>VZDJ01000028.1:1074501-1333110 GCA_008694505.1 Cyanoderma ruficeps | reverse complement strand
TGTTTGTTTATTTATTTTAGTATTTTAATTTTTAAATTTTATTTTTAGGAAAGGAGGGGGAAAAGAAAAACGTGTTTTTCTAAATTTCAGCTGTATGCTTTGATCCTGTATCCGTCTGTGTGTACATTTGTTTCATTGCTGCAAGATCAGGATGTGGAGGATATTAACCAGCTTTTTTCTCCAGCTTTATATTGGTGACAGATCAGATGCAGAGCTCATCTGAGGAGGGTGAAAATCATCTAGATTTGGCACAAGGAAGATACTCATAGCAACCAACTTTAGGCCCTGAGCAGAGTGGGCTGGTGAGGGATAAGGCTGCATCTCTCCCTGCTCTTTTTTCTTAGTGGCCCTATAGGACAAACACACTAAATCCAAATTCACATCTCCAGGTGGGACCTAAACTTAAATATATCCCTCCTGGTAGACAGGTAGAGCTTTTCTTTCATACATCTTTATTTATATACCATTTAAATCTTTATTTGTATTTAATATAATGCTTTAAAAATTATCTGCGTCCTGCACCATGTGACACACTTTTAGCTGCTGCATTATACACAGTTACTATACAACTATATAGAAAACTGTAAATCAATGAGTTTAATAAAAAAGGCAAACAAGCAACTCTGCATTAAAAGAATCTCAGGGAATACAAGTTTTCCAGCTATTCATTCTTGAAATTGACTGCAGTCAAAATTAAATGCTCCACATCTCAGAAGAGCATATTTGAAGCACTGATTTGAAGCACTGATGTGTTTATTGGAATGTGTTTGTAGCTATATCCAATAAAGGTAAGTGTGATAAAAGGGAGTGGATTAGCTGGTGAGCGGAAGATCCTGAAGGAGGAGGAACCTTGAAGAAGAGGAAACCTTGAAGAAGAGGGAACGAGAGGATCATGAAGAGGAAGGACCCTGAGGAGAGAGAATCCCTGCTGTGAGGTCAGTCTGGGTCTGCAGTCAGAGCCTGTTTTTGGAACCTGCAGTCACAGTCCAGCCACGGAAAAGCCTGCAGCCACAGTCTGCACACTGATCCCTGCAGTCAGAGTTCAGCAGGAGATAACCAGCAGTCAGAGGCTGCAAGGGAAACCTCCAGCAGGAGCTTGCTGCAGCCAGAGTCAGGGAATGGTTGGAGTCAGGATGGCTGAGCTGTAAAGAAGAATAACCCAGGGCCCTTTTCATGCTGTGATAAACAAGAAGTCTGTGTCTCGGCTCATTTCTACTCTCTAACAAGAGGGTTGCTTCAACATCACTCATGATTTGTGTCTGACTGCACAATTGTACCGGAAGAAAATATAATCATCCCAACACTTCTAATCATTGTCAGCCACTTGCAAGAGCTGTTTAAACAACAGATTTCTCTTTCAGTTGTATGTTTATGTCCTTGTGATTTAAATTTATGCACAGTGTAAAGAAGAGGTGTTTTGACTGGATGGGACTGTTGCCTTTTTGTGTGTGACTATGGGATTTCGCAGTTTTGTGCTTCCACAGTTCTACTGGTTAGTTCTCTTTTTTCAGCTATGAGTTGCTTCAGGTCCTTTCCTGGAGCGAAGAGATCTTGGGAAACATTGGTTATTTGTGCCAGAGCTGGTCGTGTTGCTGTTTTGGCTTCCCTGTGCATGTTTAAACCTCTGTCCTCCGTCCTACTGGTGCACTGGCACCTTGTGGGAAAGCTCCACTGCAGCTGCACTGCTGCACTCTGAGGCCTCACTGCCACCTCTTCAGCAGGTCAAGTGTGATGAAGCTTGGGCTGGTTATCTTGATTATTGTGTCAATTAACTGAATTTGGTTATCCTGATTTCTTACTGTCACCTGATCGCTTGCCAGACTTTGCTGCACACAATGGAGCCATGTGAAAACCAAGAGGCAATTGGGCCCATTTAGTTTGCTTTTTTATTTTGTCTGATAAAACACTTTGGGTTTTTTTTCTCCACTGTTGATTTAAACTTTCAAAATTTCTCTTGGAATGGACAGTGTGATCTCAGGTGAGGTTATCTCTGTCTTACTCTCTTATGCTGCATTTAGCTGAAATTTGGTCTTCTTTTGGTATATTTTTCTGAAATACTTGGTACTTTTCAGAGGGACAATAGGCAGGATTATGTGTGCCAGACAGCGTGAGGATTTCAAATCCAGAACATTTGTCATTTCAGTTAATGGAGTGTGACTGAGGGAGGGATTTCATCTGTGAGTTTTAATTTTGAATCCATCAGTTCTGTTGCTGACCACTAGTTTTGCATCAGCATAGACCAAAAAACCCATCCTTTATAAATACCGACTAGAGGAATAGTTAAAAAAAATTGTAAGGATCCACGTCCACTATCATTTTGGTTGGGATCTCCCTCTTGCACACGTTCACATCTATTGTAAATCAATCTCCCTTTCCTGAAGCCAACATTGCATCCTCAATTCACATCAGCTGAGGATGTGGCCAGTGTTGTTTATTTTTGTAAGACACTTCCTTCACTTCCACTGAGTTAAATTTTTTGTACGTGGTTGAGTACTCTAAACTGTATGTGGCCTTTGTGAAAGGAAAGTAAAACACTGGATTTCTGTGTTTTATTTCTATTTTTCTGTAAATTCTTGCAAAAACAACTTATTTGCTTATTTTCTTATTTTATTTTTAATCTGAGTTTCAATTCTTCCTTCTTTTCTTCATCCCTAATTCATTTTTCAGTCAGAAAATAGGACACCTGTCAGCCAACTGTGAGCTGAATTTCTATAATTTACAGGAAGACTGGTCATAAAGTGCTTAAAGCTCTGGGGACTTGGGTACCACCCAGTGCAGAACAGATTAATTTCACGGTGTTTTTCTGCATTTGCACAAATTAAAAATATGAGAATCTGTACTTTGTTTGAACTTCTTGAATTAAATTTCTTCAATTCATTTTGAACTTCAATTCATTTTGGGTTTGGACACTCAGCAATTTCAAAAGTCTCCAAATTCCAATTTCAATGCCAGTTGGATGTGCAGGCCTCTTTCTCTGCCTGTATCCCATTAGTTTTCGATTCAAAAGGATTAATTTCTGTAACCTTTGTTCCTCACCAGTTTTCTCCACTTGGACATTACCCTTGTTTGCACGTTTCAGACCTAGTGTTCCTATATTACATGTTATTGCGGGACGAAACGCTAATCTCAGGAACTATAAATCTGTGTTCACTCTTACTTCAGACAGTGAAGGTGCATTATATTGGAATTGGTGTTTGAAGAGACAGAACTGTGGCTTCAGGAATCCCTCTTGGTTGTTTGGGGGAAACTGTGCTTTGATTAGCAATTGCCAGTGATTTAGTGATGTAATATAATTCAACCATGCTTAAATTTAGCCAAACCAGGCCAGACCTTTTGGGTTTTTGTTGGTTTTTTTTCTTTCTTTCTTTCTTTTTTTTTTTTTTTTTNGTTTTTTCTCCCTAATATTTTTTTTCTATTTTGGTAAATTTAGATGGGTCTTTTACTCTGCACTTAGGAGTTTAGTCAAAACTTCTCAGGTTAGGCACCCTCTGTGGTTAATGAAGTAAAATAGGAGCCTTCTTGACGGCATTTATAGTCAATTATATAAAAAATTATTTTAAAATTGGTGTATCTCTGCCCACTGACCAGGTAGGCTAACATTTATTTACTTCACTTTATCAACTTAATAGGAAGGAATTTTACATGTGAAAACAGTAGTATGTAACACTTAGAAGAGCAGATTATTTTTGTCTAAGATTTCTTCATAGTCATAATTTCTTTATATACTAAACTTAATAGATCCAGCAATTACTTGGGGAATTAGTCTGGTTTTCTGTTCTGAGACGTGGATCATTGGTTTGTAGGTACTTGAGGGCTGTCAATGCATCTTTACTACAGGAGGATAGTTTACTGAATATCTAGTAACTTTTGCCTAGTTTTGTGCCTCTTCATTTCACCATAATTTGACAAACTGCAGAGTATCTTGAACTGATTCCCTGTTTTGTTGAAATAGAAATGAGTCAATGGTGTGATCAAGGCCAAAGCAGGTAACAGTCTGAATTGGCTGGCTACCTGCTGGCATAAATCACTTGAATAGATCAGCCCTGTGGTGCCTAGATTAAATAAAGGCAACTTGGAAATGACCTACATTTTATAAGCATTTCAAAGACTGTACTGAAATTGGGAAGTAATTCTTTTGTTCTTGCTGCCTGCCCTTAAAAAAAAAAAAAATCATTGCAATTAGACTGCTCTTCTTGTATTAATAAGGACTGCAAAGGTAAAGGCACAGTAGTACCTGGCTGGATTTAGCAGTATCCAGCAACAGACTGTTTGCCTTTCCTTCATTTATTCCATAAAGGAGGGCTAATCTACAACAGTGCTTTTTCCAGAGACTGTGCCTAACTCACATGTACAACTTTTCCATTCTAGAACTAATTAGTTTTGGTTGAGTAACTCATCAACATTAAGTAACAATAAGAATCATGTTTCCAGGAACACTTTCCTTGTTACAGAAAATTGGAATCAACTGTGGAAGTGTGGTTACTGAATCTAGTTACTTTTTACAGAGTATTTTTTGTTAAAGACAGAGCTTCCTCCTGAAATACAAAGTCTTTTAAATACAGCTGATTGGGTGATTGGATTGTGGTTGTAAAATTTTAGACTTCTTTGAATGTAAAGTTAGATTTTAATAGAAAGATTTGCATATTCTGAAAACCTTCCCAATATGAGGGGCAGTTCTGCTAGCAGAAAATTTTAAGAAAACTCTTCTCTGGAATCTTTCAAGAACAGATTAGATAAGTGTTGGCTCTGGGTGGAGCTCTGAAAATCCCTCCAGTTTCACACTTGCTGTGAGCCATGCAATCTGTTTAGTCCATTTGTGTTACACAGGACTGCAGCTGGTTTCAGTTTGTTTACCCTGACTGGGCTTCAGTCTTCAATTTAGGGGCAGATTCTGCCACTGAAGAACCATATACAGCACCTTTCTCCCTGAAAATCAGCCTGGACTTGCTTTTTCATCATCTAAGCATCTGGCTAGTGTCTACCAACTGCTATCCCTTCTGTACCAGTGAGAAATTTCAGCCTTTTGTTCCTACTTTTTCTTCTCTCCCTGTGCCAGAGGATGCATCTTCTGCTGGTTCTTGCCTACCTGGGAGCTGCTTGCCTCAGTCTCCTTTCCTCAGTTATTACTGGCCTGTCTCTGAGGAGGATGCAAGGATGTGTGTCTTGAGGTCTGAATTTTGGGGTGTTTAAATACCTTTGGGTAAATGATTTCTGCATATTCTCCCTTTTGGGTCTCTCTTGAGACTCTTCTGCTGCAGTTCTGCTTTGATTTCACACTCTGTCCATTTACAGTCAGCAAGATTCCAGTAAAATAAATGGATTTCCCCGATGCACTGTGGGACATGTTTCTTTTGAATGGTGTCATGGTCTTTGTGACTTGTTTTTTCATTACTCAGAAAAGAAGGGAGAAAGGTGAAGACCTTGGGCTTTTACATTTCTCAGTTGTCTCCTTGCTTTTCATTTTAACTTTCACTTCTTGTCTTTCATCATTATACCACCCAAATGTGCTTAGGTCAAAACTAAATGCTTCACCCTTTCACTGTTTACATTCAGGCTTTGCTGCAGAACCCACAGTTCAGCACATCAACCTCATGGCAAGGGAAAGCAGGCACTGAGGGACAGAAGAGTCTAATCACATTTTTTGGGTGGTTTTTTTGGGGGTTTTTTTTTGTTTTTCTTCTTCCCCTTCTTTGACTGTCTAATGTTGTTAGTTTACTTACCACTAGAATATACAACTGAGAAGCTTATTGACCCATTGAGGCCTGCCCTTATTAACCCGGAAAAAATCTAATCAACCAATCCATCACCACTGTGAACTAACAAGTTCAATTGGTGGCTGCAGCTTCTGGTTTCTTCCACAAACATGGATCCAAGTCTCCTTTGAACTGACCATCTTTGTTTACTTTCCTCCCTGAGTGTGTTCATTTGTTACTCAACTCAGCCGTGTGATGGGTGGATAAATTTTGTCTGATCCTCGCTGCGGCCTCATGTTTAACTTTGTCCTGCCTTCTTTATGGCACCAACTTAATTCAAAGGGCTTAGTGATATCAACTTGTCGACTTCCTTTAATGCACATGTACCTCATTGTTCACAGAGTGAAGCAGTGTTCATTTCTTGAGCTGACTTTGGTATATGCAGATATAAAACCCCACTGCAGAGTTACCCTGAGCTGACCACACTCATGAATCCACTTTCAGCCCCGCAGATGAGAGCAGCTACCGTGGCAGGCACCACAGAAAAGGGGCACAGTGACCTTATAGCAGCTCTTGTCTTGAGCTCTCAGTGCTATACCAGTCAAATCAGGCTGGAACATCCACATTTCTATCTGAGACAGTCACCTGTGTTGTGCTCAGCACATCAGCCATAGGGAAGCTGCAGTTAAAAAAAACCCTGTAGTTTTTCCTGTTCTCCTCCTGTTCATTCCACAGTGCCCAACACCTTCCTTATTTACAGAGCCTAAAGGAATTGTGTCTACTGGGGGAACTTTCTACCAGCACAATAGAGAGTGTTAAGTCCCAAGGAATGGTACACAGTAGAGAGAAGGGTTGTGTAGCTTTAACTTTTACAGCTCTGTTTTCCTGTGACAGTTTTTCCAGGAGAACAGGAATGTCACTAGCCTGAAGTTGGGGTTAATGTAAGGACAGCAGGTCCTGTTCTGACGCTGTATGGATGCACTGTGGATCTGAGTCTGTGTGTCAGCTGGTGTCGAGGGAATCTTGTTGGGCAGAGAGAAGAAATCATAATTAATGGAAAAAAAAAGAAACAAGGCAAGAAAGAAACAGCAAATGTAGACCAGCAGTTTTTCCTGGGCACTGTAGGTTTCCAGTACTGCCCAAGAACAGTCACACCTTATCTGTCCTCACATCTGGGCCAAACCTTTCGTTCATGTGGAAAGGGTACAGCTGCACCATGCCAAAGCAGCAAGTGAGGATCCAACTCCCCAGTTTTCCCTTTGCTGGTTACTGTGCATTGCATGTCATGTATTCCAGGCAATGTGTTTCCTATTTGCATAGCTGTTTATATTTTAAACAACCCTATCTCAGAGCAACAATGTGTATTTGTTTTTTAAATATTTGTTTTGATATCTTTCCCAATTTCTGGTCCTGGCACATCAAACTCGATAGAATACGCTCTGGTTTTGGGAAGACGAAATCAGCCAGTGATGTAATCTTTGTAACTGATGTCTCTCTTTGCTTCATGGCTCAGCTGAGTTTGCTTTTTAAATTTTATCTCTCATAAATCCAACAACAAAGAATAGACAATAAAAGTTTGAGATTTTGGGCACTCCCTGTGTTTTAAATTTGTAAGAAAATTATCTAAGTGACTGAGCTAGGATATAAGTCAGCAAGTAACAGAGATAAGACAAACAACCACTAGACTCAATGCCTGTCAGTCAGCAGAGATATATGCATCTTTAATGTGGAAAGGGATTGTTACTTTAAATTCACTGCAAATATTCTCCATGTTAGCAGGAATATCCCTTATCCTGGTGCTGAAAACCATGGCTGGTATCCAGGATACAGTAAGATGAGGAAGCTGTCCTCGCTGTTGAATGACTGGTTTGAATTTGGTGTCACATGTCCAGTGGCAATCAAGCTTTGGTGCTGGCAGATCAAATCCTGGGTGGTTATTCTGTATTGTTGCCATTGACTTTACAGCTGGTACTTGCAAACCTTTTGGTGAGCCTTGGTAGAAAAGCTGAGGGAGTATAGAAAGTTCTGCCCAAAGCAAAAAAAAAAGAAACTTGAAAGCTGTACTAAAAGGAAAATTATTTTTTTTCCTAATAAAAACTTTTTTTAATTTGCCTATTTTTGATAAATCAATTTAGGAAGCCCACTTTAATTTATTTTCAGTCCTCTCCCACTGCTGGCAGACTGTAACATAGGGATGTTATTATCAATCAGGATCCATCCTAAGACAGTAAGATCTTCCTGACTATTGAACCATTTGTTTATGTAAGAACCACTCTACTATTGGAGATGTGGATTTAAGCTTTTTCTAGTTTCAGGAAACAGACCCAGATCAAGGGAGTGAAAGGTAATGAAACATTTTCCTACTATAAATGTTATTTCCTTTGAAATATCACCTCATTCAATTTAGTCATTTGTAATTGTTGTACCTATACACACATGTGAGAAGCAGAACAATCTTTTTTTTCCTGTGAAGAGAATATATAATCTTTTTTAGCAGCATACAAATTCTATGATGCTTTGAGTGGTCTAGGATTTGGCCTAGGATTTTACAGGAAATGATGGAAAATAGCTAAAAATATTTAAGGAAAAACAACAGCAGACAAATAGCACTCAACAATACAGCGTTTCTAATTCAAAAGAACAGATGTTAAAAAGAATAATTTTTTTCCTTTGTTCTTTCCCTTATAAAACCCTGAATTTCTAACTCTCTTCAAAAACTTAAACGAAACAGAAGTAGTTCTGAGGCCAGAAGTGAACCAAACCCATTTGTTTAAATGTCCTAAGTTTAGTGGAAATTATGAGACACTGTGACAGGAAACCTGAGTTGCAAGAGTCCACACTAAGGGTGGAGGAGCAGTAATTGGGTGCAATGGCAGTGCAGGGACTGCTCAGTGGAACAGACACTCTGAGTAAATGTCATTGTCACACATTCTCATTTTGCTTTGTGTTGCTGGAGGCTCATCTATGAAAAATGCAAGCCCTTTGTGTTGCTTTGACCCCAGTAATGATTAAGGTAAACACTTTCAAAGTCATAGGTGAATGGCCACATGTGGCTTCTGTTGACTTAAGTGGAGCCTCTGCATGAGCTTCTGTGTTCAGAGTTGTTTGTCCCTGGGATAGGGAATCTTCCCTGTTCTGCTTCATCTTGGTCTGCAGACCACAAAAATATTTTTTTTAAGTAGTGGCCTAAGAAAAAGCCACAGAAACATTGTATTACAAAGTTGCAACAATATTCAAGGACAAGTACAGAGATGATATGACAGATGGAAATGAAAGAAGGAAAAGGAATGCAGTCTAGAGACCAAGTATGTTGTATAAATTTAGCCCACAATGGAAATTTTAAGTTCAAGCAATCACACCAAACCCATCATCCACAAAGCTTGGTTAAAACATTTGATATAATTCCAGTGGTATTTGTATCAAAAGGTTGATTTTAGTCCTAGCAGCATTTTTCCATAATGAAACAGAAAAAAAAATATAGAAAATAAAATGAGATTTATAGTTAAGTTTGACATTGACAAAAAACCCCAGTACAGATTTGCTGATCCTTGCCCTGGAAATCCAGGGAGTCTGTGAGTTCTTGTTAAATGGGACCCACAACAGCTCACATTCTCTCCCCTGTAGCCCCCCTTTTGTTGTTGCCGGCTTTGAAAACAAATTCCTGAGCTATGTGGTCAAAAATCTTTTGAGAACCCAAATACCACAGGTGTAACTCAAGAATGACTTTAGTGTGCTTCCTAACCCTTCTCCATCTGCCCCTGGCACCTGATTTATTACAGCACACAGGTCAAACTTGTCTCTGCTGCTTGACTGGTCATAAACTCCTTTTTGTCTGGGAAGAGAGGATAGTATTAGCACTCAATAAATCATAAAATGAAAGAGGAGTAGGAGTAACAATATCACAGATTTTAGTCTGGCTTTGAAACCCCATGTTAGGCAGTAGAATTACAAGCATTTTGGCCAGAGAAATCTGGGGCCACCTTGGATCCTGAGGTTTCCTGAACCTTGGTTAACTTGGATGTGGGATG
This sequence comes from Cyanoderma ruficeps, assembly GCA_008694505.1. Classification (NCBI taxonomy): domain Eukaryota; kingdom Metazoa; phylum Chordata; class Aves; order Passeriformes; family Timaliidae; genus Cyanoderma; species Cyanoderma ruficeps. Next base: position 1,323,389 of record VZDJ01000028.1, on the reverse strand, counting down.
CACACTCCACTGATGTTCTCAGAACAGACAGAGGAAGGAGTGGAGCAGTTGGAAATTGCATCTCCTCTTCCAGCATGACCAACTGCTGTTGCAGTGTGTTTAGATAGCAAGGTTGGCTTTTCCACAAATGGCCTTCAAGCTTCTAGTGACCCAAGCTGTCAACACTTCTCTGGAAGTTTAGGGTGGGATTTTCTGAAGAATCCTGTGTAAGCAGAAATCTGTTCCCTTAAAGATTGGTGGTGATACTTCTATTGATTTTTATTGGAAGTGCTGCTTCAGAGGCAGAGAAATCTTAGTATCTTTGTGCTTTTAGTGGACAAAATAGAGGTGTAAAATGCTGGTGTTTAATCTCACGTTTCCTTTTGCTTTGGTGCTCTGGTGAGATGTTTATTTTCAACCTTTTCCTCACTGAAAGAGTAACTGGGAGTTTTTTCTCAAGCTGTCATGACACAAGCTGAATAAATAGAGCTGCAGAGAGCTTTATCCTGACCCTGTTTTTTCACAGTGCAGAAGAAAACTGCAGAGTTAAGATCAGATCCAAAGCGGAGGGAAGTCAATGAAAGCATTTTTGTTGTTTTCACTAAAATTTGGATTGGGATGGCTCTCATAAAAAATGAAAAGTTTTGTGTACAAAAATGCCAGGAAAATAACTAGTTTTTCTTAGTATCACACTTTCTTGCAGTGTAGTAAAATCATAAAATTATAGTGATTTTTGAATGATGGAAAGGGGTCAAGTCCAGCAATTAATGGATTTTTCACTCCATCCTCATTCCTACTAAAGACTGGAGGAATTGCACTACTGTTCAGTGTGAAGGCTGAAGGCTGAAGGGTGGGTAACAGGATCAAGATGATGATACTTAACAATACTGTGAGATGTGAGTGGATGCTATTAATTCTGTTTGTTGGACTGGATGGTTACATTGTCCTCACAGAGCTGAAATGACTGGCTGTATTCTTAAAAACAGACATAAACAGTCCAAAACACAAGTTCTGATATGTGGCTGAGAAAGGATTTGACATATCTGTTTAATACTCTTTTCTCCAAAGATATTTAGTAGCATTTTCAGGCAGATATTTTATATCATGATAAATTGTAAAGATGGGCAGGATTACTCTTCGAGGCTGAAAAATGAGCTTGCAAACGTCAACCTGTGGCTCTGTGTGCACTGAGGCTTTGCCTTGGGAGGCAGAAGAGCAAGTTCTGGCATTCTGGTAGCCTTAACACAGCTTGAAAGAGTTTGTTCCAATTCCTGGCTGTACTTGTGCATGGATTTTCTTCTGTCAATTTTGATGATGAAACAGGAAACTGTGAATTTTGTCTCAATGGCTTATAGACACGTTGAGTGTTAACTGAAAGGGGGGAAAATGCACAACCCCCTCTATTTGTAATAGGCAATTCAGAGCTTTCCTGTTTTTAGAGATTAAACCATTTCCCAAACCAGCAGTAGGATTTTAGGTGTCTCACTTGTCTGTCAAGGTCTATCAGCAGAGAGCTGTTTTCTCTAAATGAACTGCTTGTGCTGAATGGTACAACTGTGTCTTCTGAAGAGAGGATCTGAAAGGCAGAGGCCCATCTGCACCAGTGAGCTGCAGGGTATGAGAGTCTATGAAATCGCCCATGTTTTTAACTGATACCATGAAATTGTGGTAAAGGCTGTTCTCCTGTAAGCCTGGGTGGTTTGGGATTTTCTTAGTGCCTTATACACAGAACCAAACCTGATGCAGTAATAGTCACTAACGAAATACAACCACCACTAAGCCCACTCTTGTATCTGTCTGTTATGTTCTCTGTTCCCTTCAGCATGAGGTGAGGCAGAACAGGTTCATTTTGTTCCACAGCTGGAATTTAGACATTTGCTTCTCTGGCAGGAGAGCTTGTGAAGGCACCAGAACTGAGTTGCTTTTAGATTATAGTGTGTGCTCTCCTCTAATGGAATTAAGACTCTTTGAAGCACCTTCAACACAGTTACAAGTTTTGTATAGATTGAAACACAGATGTAACTTAAATCAACACATCAGATCCTACTGGAAATGGGGTTTGGAAGTTCTGTTAAAATTTCCAGAGGAAGTGTCCCTATGGTCACTTTGCTCCTTGCTGCAAATGATTAGCAGTTGCACCTCAAAAAAGTGAAGTGCGTGCTGCAAGGTCCTGTGGGAGGATAGGCAAAATATATGAACGAATCAAGCTTTCCAATTCAAATGATGGAAAAATCTGTTTCACAGTAAATATCCCTTTGGACAATATGATCTAAGTTTTGCCAAACACAGATATTTGATGGATTATTTTTAAGTGATCAAAAATATGTATCATAAAAAATCCCAACCAAACAAATAAAAACCTCAAATCATCCTGAGTACTTTGATTAGTTCACTCTCCTGTCTCTCCTATTATACATAAACCTTCTGTGTGTACTTCCATGGCTGATGGGGAATTAGCTCCTCTGAGGAGTGAAAAGGAAACTTTCAGAGGTATGAAGATGCTGAATGTTTTATATTTGAGTAGCTCTGTGGACGGTATTCTAAGACAACTTTATAAACCATGTATTCAAGGGGATAGCAATATATCATGAATTTAGATAATTTGGTGTGGTCATGGATTACAGTGCAAAGTGTCTGGGAAAAGTGGAAAAAAGGCAGCAGGGGAAAAGAAAAAAAAGAGCTGTGTCCTGAATAATCAGTTCATCAGCCATTGCACTTCTGTGGTGTGCCCTACTACCACGCTCTTCCCAGGCAGAGAGACTCTCACATGACATGAGATATGCCCAGGGTCACAAATCCTAGCAGTCACATTATACACCAAAACAAGAGATAAATGCATGTTTTATTTATCTTGCTGTAGCCTGCAGTTAACAGTGCTTCTGTGTCTTTTACTGCAGAGCTTCTCACTTCAGCCTTTCCCAGCCCCATCTCCCAGATGAGTGATTGGTACAGATTTAGAGTAGTAATGGATATCTTCTTAGGTAAACGGTGAGATCTATTGAGAAGAAATTGTACACATACACCCGTGGAATAAATGGGCTGGCATATAGATTCCCTCAGCTATAAAGGAATATTCAACATCTTTTTGTCCTCTTCCCTGTCATCTCATTTGGACACACAGGTTCTGTGATTTTTTAATTTTTTTTTCCTCAGGGATAGCCATACCGTGGCTGAGTCAGGCCATGAACAATATCTGTGAAAGCTGACACCTTTTACTCACACCAAGGGGATCTTGAAACAAGTCCACAGATACTATATAACTATGTAATTACAGATGTTTCCCTGAAAAACCTTTTGTGCAGCTTCCTACTAAACCCCAGTTTTAGTATGTAAGTGACAAGAGCATGAGGTCTCAGTTATTCTGCTTTTTGGAAGAATTATGAGGCACATTTACTCTCAGGCTGGGGTACAGCAGGTAACTTCTCTGTGCTGTGCAGCAGTACACACGAGGTGCTTTTCTGCAGTAGCTGTGAGCAGTTTCATCAGCTTTTCCAATGGCTGTCCTGACTCCTTGTGGCCACTCAAGACACTTGTCATGCATAAGCTCATTTTTCAGACCACAGGATTTTTGCTCTTAATGTTGTATGGATCAACACTTGTATTTAATTGAAATGTGTCACTGTGGAAACCTCCATCTACCTCCATTAGAGAGCTCTGTGTGTTAGGAGGTGACTTGTGGATCTTTATTCATGCTGAACATTTGCTTGCTGTAAAAGCATTCAGGGCAAGGTAGAAAATGCTTTACTTTGTCTTGCCTGATCTGTGTGGTGAGTACACCTCCCACAGCTACAGTGGCAGCAGGTTTAGAAGAATGAGGATGAAGAGAATCAGAGATATTTTTGTCTGGAAAGCTCTGTGACACAAGGATGTGGTGAAAACCACACAAGTTTTCCATTCTTCAGTCTTCATTTTGTGCTAGTTCTAATTTGTTGGATTGTTTAGCTGGACTGAAATTCGACAAAATGGAAATAATCTATCTATGTAATGCTGACAGCAGTTTTCCCTTGCTTTATGGGATCAGTTTGTAGTGGTAGGTGGGTTGTTTGCTTTTCTTTTGAGTTCTTGGCTGTGTAAGAATAGACTGCAAATATCCTGCCTGATGCAGTTACCCAAACACAGCATCTGTAGCAGGCACTGCCTAACAGCATTTGAAAATTAATGTAGCTACAGAGAGAGAATACCTGAGTACTTCCAACATCTGAAAAGTGCCTACACTTCTTTGGATGTGCTTAGGACATCTTTTGGGAGGAGCTGGGAGCAAAACAAAGCAAAGATCTTGCTTGGTTCATTGAATTAAATCCTAGATTTAGCAATGTAGGAAGTTCAGCACAGTTTTGTTTTTACAGTAGTGTGGGTGGTTTTCCCCTGCTGTTGATTGTTGTAACTAGTTCTGGATAAAATGTGACGCCCAAAAGCTGCTGATGGTCGTAAGTGGTTTGTGTAGAGAATTTGCTGTTATCGTCACTTCCCAAGGTGCACTTACATAAAATTACAGTCTTTTAATATCTATTCACCTGTGACTTTCTCCTCCTTCCTCAGCAGCTGAATCTAGCAATTCACAAGGTAGCAATATAGAATTTAGCTAACATTTATTTTCCACTTTTCCTGGCTTTTACATGTGTGATTTGTAAACTAAATAGCAACCTCTGAGTAATTTTTATACATGCTTTCTGAATATGACATTTTGATTGCCACAAGTGAATACTTACCACTTCTGCTGGATTCTGATGAGGTCCTGCTTCATAGGCATAAAAATATGAACAATTATAATGAACAGGGTGCAGTGGAAACTATCCTATTGGTAATTAATGCTTTAAATTTGCAGCTCAAAATTCAGCTTTTGCAAGAACCAAATGAATATCTTTTGCTACTTTCTGTAATAAGGCAAAAGATTTGCTGTCTCCTACTCTCGATTTCTTTTTGTGATAGATCCTCTAAGTTATTGCTGGGAATAGTATAGGTGGTGGATCCACCATAAATACCTGTATACTTTATGGAAGCACAAATTCTTCCTTTATTGTCATCTCTATAGTCCTGTGGTGAAGAAAGTTTTGGAAATAAATCGATTACTGACTACAGAGTTCATATCCTCAATATGTCCTGGACACTTCAAATGTCTGTCTAGAACCAGGTTAAAGTTTTGCTTAATAAGAAGTTTGCCCTTTTCTTTTGCTGGCTGCCATCCTGCCAGCTGCCAGGTCCCATCAGCATGTTTTCACTCTAGCATCTCACATTGCAGGTGCTGGAGTGCCTCGTGCAGTCCAAAGTGCTCCACACCAGGGCAGTCCCCAAACTGTGCTGAGCAGAGCCAAGGGATGCAGAATTCCCCTGTGGGCTCCCCAGCAGCTGGCAGGGAGCTCACAGGACATCCCTGGACTGACACTTGGTCTGTTTTGAGGGGAGCACCACCAAATGGTCTGTGCAGCTGTAGTGTTCCTGAAAGAGATAGAGCACAAGGGGCTGATGAGAACTCAAGGCCTTGATGCCTTAGGATTTAGCTTTTGTATTTTTCAGATCTTGTACAGCTTTGGTGTGTAACTCTAAAGCTCCGTAGCCTGTCAGCTGCTGTTCTCCCGTTTTATTCAGACAATTCCTCTCTAGGCCTGGGACTCAAGGACACCCTACTGCCTCAGGCCTGAAAAGTGTAAACAAAAGTGAGTTGTGGGGGGAGCAAACTGGGGGAATATGACTTCATTACCTGAAGCTGTAATTGGAGGATTAACCCCTGACATGTAAATGGACCAAACTTTGAGCTGTATGAAAAACTCATGACCATCATCCATCTTGGGTGTAGCCCCTTAGAGGCTTTTGACTGCCCAAGGTGTACCTGAGTGAAGGCCTTACATAAATACCTGCTTTTATTCTGTTCATCTTGTCTAGTCTGTGTTTCAGGTAGCCAGTCCAAGGCATCAGCCTTCATTATCCTTTCTAAAAAAGGGGTGTAATTGCCAGAAAATGAAAGGTTGGCAGCAATGCAAATTTTACACTACCTCTTCTACCTTCCATAAAAATCCAATGTCACAGCAGGTTCTTTCAATGGCTTTTGGGGGAGAACTTAAGACACTTAGTAAGAATCAGGTATACAAGAAGTTTTCACTTACTGTGTTAAAAAAAATAAATTGTGGAGCTTTATTTTGTTTATACTGAGCAGTTTGAACAAGCCAGAAACTACCTTCTTCCATTGGACAGCAAAAATCTGAGGTGGGCAGGAATCATGGACAGGTAGGGGAACACTCAGAAACTGCAGCAGTACTAGGAAATAAAAGAAGAATTTTACTAACTGTGAGTCTGTAGGGTATGAACATACCTTTGGCTTGCTTGCATTTGTCCCTTTGGGTTTGCAAGAGTTTGAACCAAGGAGTTTCAGCCAGCACCAACAGATCTGGCTGCCAGAGGGACAGAGCTACTCTTCCCTCCAGCCTGTGCCTCTTGTTGCCACCTCTCTGCACCGCCCTTCAGGCACCTGCACGGGAAGGGGGAAGAGATCTGGTTAAAAATGTGCCAGAGTTGCATGTCCAGCTTTCCAAGGCTGTGTTTCCCAGGAGCTGTGGGAGTCATGTTTGTGCCTGGTGGTGAGTGGGCAGGCCTGGTGTGACACACAGAAACTTTAGGAAATCTGCCTGGCTCATTAAAGGGCGTGTGAAGGTGGCAAAGAACAAAGGAAATATGTTAAAGCCCGCTCTGAAGAGTGGGAAGTAGAGTGGCAAATGGGATAAAGCAATTGGCAGAGAAGCCTGAAGAAAGGGTTTGAAAAACAAGGAAGTTTGGGAGAAGAAAAAAGGAGTGGCACATACTTAGGGATGAGGGGATTGTTCTTGCTGGAGCAGGTTTGGATGAAAGGAGGGGAGTCTGGCCAGGTCTGTGCCAGAGTGGGAAGTCCTAAATGCCTGACAGAATTCTAACGAAATCCTAGTAACTTCTCCATGGTGAAAAAGTATGAATATAGGATTGTATATATACTTTTAGACATAAATTTTAAAAAAATTAACCTGAGTACTCAGGTTAAAATGCTCAGGGGTTGAAATTTTGCAAGGCAGTGGGTAAACGAGGAATTTGCGTGGACAGCCAAGGGAAGTGCAAAACATCAATATGTGCAAAATGATGATGAAAATGCGATGTTTCACTTAAAAACCAGCCCATGTTTCTTTAGTTGTCCAAAGAGATGTCAGCTGCCATTTAATTGGCTGCAGTGGCTGCAACCCATGCAACTATAGAAAAGAAGTGCCCTGATTCAGGATGCCTACAGTGCTAAATATGTTGGGCTGCTGAGGGGAGATTAGAGTGGTCTCAGGCCTTGCGTCCTAATTCAGAGCCCTGGCTTAACTTTAAATTGGTCTTCCTTGTGTGGAAAGAGCCATTTTCCTAACCTTCTTCACAGCTGCTGCTGTGAGTTGAAATGTGTGCCCCATCTCAGAGAGAATATACCCACTCTTATGAATAAAGCACAGAAAACTCAGGGGTGGGAATTTCGTTTTAAAAAGATTAGATATATTACATGCTTAAGACCACTGTGCAGCATGTGTGGTGTCCTGGCTGACGGTGCAGGAGGATCAGGAGCTGCTCTCAGCTGTGGTTTTGAGGGGCTTGCAGGGACATGGCTTGGGGGTTGTGCTGTACCTGTATGGCAGCCACCCCCATCCACCAGGCAAGACACAACTGTCCAATTTTCTTCTATCATTCCTTTCCTTACACTGCAGCTCGCCCTGCTCTTCTTGCTGTTTCTGTTTATGCAATTAAGTCCCTTTTAAGACAGTGCTATAAGAAAATTTCTCTGAGACCAGATGTCTCCTGTGAATGCAGGAATTAACATGCCTTGTTTCACATCACAAACCGAGACAAACAAGACAGTCCTTCCCCTTTGCTGGCAGGCCACTGTTCTTCCTTCCTAGATGAGCTCTGGTATCAGTGCTCTAAAACTTGGCAGTTTTGCCTCTCCCAGTGCTGAGGCTGTGCCAGGCCCTTTGTGCCCCTGGTAGGCTGAGGCTGCCCAGGCTGTGTGCAGCCCTCCAGGGGATATCCCCACCTCAGCTGGGTTTGGAGACAACACTGGAAGTAGTGGGAATGTCACTGCCCCCAGCAGCAATGTTGCTCCTATTTTTCCTAGGCTTGGAGGACTTCTGGAAACCCTGGGAACAGCTTTTGCAAATGTGCCAGTCTCTAAATGCAGCTGGAAGGTGAGGTGGGGTGGTCTTATTCTCTGAGTGTCTCCTTTCCCTGCACTGAAGGGAAGAAATGGGGTTGTGCTCCTTGGTCTGACACGAATGCTTCCCAATGCCTTCACAGCTGAAAAGTTCTGAGTAGTGACAGAGAGAAGGAAAACAGTGGTGGGGAGAATGAAAAACGTCAATTTTCTTGGGTAGGAAAATAAAACATGCAATCTTTGTTTGTGGAAATACACATATTTTAAAAGAAAAACCTTGCTGTGTTTTGGAATGAGTTGCATGCAAATCTTGGTCTTTGTTTGCTTGTTGCCTTGTGCAAGATGGTTGGTTTGTTTATTTGACCATACAAACTTTCTGTTGGGGATTTTTGTTTTCTGTGCTGACAAGCAAAAATATCTTGCATCTAAACCTTCAGCTGCTTTTGATAACTTGAGCTGCTGTTGTGCTTTGGAAGAACAGGTAGCATGCCATGTGCAGGAGATATTCAAAACATGCAGCTGGTCCTAAAAACTTTTGTGCATGCAAGTGCACGGTACTGAAGTGTTAGCCTGTCTTTTTACATAACTGTGCCTGTTTGTGCCTTGAACTCACAGTATTTTTGTGTAAATATTCTAGACATGTAAATGCCCTCAGTTTAAAAATACATATTTCAGCTGCATTTTCTTTGCAAATTCTTATCAGTCAGGGAGGAAAAGTTGAAAATGTATAAGAGACTGGAGTGTTCTAAGCTGTGCTGGATCCTGCAGAGAATACAGAGCAGAGGGGGCATAGACAGACATGTCCATTAAGGTAACATAAGTGGTGAATCATCAAGGTCAGGGAATTAGTTATAAATAGAAGTGGCAGCAGAAGGTTATTTCTGGGAAGGACTTCAAAGCGAGGGCAAGAAGTTTGAATGTGATGTTGAGAGAGCCAGTGAACGGAGAGCGTCAGGAATGGAGCACAGTGTCCTGCAGCCAAGAGACTGGAGCTGTATTTTTAACAACAGGAAGAGAAACTGTGGCACTTGATTATAAATTATTAACTTGTTGAAACTGACATCATTAAAATCTGCTTAAGTTGGGGGGGTGGGTTATTTGTTGAACAAGCAATTAATTTCTCAGGTTTATAACTGATTTAATTTTCTATAGGGCCCACATGCTTAGAGTTCTCCAAACTGATGGAAGTTTAAAAAATGTTAAAATATTATACTTAATTATGTTTGCTGGCGCTTTCTATGGCTTCAGCCCCACCAATTAATTAGTCTGGGGAGGATTTGTCCCTCTCATGACAAGTTATGACAGAGTGGTTCTATCATGCATTTGCTAATGACCTCCTGAGAGGCAAATGGACCACACTCGCTTGCTGAGGAGGTAAGAAATATGCCTTCAAATGAAGTCTGGAAAGCAATAAAGAAATATCATTACAGAATAAATATTTAATAATTATGAAATGTGCTGATGTAACAGGTCTCTGTATGAAATTTCCTTATTACATGTTGTGAACATGCATTAAGGATAGCGTGATAATTCCAGTGATAATAAAATGTGAGGGGAGAAAACGTCAAACAGCACCATCTGCTGTTCCCTCTTCGACTGCAAGAACCAGGGAAATGTTTGTTCCAAAACGGACATTCTAACAAAGTGGTTTTTCATATGAAAGCTTTCTTAGCAGTCCTACTGACTTGTGCAGAAATGTGGGCATGTCACGATTTTGATTTTCGTAGTTTTTGTAAAACTATGTTTCCATAAATCCTGAAAAATTTTAATTGTATCTGCTTATATATGACCAAAATTTGGTCATGGGAAGATCAGTATTTGCCTTCAGATAAATATATTTGAGAAAATATAATAAAAATATAATTTTTCTTATATATTATTAAGATATATGAAGAACGAATATATTATTATATTCAGAAGAATATAATATAGACTTATTTACAAATTTTTAAAACATACCTAAAGTAATACTTGCTTTAGCCCATAAAACAAAGCATTAACACATACAATAACATATAAATCAATGCATACAATAACTAATTCATACTATAAAACTTGGTTACAGTCTTCTTGTGGCAGTTTACACAGCCTGAAACAAATGGTCTGAGGCTTATTGTCTGTAATTTTGGTAATATTCGGAATTTTAAACCATTGTAAACACATCCAAGTAAATAAGAAGTGGTTAATAAGAGGTCTGTGGGAGAAGGGATTCCTTCAGCCCCCAGTAACAGCAGCTTGTGCACCCCGACAGGGAGTAAAAATTGAAATGGGATATTAAATGGCACATGAGAATAGAAAAATTGGCCACAAGAGCAGACAACTAAAAGAAAGAAGTTGCATAAACTCCACTGTTACTCATGCTTGCAGTGAGTAGAGGATAAAGACACACAGTGAAACAATAGCAATCTAGGAGTCAGGTTCCCAGCACGGAGAGAGAAGCCTCGTGCCTGATCTCCTTTCTGGGATTACAGGGAACTTCCCTGGGAGCAGTGAGTAGGAGTGAGGCTGGGTTAGGGCCCGGGGATGCTGTGCACCTGCAGGAGTGCTGCCCTTGGCTCAGGAACGGGCTGGAGCTGGGAGCCAAGGCGGGATTTAAGAGGGGAGGTTTTGCAAACACAGGGCGTTTGCAGAGCAGTGCTAAGGCAGGGCTGGAGGCAATGTGTAAACAGGCACTTAAAGGGCTCAGCCATGTGTGCACAATTCCTGGAGCAGAAACTGGGCTGCCACGGCTGTTACCCTGCTCCCAGTTACTGTGCACAGGAGAGCTGCTGAAGGGCAAGGCGGTGCCACTGGCACTGCATCCTGCTGATGTCACAAGAACAGTGTGGAAGCTGCCTGCAGCAAAGGCAAAGCTTGTTTTTATCTGTCTGCAGAAGGCTCTGTACACACACCCTCAGTCTGGCTTACTGGACAGAGAGAGGCTTGCTGGGAGGTGCAAAACTGGGTCAAAACTCTTCCAGACTGGTTGGATGATGGGATCTGGTTTTGATTGAGTTCCTATTCAAAAAGCACATTTACTCCAGATACACTATCATCTCATCCATAAAATAAGTATCTTGTTTTTGAAGACTCCACAAATGTGTTTAATTGCTTTAAGATGTATTTCCCACTACGGTGTAGTGATTTTCAGAGCAGGCACATAACTTCAGGAAAATCTTCCAGTATATAATAATACTTTAATGAAACTAGAATGTCTTTTAATAAGGCCACACAGCTGTTCAAACACCTCTGTCATCATCATCACTCTCTTGTGATGTTCTGGGTTTTCCTATGGCTTAATGATGATGTAACATTATCAGAAGCATTGAACTGACAGGGAGGATGAAGGGAAGGGGTAATTTGTGCCTTTTCCATCTGCAGCTTGTTGCTGTGGTTATTATCACCTCAATTTGGTTCTAAATGAACACCTTTGATTGGGGAGACCTATTGATTGTGATTACTATTACTTATTTTCAATACTTCTACTGTGAAATTCAAAACAGAGCTTAAAGGTATGGCTTGGTGGCTTTATCACATTATCTGTAAGTGTGATAAAGAATTAATATATGATAGCAGCAACAAATGATAACTTTCTGATTTAGTGGTGAGAAAGTACTTAAAAATACATTTTATCCTGAATATATGAAATGGATTAATTGAAGTATTTTAACTATTCTTTTTTTCATTTAAATGTGTGAGAGGAAACAGAAATTATTTAATTCAATCTTTAAGCTCCTATTAGTCTACCTGGGTGGCACATGAACCTTTGATTTTTGTCTCAAATGTAATACTTTGTTTGACCCTCAAAAGAGAGTGAGGAGTGAGAGGGCTCATTTAAATGTAAAGATGGAACATTGGCAGTTTACATTAGCTTCTTTTCTTTTCCTGAAAATCTAATACTTGCACAGGTCTTATTATGAGTTCAGTTCTGACATAAGACCAGACTCTGTACATTGCTTTTCAAGAGTAAAGAGCATCTTGATTTAAGAGGATTTTGTCTCTGTGAACAATCTGTCCCTGAAATATGAAGTTCACACGTAATTTCCAGTAATGTGCTGCTAGAGTAATTATGAAATCTCTTAAGTGTGTGCAGGGGGGCAAGAGCAGTAAACAAGTTCCTAGCATGTACTTTTAAAAGCAGGTGGCTTAATCTTCCCTTAAATAAAGCCATAATTTCAGCATATTCTGGTGATTACAGATAATAGTTATTCAGGTAATATTAGCTTTTTCAGGTGTGGCATCTTGTTCTAGGTGTTGTAACGTGTCGTTTACTCCGTCAGTGTGTTCAAGTTTACTTAGTAATTGCTTTGCTGAAAAACGGATTATGTATTATTTAGCTGTCAGTTGTGTTGGAACAGCGCCAAATAACTCTCAAACAACCAAATATTAGCCAATAAACATCAGTGAGGATACTCATGCATGAAACAGGGATCCAACTTATTTTCTTTTGGATGCTTATTATTGGAGAGAAGTTCTGAATCAGGTCTTTCTGCCTTTGCCTCATTGTCCAAGTAAGTAATGTGCTGGGCTTGAAAATATTTAACTCTGGAAAAACAGACAGACATACCTAGGCTGACTCAAAAAGACCCTCAGGCAATTTGACACAAGGGAAAACCCCAAACAGCCCTCAGATCAGCAAGGTGCTGTTAGATTAGGTGTTCCTGCTGGTAGAATTTCACTGCGAGTTGTTATACTTTCACAAAACTGGTTGGAAAGAGCTGGTGGTCAGTGTTTGAATGTGAGTCAGGCTAGGAACCCTTCCCTTGCAGCAAAGCAGAGGAACTGTCTGACCCCAGCTTAACAAACAGCTGCCTCACCTTATATTTTTGTATTAATCCAGCAAAGACAAACTCTTCTGGGGATAGTGGCCAAAACCAAGACTGCACATATGCTCACACTTAAAAGAAAAAGTTCTCAACTCAAATTTATTATAAGCTACTGAGGTTTAAATTTGTCTTAGCAGGAAATGCGACATATTATAGGTGTCAGTGGTGTATGTCCCTGACTAGCAAATCACTCAGGATTTGGAGTGCCTGTGGTATGTATCATCTCTTTGGGACAGGGAAATTCTATCAATGCTGTAATGCATCTGGGCAACAGAGACAAGACCACAAAGGAAATAAGTGGCAAGGTACAGACTGGGAATAGGTGTCCAGTCTTAAATCCTAATCCTGAGACTCCTGAAAACCTTCAGGGGCCTTGGCTGTACACTTACATCAAAAGCTCTCTTGTAAGGACGAGGCTGTTCTGGGTGAAACAACTGAGCATCTGTACTATCAGGCTGTCTCTTCTGCTGCTCCCTTGAAGTGTCTTTCCCTGGAAGCAGCTGGCAGCAGGGAGGCCATGGCAGGGTGGCTCTTTGGTCGAGCAGGTCCTCGCAGCCTCTTGTGAGGTTCACGTTGCAACAGCTTGAGGTCAGCGAGCCGAAAGCAGGAGTGGAAACTATCTGAAGAGTGTGCTTCCCACCCTTCCCTCCTGCCCTGCTCTGCCTGAAGCAAGTTGTTTGGTTCCATGTATATTATTTTCCCTGTTGGAAAATGACTCCCACTCAAAACAGGATTAGGGAGCTTGGCAAAGGGAGGGTGAATTTAATTATAGGACAAACCAACATTCCCTCCCCCAGGAGTCTTGGCTTCAGTTGTCACTTCTGGTGCTTATTCTCTATAAATGGTGTCTCCTTGGCCTGTGTTCCTTTTCATCTGATAAGATGACATCTTTTTTACTCCTGTGTTGTTGTCTTGGTGTACAGATTTCAGATACTGATGGATTAACATAGGCTGTCAGCAGAACAGTGACTGATGCTTTTAACTGTACTGAGATGATGGCATTAGGTTGAGATCCCATCTGAGTTTAGACACTATGAAGCACTGAGGCATGGGGGAAGTCTGTCCAGGCTTTTCCCATTTGATGAAGCAAGACAACATCTCCATTCAGGCATAAGGAGGACTGAATAACTTTCTGCACATAAGCATTTTTCTGTCTACAGAAAGAACCTACAAGTACAAAAGTCCTAAAGACTACTGAAACAAACCTGGATGTTATGCAGAAATACTTGACATTTTGGCCTTGCTCCTGAAACAATGTTCTTAGCATTGTGCACAGCAGAGTAAGCAAAGTGTTTGTAACATAATGCATTGTTCTGTGATGATTTTGATAATATTAATAACTATATTAAGTCATAAAGAAAAAAGCACCAGAGGATACAGGGCATGCCTGCAGCTGACAGGGTTCTTCCTTGCCTTCAGGTAGCCTGGGCTGAAAGCTGCATTATCTTGGTTTTTACTGCCTGGAAATAGAAGAGAGCTGTGGAATACTTTGCTTGCTGCCTTTGCAAAGAAGTTGTCTTCATAAAACAGATAAGATCTTGCCAGATTGCACTGCTTGATAGATCTTATCATTATTGCAGCCTTCAGTAAAGCTTTTCTTGATGTGTATCTACTACTGAAAAGTAGTCAAAGTTATGAGATGTTTACCTGTATTACAAAGCAAAGCAACAACAAATTAGGAAAAAAAGGGAGCATGGGCAATGAATGACATATAAAGGAGTAAAAGAAGGTCAAGAAAAAAAATCAGAACAGGAATTTAAACATTGCCTGATGGATCTTGAATGTTTTCCCATTTCAGTGTACTGCCATTTCATCCTGAATCCATTTCAGTGTACAGTGGAAGATCATGATCGTACCCATCAGTTGCTATTTGCCCTGTAATATTTTTGGTGCACACCCCACCTGTTTAAGAAAAATCAATCCCTGTGCCAATTGTAGAACTGACCTGGCAGCAGAACTGGAGAAGGGTGACCTGTACCTTATAGTCCTGGGTATGAACAGATATCAGAGGGGATTTAGCTCTGGAGAAGAGCTTTAAGCCTGAGACACCTCCCATGGTTCTGTTATGTTTCTTTGCTCTGCTCTAGGGGTGCCTGAACTAATGAAGGACTCCTCACAAACACAGTAGAACTTAGCAAAGTTGTTGCTAACAGCTGACTAGGAAGCAGAATTTTTGTCTGCTGGTTTCATCCCCAATTAAAGCAAAAGGAATTTTAACCAAAAGATGCAATAGAGTTTTTTTCATCCTTATCAGAATATTTGATAAGGTTTCTATGCTCATTTCCTCTAACACAAATTTAAAAAGTGACATGGTTGAATACTGTAAGTGTGAAAAGACATTTCTTGTGGGATATTTTAATTTAATCAAATCTGCATTTTTCAGTGGAGAAGCTATTGTATATGGTGTTTTTTGATCAGTGTAAGCCGAGATATTTCAAAATGCTGTTGTAATTTAAGAAAATAAGACTTTGGATTGGTGGTGTTTTGGTTCAGAGTTTCTGCTATCCAGCACCAAATGTGCTGAGCAAGAAAAGAAAGAAAATGACAAAAGTAACTTTGTGGGCTCTTTTGTTTACATTAAAAAACCCAAACCCAACAACTCCACTCCAGAACACTTTAACAACAAGAAACTATTTTTTGCTGTCTTCATTTGCCACAAGAGGACTTACAGTCCTTACAGGGTAATTGCCTATCAGCTTTGTTGGGTGCTTCGTGCTTTACAATTGTAGAATTAATTTAAAAATTTTATTTGAATTTGAAACTTGACTAATCTGAGAGTGTTTAACATTCCTGTTTCAATGAATGAGTACTTGAGACAAAACTTATTTTATTAAACCTCATTTTATTTCTTTCTTCCTTGTGCCCCATTTTTATCTTCTGTTTCCATATTTCAAACCAAATAGCCACAGTTCTTCATATTTACACTGTAGTAGATGTTTCCTCACATATAGTAATTACTGTAGAACTAAAATTATGCAAATTAGAAGGAAGGAAATATCTATTGTTTCTTTGTGTGGTGGAGGATTAAAAGTGTGGATGAGTTGAGTTTTGTTAGTGTTGTTACCAGGAAGGTATAGGGAAATCTGAATTAAAGAATGCTGCTCACTGGGACATGCAGTGTATTTTCTTACTTTGGCGTTTGAGACGAGAGGAGGTTGAGTCTTAAATATTCTCAATATTACTGGCTCATTGATACTGATCCTTAGAGGTCATGTGATACAAGCAGGGTTGTGAGATGTCTAGGCTGCTTTGGTTCTAGTCTCGGCTTCCCCAGCCTCCATCCATCCCTCTTTCAGTGCTTGTATATTATTTATGAACCTCCAATACTCCTTTTGCCTCACAGATTTTTTTTTTTTTTGGCATCTTCCTGTGGGCTGTTCATAACATGCAATGAGAGGTTCTTCTGTTGGCTGGCCAAGGGTAGAGACCTTGCTGGGGCTGGTTCTGCTTCCTCCCTTTCTTTCCATCTGATGTTCCCCTGGAGTGAGATTGGTTTAGCAGGAGTTGTCTTCTGGGGAAGAAAGGAACTGGATGACAAAATACAGAAACTTGTTGTATTTATTTCCAAGAGGTAAGCTCCTAAATGTATTTCTTATTTGAACTGAGCTGTTAATGGCCAAGAAAGGCCATCAGACAGTCTTTAATGAATCCTCTGTGGTTAATTACATATCTTTGCAAAAGGGCAAAATCTGGCCTTGTTGTGTGACTTAAATGCTCATGATGCAGTGGTGATCATGTGGGTAAAAAGTCTTGCTTAAATACAGATGATTATAAGTTAACCTGAAATGTGTCATAGGAAGCTTATGGATCAGCCCAATCCAACAATTTATTTCTATCTAATTAAAGATTTGGATGGCAGCTGAAAGTGGAGCCCCTGAGGCTCCTGTGCTGGGCAGCATAGATGCACTCAGCAAAAATACACTGTCCTGGACAGAAAATTGCAACTCAGAATAAGGGAAGAAATGGAAATAACAATGTGATGAAAGGGCAGAGGTCCAAGGAATTACTGTTGCTCTCTAATGCCAAAGAGAGTAATCACCCTAAGTCCATCTGATAACCCCCCGCTTTGAACAGAACCAATAGATACCTATGGTTTGGCTATTGGAAATATTTGCTTCTGTCTTTGCTGCTGCCTACATGTAGGTTATCTCATGGTCATGGTGATGAATTGTGAACCATGATCATGATTCAAAAGCCAGTAAGTATTCTTATCAACACTGGGACTTGCTTTAGGTGCCAAAGTGTAAAGCATTATAAAAAGTATAACTTTGAATACATATGTATAGCTGTTGTGTACATCTATGCACCTTAGTTCAGTGGGAGCTCTTATCAGACATGTAAAAAATATTATCTGGAGACAGAACATGTCTCTGTTACAATAAATGAGGGATATATGTTTCTCTTCTGTGCCTTTTAAAGCGTGTCTTGGACTGAATATTTACTAAAGTTACTCTAAATGCAATGAAACTGCCAGCAGATTTTTAGCAGCAGAACTAGTGGTGTTTCACTCTGGTGGCTCAGGGCTCCAGCAGATGAGCTGAAAGCCACACTGCACTGCTCAGGGGACAGGTTTGGTGTCACAGACTGCTGTCATGAGCAGCACTAATGGGTATCCTTTTCTGCCAGCCCTGCAGAAGTACAACACAACCTCTTCCCTCCAGCCCTACAAAAGGCCTTGTCAGAGACATGCCCAAGCAGAGGGGGTGGCGGTAGAGGAAACCTCAGGGATCTGCCAGTCCTGATGAATAGACAACCCGCAGGTAGGAAAGGAATTTCAGGTTCCAGTGCTGCTAGCTCAGTGCAAAGCCTGAGCACTCCAAAGGCCTAAGTTTGGTTAATGCAGACAGTGCTGAAGAGAAGAATTACCACTAAAGACACTTTGGTCTAATTCCCAGTGTTGCTGTAAATTCATTATATTCTTTAACCCTTTTAAGTGGAGGTTGCAGGCTGTAAACAGAATGAACATTTCCTTACCAATTTCAAGTTCCCTTTGGAGCCATGTCTGGTTGTTTTGGATTTTTTTAGTGCAGCAGTAATACAAATAACCCAGATGAGAAAATAAAACCTGCAATAAAAACGTGTGACTCTCTGAAGGCTGGGTGCAAACTGTCAACAGCTGCTATCCATAAAAAATGCCATGATTATACTATCTAGAAGATTTATGGTTCTGTCTGGTATGATCAGACATCTGAATTTTTTTTCTCCGTGGAGAGCACTGAATTCTTAGAATAAGGGTCAATTTTCTCCCAGAAAGCAGAGGGAGAAGCACGGTGCCATTCTTAAAACGCTGAAGAAAGGCTGCTCTCTAGTGTTCAGTGATGGGGTAAGCCGGGGAAATGCTGGAGGCAAGCACATTGCAGCAGGCAGGCAGCGCTCAGATTTAATTTAGGCTTGTTTGACTTGCAGAGGCAGTAACAATTCGATGAAGAACATTCAGAGGATACATTTGTTGAGAATCTGAGACACTTTGCTATTACTTCTTGATTTTTAAATTTAATTTTGACCATATACGTGAGGGTAATCCATCTGTGAATGATTGGCAAAAGTCAAGTCCTCCTGCCAGTCTCAACTGGTCGCTGGAATGTGACAGGTAGGTGTGGGCTATGCCAAGATGCTATTTTGTATTTTAAATAGGAGTAAGCAGAAAGAAATGCAAAAAATATCACACCATTCCTGGAAGCGTTGACAGGGATTAAAAAATTCTGTGGGTGAGTAATTGTTTGCATCAAGGCAGAGAGGCAGAGCTCCAGGGGAATGAGAAGTTAAGCAATTTTTGCAGAAGGAAACCTGTCACATTCCAAGACCTAAATAAATTTTCACTTGCTTTCTGCATTGCCCTCTGCAGGATGTGATTCTGCTTGGCCCAAGCATTTTACTATTTGCTGCTGTGTTGATGGCTATAAACTGATATGAATAAACAAGTTAAGGATAAAAATGAGAAATATTTATTAAATAATAACCTATAACTGGCACACAGGTCTTGGATCACACGTTCCCTACCTTGCTGTGGGGCCAGGGGTGTTTAGCAGCTCAATAGAAATTAAGCTGAGTTTAGTGGAGTGACAAATTGTGCATAAGGGTCCATTTGCCTTGTGCTCAATTCCAGTGCATTGTCTACATCTCCCATGACTTCTCATTTCTAATGAATCACCATGCATTAATTAATCTGGTGGTGTTTCATATTGTACCCAGTGATGCTCTGTAACACCTGCTGGATAAACTGAGGTAATTGCTGTGGCTTCTGCATCCAAGTACAGACACACAGAATTGTAGGAAGTGTGACTGGTAGCAGCAACTCATCCCTGTCCCATGTTGCCTAAACTGTAATGGGAAACCTCCAAGGACTGAAGCACCACCATCTCTTGTCTCTTGGTGATCTATTAATTATCCCCACCTTGTAAAGCTTTCCCTGCTGGCTAACTGATGCAATCTTTGCTATACATTAAGCTTACTCCTGCCTGTAGATGTAAAGATGGTTTTGTTCTCTCCCTTTTACCAGCAGTCTTTGCAACAACCTATCTGAGAATATCTGAGCCATTGTCCCATGTGTGACTTTGTAACTGGCCGTGTTTCTTTTTCCCCTCTTTTTTCCCGTTTTTCTTCTTCTTTTTTTCTTTTATTTTTTTTTTTTAATAACATGAACCAAAATGGTAAAAGTGGCTAAAATGATCACTGGAACTCCTTACCTAGTGCCAAACCCAGCACTTTGAAAGCTGTGCTTATTGGAAGGATGTTAGCTGAAAGACTAATGCTCTTCTGTCTGGGATAAGTTAGTGTGTAAGGTCAGGTAAATTACAGAGCTTGGAGGTCTGAGGTGAAACTGTAAAGATGGGTGTGATTGTCTGTAGAGGGAATATAAAAGTAGGCTATAGTTTAGGACAAGCCAAGGAAACCTGCAAGTTGATCTAGAAACAGGTATGTTTGCTTTCAGCTCATTTATTGTCTGGAACAGATAAACCAGCAAATCTCTCCTTTTGAGAAAACGGAGCTGGTCAAACTGCAGCCTGGTTCAAGTGAAGCAAAGGATCCTCTTGGAGGTGGTGTATTCCTGGCTCCCAGCCACACAGAGAATTGAGGAATCACTTTCTGATCATTTCAGTTGTTGCCCTGCAGGCTCTGATGGCCTTAAGATGTATGTAATTCAAAAATGCAAGTGTCTTTGAGAGAAGCATTCACAGGGAAAAGCTGTTTCCCACTGCTTCCCTCCCTGCTTAGAGTGGCGATGGATGTTCTGGGAGTCAGCCAGGTGCAAAATCCCAGTCTGCAGAGTTGTGTAGGGAGGGAATTCCTGCTGCTGCCTGACAGCTGGAAAAGCAGAAGGCAGCAAAGGTTGCTAAGGCTGGCCCTCCTACTGGAGGGAGCCTGAGGAGTCTGGACTTGTTGGGTAAGTAATGCAGCAGCAGAGCTCTGGGAGAGCACGCCAGAGCAGCTGCAGGGAGTATAGAGTATCTCTACCAAAACAGAGCAAATGTTCTGCTGAAATGAGTTGGCTAATAATTTCCCCCTGTCCTGATTTCCCACACACACAGACAGCCCTCTCTCTGAGTTTTCATGGCCTGGCTGATGTTGGTGTTATCCATCAGCAAGGCTGAGTCTTCCTCTTTCTGCTCTTGAAGAAAATAGGTTTTCTGTTCATTTGCCTTCAGGAGGTGGAGGGTGAAGCTGACGCTCCTCAAGAAGCCCAGTGCAGCTCAGACAGAAAAAAGAGGACACTGACCCTGCTGGTGCCACGTGTGGCAGGTGGCAAAGCTGCTGTCATTGCTGCCTTTGGAGGTAATTGGGTTTTCACACAAATTTTCAATGATTCCTTAGAATCAGGGAAGCCACCGAGCAAAGATACATCATATCAGAAGGACAAAAAAGCCTGGCTTATCCTAAGCAGGATATGTGATAATTTTCTTTTCCATTTCAAGGATGAGAGAGTATGTGGAATTAATAGATGGTGCCATTAGAATTAGCAGTTCTATGTCTCAGTGAGTGTTTGGTGGGGAATGTGCCAGGAGGAAAATATTTACTTCTGCTGCAATTAGAAAAGCAATCTACAGAAAATCTGAAGATATCTGGCTTCAAATTAGTTCCAGACTCTTTTGCTGCCTCTTGAAACCATTATCTGTCCATGGAATATGGTCCAAGCACTGTATTTGATTCACCATGTGTCAGAAGTGTGGAAAAGAAGAAAACAATGCAGAAAGCATGGAAGGTTTGTGTCAGGAATGTCTTGGCTTGCAGTCAGTGTAACCTAGGAACCTTCTGCAGCCCATGGAGAAAACTGTGGGCCAAAGGGGATTCATCACAGGGTGAATATGGACTACAGGTAATTCTCTTTTCTTAGACAAACTAGTAACCACATTTGCCAAATGCTGACTGATCTTATTTTGTTACACTAATGTGAAAAGGTGAATTCCCTTGTAAGAATTTATGGAACAACTTGGAAGGATGTTCTGGGCAAACTTAGTCAAGAGTCAGGGTATGGCTCTCTGTGGGGGAGCAGAGGGCAGTGGGTAGCACCACACCAGCATGGAATTTGAAAAGGATGTACTCTCTAGGCACTGCTCTCTCCATTGTGCAGGCTCTGGTGACACCTGATTGTGATGATGTTTGTAAGAGGACTCCAACAATTCCTTAGTAAGAGAACATTTTACCTAAATAAATCAACAGCCACCAGGGTGAAGTGTATGTAACCCTTTTTTTACCCTATATATAGATTGAGAGGGGGAGCTTGCTCTCAGTTTAGTGTTTTCTATACACATAAATCACCTGTTTTCTCTTTATTTAGTCAAAAAATGTTTGTCATTTAATCCATAGGGTAAAATCTTGGTATATGTTGAGATCTAATCAAATGCCTCTGCAGACCTGATCTGTGATGAATGGACTTGAGATAATACCTTAGTATCATCAGAGTAATATGTGTTGTGAAGTTAAAACCCCACTGAAGTCCAGTTTCACTCTCAATTTGAAGTTACATACAGAATTTGAGCACTGTACAAGACTTGCATTAAGCCTGTCATTAAAGCATATATAATATTTTCATCTGATCCTACTAAAGAGTATTTTCTTACCTCCATAGCTAAACAAAAAACAAATGGCCATAAATAGAATTTAGTGTTTAATTACTGAACAAATGTGTATAAATAATGTTTCTTTCTGTTGCTTGTAGTTCTAAACATAATGCTTGTGGTTACACAGGCCATCAGAGCTCTGCTCTGATATTTTTATTATTATATTTGATATTTTCTGTTTTAATCAAGCATAAAGGTCAATTGAATTAATTTCTGTTGACAGTGGAGCTATGGTTCAATTTGCTGCTCAGTAAGATATTAAAATTTGATAGCATTTCAAGGAGTACCTACATCAACAAAATTCCAGGTGAAAGGACAGTTTTGATATTTTTTCTTACTTAAACTTGCTCATTTTGATAATCTTCCATAGTTAAATGCCAGTGCTTACATATTTAAATACACAGAAACATTGCAATGATTAATACTGCTGTGTTAATGAGAAGCAAAATGTAGATGCATTTTGGTTTTCTAAGTAACTGGAGCAAAAAAAAGAACTGAATTCTCCAGTGACTCAAATACTTCTTATAATTTGAAACATATTTATCTGGGAAATGTGTTATTGGCACATTTATAATAAATCTATGGTTATTATTTTAGACAGGCAAGTTTTTGGCTCAATTTCTATTAGAAATTAAAGACTTATCAATGTTCATGTAATGTATCTGGGGTATTTTTCTTTTATACTGGTGACCCTAAATTTCTTTTCAACCTGTATCATTATGGAGAGATCGTCCTTGCTACTTTTCCAATTAAAATTGGATTGCTTAAATGGATTTAGAGCAAATATAATTTTTGAGAAGCAAAAACAATATGCACATTTTTAAGTTAGGAAAGATGCAAGCACTGATGCAGCAAAGAGCTGCTCAAATATTTTTCTGCTGGATCAGGGATTTTGGCTTAACATCAGGGATACTGATACATTTCTGCACTTCTTCAGCCTGAAAAATTGGGAAAGAAATTTACAGTGGGCTCTGTGAACTAGCACTGTTGTGAAACAGACAATTTTATACTTCTGCCCTGGCTGGAATGATGGTTTCATACTTTTATTTCAGTAATTGGATTAAATAGAGAAAAGCAGAAACACTATTGAGGGGTGCAGTACAAGGGAATGACCTTGTTAGGACAGGTCTGAACACAACAAAAGCCTCTGCTGCATTGTTGTTTGGAAAGCTGTTGGATGGCAGGTCCAGGTGAGCACTCCGTGCTGGAAAGATGTCTTTGCACAAATCAATATTTTCTCTATATGCTACTTGGAAGTATTTCTGACAAGAGTAGGAAGTATTTGCCTTGGGTTGTTTTCATAAAGGTTGTGGTAGTTTGACAGTTCTTCTATTTTGAAGTTAATCTGATCCTATTCTAAAGGTCTTGTTGACCGTATCTAAAATTAAGCTTTTACCTTGTAGGCATTGCCTTCTGGAAATTGTAGTTTTTCAGTGTGTGGAAGAAAATGGAGACTGATGACAAGATGTGCACTGATTTCACTGAAGTTTTTTGAGAGGAGTGTAGCAGGGTGCACTGGGAAGAGGAAGTTTGATTTGGGAAGCTAATAATTGGGAAGAAAATGGTCTGTTTATTTATGGAACTTGAAGTTCAGGAGTCATGACTCAGTATAAGGTTAAGTCAGTTCATCAAAATGTCAGTGAAATCATGGATTTAAGAAATGCCAATTGCTTGTTTTTCATGAAATATCAGAGCACGACACTGCGCCAAAACCAGGGTGTTCACGTTTTCTTGACAAGCAGGATTATGCAACCTGGAGAGAAAATGGACCATTTGGTCTCCAATTTTGGGAATGAAACAAGATAGCAATACCTTTAGCATGTCCATAGAATTGGAAATTCCAATTCACATGGGAATTTTGTAGCATTACACAACATATGTTGTCCACATATATTTTACACATACGTAAAAGACTGTAGCCCTGGTTCCATGCCTGAGGTGTTTTGGTTTTCTGAAATTCTTCTCCCAGGGAATTTTCTGTAAACAGGAGAAATGTTTTGTAAACTCTACCTATGTTATTCATTCCTTTTCCTAGGAGGGACTTCTTCTTGATGTCCCTCTGCCCTGACCAATGTGATTGAAGAGATTTGCCTTTGTTTCACCAATGAAATTGGCCTGTGTAAAATAGTATGAAAGGGAGACATCCCAGAAATAAAGGAGTCATTTTCAGCCTTCTGAATCTCGGAGTCTGTGTCGTTGTGGTGTAAAACAGTGTCAAAAGACTGAAGTGCAGAACAGAACAAGCCACAGTTTCAGTTCAATAGCTGCACAGAACAGTTGGCTGAAATTGCATGAAATCACAAGGAAGAGTCAGGTGTCATCAGAGAAGTTACTCCAACAGGAATCATCCCTGAGTCTGAGTTTCCTGTTCAGAAGACACTTCACAAGCTTCACTTCCATAAGTTTATCTCACATGTAGCAGTGACCACACCAGGAAAAACCCTTTGTTTGAAGGACCAGAATCTCAGTATCTTTACTGCAATGTAGCCCAGCAGTTGCAGCACCATGAATTCCAGATGTTGTTCTTTTGGGTTCTTTTCTTCACAGCTGCTGCTGAGTCAGAAAGAGCAAGTTAAAAGTACAGTGACTTTTGCACAAGGTTGGAGCAGGTCCCTACCTAGGCAGGGGAGAATTGTGCTCCAAGGATTGTTTAGTCCTATTAGTGTGGTATTATGTAAGCAACATAAATATTCTTTGAGCAGAGAATTACCCTGTTTCGGTGTGGAATGCTTAGGTGATGGTTGTGGGTACTTGAGTTCTCTTTTTGCCTGAATCTGTTTGACAGGACAGCATTGTCTCGTAAATTTAGGGGATATCAATGAGGATTGTTACTATTTTTTCCTTTTTTTTATATTTTTTTTCCTTTTTTTTTTTTCCCACCATTGACATGCAACACTTTGCAGTTTCTCTGCCTTTGTCTCTCTGCTGGTTAAGGGTATTTTAATATTCTCCCTGAATAAGAGAAGCATATTTAATAGTTGTTAAAAGCTTTGAAATCTTCAAAGAAGAATACAAGAAGAACTTGAAATTATACAAATTCAGTTTTAAAAGGATCCAGCATCTTCTGTGCACTACAAAGGGGTATTTTGAAAGCTGGTGGGGGATGACTCCTGCTGCTGCCTACAGGGAATGCACTCCACTAAGGTCTATGAATGGTTATTGAATTATAAAATGAATTTGCAGAGCAGAACACTTTGGCACATATAGCAGATGCCTCCTGCCACGTTTCAGGTTGCCAGCCTAAATTAACTAGCATATGCAGGAGATATTTGAACAGTTACAAAAGAAAGGAAACTTTCAGAAGACTTGTTTGTCTTTCCATCCGCTTCTGAATGTAGAAGATGCTGTCTAGCAAAAAACTTGCAATATTCGAAGAAAACCGGCAAGAGGCGATCCTTGGTTTTTTATTTTGGGTGCTGCTGGTAATAACTGTCTTAGGAGGGTGCATTCACTGACTGGGCTCTCAGTGGAGGCCTCAGTGTTTCCCCCCAACCAGAAGTTTTCAAGCCCTTGTAGGTAAAGCTGCATCTGAAGGGCAACACAGCCCCATCAGTCTGAGCTCATGCCAGAATCTCTGGGTGACTCTTGTCAGCACAGCCATGAGGAAAACTGCCAGAATGCAATTTTTGTGTTGCTTTGTTGCCTCTTGGGAAGAGACCCAAGAGGTGAAAGCATCAAACCACATGAACATTGAGGGTATTTAGTCCAGGGCCAGACTAAATCTACAGGGAGGCAAATCTGAAATACACAAGAGTAGAGATGTCAGGGGATGGAGCACCAGCCACTTTCACCTACTGATTCACTGTCAACATACTTGCTGATGTGGGCCTGGCCTAGTGGTACTTAATCTGGACAAAATCTAGGACAGTTTGGGAAGGGTGATGTATGAAAAACAACGTTCTAATTGCTGTGTGAATGTTTTGCAAAGGGTGCTGAGGAAAGCATCTGAGGAGCTGGTTATTTATTCAGCCTTTCTCCTCCATGACGTCAGCTTTCCAGTAAACAAGATGCTGAGAAAATCACCTCTATTATTTATAGGGTGGTGGGTTTTCCACTGTGTGCTCTCCCCAGCAACAGGAGATTTACAGATTGACTGTGTTCTGCAGCGGCTCTTCTCCTTTGTAAATGTCAAAGATAAAATGGCTTTTTAAAAACTGGGTACTAAGTAGGTCAATATCTGTTTCAGGAGGAACATGTGTGGTCTCTAAGACACTGATTTTCCTTTTGAAAATCTCCATTTTTCAGCATTGAAGAGTTTAGCAATGCTGGCTTATATTGGGTCCTTTTTAAAAGCTGCATATTTCAGTGCTAAGGGGATTAGAGTTGAGCACACTTTAATGAACACCTGTGAAGAGAGTGAACCTGTTCAAAAGAATAGACATGTTGTGCTTCAAAGTAATCCACAGAGAGAAATATGGAGAGCCATTTAAAAAGAATACTGTGCATTTTAACTAACTAATCCAGTGTAAAAGAATAAATTTTCAATGCACAGAAAGGCAAAATACAAGAGGGAGCAGAGGAGAAGGGCTATGTTATACAGTTATATCTTTCCCTGCTACATTTTTTGTTCTTAATCCTAATAAAAGAATACTTTAAGCCACCTACCTGAAACAGATACTCAGGGTGCAATTTCTGTGGGGTTTTTCTACAGCAATGTGATTATATGCATTTAATGGGTGTCAGTTGTACCTTCTCTGTGCTTTTTAGCTAATAGTTGTTCTGATCCCTCAGGAAATGAGAAACTTTTGAGTGAGGATGTAATGATCACATTTACTAAGGGAGAAGTAATAGAATTTTTGCTGACTGATTATTTTATCACCATTAATGCTTCCTTATGATGGCAATTGAAATATTCAGCTGATGAAATGTTTTATGATAAAGACTGAGCCAGTCTTTTGCAGAACTGAATTTGTGACCTGGCAATGGCTTTGGAAGGCTCCCCAAGCTGGCAAGAGTGAAGTACTCAATGACTAGCAACAAGTACCGGAGTGAAGGTCTTTAGCTCCTTTTTCAGAGTAGTATCTTGGGCTGAATGTCTTTTGTGTAAGGCACAAACAGAACCTCGTGTGCCTGGGCAATTCTTCTGGAAAGGACCCATCTGCTGTGGTAGGAAGACAAATAATAAGAGTTTGTTTTTCAAGGTTTCTTGTTTTTAATTAGGTGTCCTGAAACAGATTTGTTCTTCAACCATCCACTCATTTTTTTCTGCTGATGCACTAAAACTTTTCCTGGAGTGGAACTTCTTCCCAGATGTTTTGATTAAAATCATACATCATCTTGGCCTGCCCAAATAACATTTTTTATGGAAGGTATTCTGTGTCCTCAAGCATAACGAATGTACACAGAGATCAAATCAATAATAGTATAACAAAATGAAATTTTTCCCTTTGCAGTCCTTACTAAGACAGCAAGCCTAAGCCTTGTAAAACACTTTACAAACTTTAGGCCCTCTTTGAAGGGAGCACTGCTCTCGACTTTTTAAATTCAGGGAAAAGGAATTGAGGCTTAAATAAATGAGCTGGGCTGGAGTAGAAGGTTGATCTTCCACTTTCACACAAGGCCGGGAGGACTGGACCTCCCTCTTTTATATTTGAGTGCACAGTAGAGGAGGGAACATGTGCAGGGGAAGCAGTGTCAGATCTGAGTATGTTTCTCAGGGCAAGCCCCTGTAATTCAGTGTAACCTGGTTTGCTTGGTGAATGCTCCAGGAGTAAGGGATTGGAGTGACAATGTTTCCCCTTGCCAGCACCCCGGGGTGTTCCAGGTGAGACTGTGCCCAGGGAAGGGCAGGAGGGTGCTCTGCCCGTGTAAGAAGAGCTTTGAAGGAGTTTAGCTATTTTGCCCACAGGGTCTATTGCCTTTTAATGCTGCAGAGTGAGAACATTGATGCACCTCTTGAGCCTGGAGACCTCCATGTCTCCTAGTACCCTTCTTAAAGGGAAGTTCTGCTGTGAGGGCTAAGTCACAAAAAAGTGCATTTAGACTAATTTAAGGGCAGATTTTCTCTTATTGTCAGGTTTCTAAGCTGTTCTGATGAGACCCAGTTCGCTAGATACAGAAACAAAAGAACAGTGTAACCAAAAAATGTGTAAAATGAAGGGAATGAAAGTCTCTCAGATTGTGTGCAATCAGCTTAAAATGGGCCTAAAATAAGTAGGATTTAAGGGAAGTACAAAAGATCAAACCTCAGAACAAATTGTCAGGTAATTTTAAGAAATCCTCTTTGCTCCTTGTGCTGATAAAGAGACTTCTCTGGAAACTCAGATCACTGCTGTTTTGGAACAAACATCTCTTTATCTGTACAGCTGATCTTCCTCTCAGAAAATCAGAGCTGAGCAACCTGTAGTGGTTTGTGACTGCAAACCTGTAGTGGTTTGTGACTGAAAATGTCCCCTGAAATAATAAAACTGATCTCAAAGACAATGTGAGATTTTCTTCTTGATAACTTTGTTGCTCCTTTGAAATGGGATAAAAACCCAGTTCTCCTATTAAATATGGGGGATGAGATTCTTTTTCTGAGGTAAAGATGTGCCTTCTATTGCACACTGACTGTTTTTATTTAAAAAGGAAAAAAAAATGAGGGGAACCCTCCAGCTCTTAATTATTTTTTTAAATTACGTAAATATCTTAGTCTTCCAAAAATGGGGGAAAGAGAGGACTTTGTAGTTACTAAGGAAGAAAATCACTAATATGACTGAACTCCTTGAAACCTTTCCTGGAGGGGGAGAGTTTTTTGGCAGAATATCACCGAGGGTTTGGTTTGTGCTGAACTGCCAGGAGCACAGGGACCATTCCTGCTTCATTTTCAGTTATCCCCTCCTGCCTCCTGAGCTAAGCTGATGTCCCAGGTGCTCTGCCCTGCCCAGCTCTGGGGGTGCAGCCCACGGCAAAGCACCCACAGGCAGCATAGGAGGCCCTGGTGGTCTGACGGCAGGGAGGGGCACTCAGCGCCATCAGTAAATTCATTTGAATGTCGGCTACATGTTGCAGAAATTAATTGCCGCTGGTGAATGGCAGGGACAGGCTGATTAGCAGCTTTGGTAGGTGGGTTTAGTAAACTTTATCAGGATTGAGAGCTGTTTGTGCTTGGTTTGGAAGCAAGGCAGAGATTTGTGTACTCGTTTATTCAGGAGTTTATTTTGTGCTAACCTGTGAGGTGTTGATGGCACTGGACTTCACAAACTGTGTATTTGGGGAGTGCAGCACATGAGGAAAGCAGCAGGTGCTGCTTATTGTGATGCTGTTGCAGAGAGGCTGCTCTGGAGAACACCCAGGTAAAATCCCAAAGGGTCTCTTGTCCTTCCTGCTGGAGGAGGTGTCATTCCTGTAAGGCTGCCTTGTGTTTCAGTCAGTGCTCGGATTACTAATTTTCCCAGTCAAACAAACAAACAAACCAACCAACCCCCAAACAAACAAACCCCCAAACAAACAAACACGTCTCAATGAAAGCACGGTAAAATTCAATATATGCTAATCAAATCTTCTAAGACTTCAGCTAATGGGCATTAGTTAACGGGCAAATGGGAGAAGAGGCCTCTTTATGTGGATTTTGGGGATGTTTTTGGCGCAGCAGGATGTGCAGCAGCAATGACGTTTTCTGGAATTGGGAATATTTGGAATTGTTGCATGGTGGGGAGGTAAGCCTCTCGAAAGTTTTATTTTCCCACATAACTCTGAGAGTCAGTCTCTAAATGAACTGGTACAGAGGGGAGAGAGATGGGGCAATAAGGAGGGGAGGAGGCAGAGGAGAGAGGGGTTTTGAGCTGCTCTTCCTCCCTTGTTTAGGGGAAAAGCCTGACAGTCTCGAGGTGGTAATCAAGTAAAAAAACCGGGAAAGCTCGGGAAGAACCGCGGCGCCAGGCCCGGGCTGCGCGGCGGCGGAGCGCGGGCAGGGGGCAGCGTCGGGCCGGGAACCCGGCCCTGTGCCGGGATAAAGGCCCGGAGCGGGGCCCAGCCACCCAGCCCCACCGCCTCCTCTCCCAAAATCCCGTGCAAGGGGAAAAATTCGGTGTCTGGCAGCTGCTCCGGGTTTAGGGTTTACTGTTGGCGCTAGGAAATGCCTTGTTTCTACACAAGAAGCTTTCTCCCCAGGCGTGGGTTCCTCGGTGTTTGTTGTGAATGTGGGTTTGCTGGCGGGTGGGGCGTGGGTTGGTTTTTGGCGAGGTATTTTTGGTTGGTCATTTTCGGGTGGAGGCGGTCCCCGGTTTGTCGCTGTGCTCTGTGCAGTCGGGACTAGGGTCTCACACACCTGGCAGGTGTGATTCCCATCTCCTGAGGGGCTGCCAGCCCGGGTTTGGTGCCTGTGTCCCCTCCCCACAGCCCTGGGATGTGTCGCGGCTCTGCCGGGGCTCAGCGCACCCGGCACGGCCGGAGCTGTGCTCTGCCAGCGCCGCTCTTCCTTCAGCGAGGCTGCAGCCGCTAAACGGGGGCAAAAGGATTGCCCTCCAGTATTCCTGGGAGTATTCTTTATATTGCAACTCTGCTTTATGCTATTTTATTTGTTTTTATAAGCTGGGCAACACTATCATGCTTCAGTGGTGCAGTTCAGAATCAAGTGTAAAGAAAAGCAAATGTAGCTATTGTGATTAACCTGCTAAAGTGTAATCCTTACCTATCAGAAAATTTCAGTAATTATTCCACCTACATGACCATCATTAAAAAAAAGTCAAACTCTTTTGTTTACTCTAGTTAAATTTTCTGATACTGCCATCTCCTTATTTTTTGCCAGGATAAGTGAAGAAAAGACATTGTAGTGATTCTTGACTTCATATATAACAGCATAGAGATTTTTTTCAATGAAAATTTCCAAGACTCTTGCATTTACACACACATAGTTATTTTTCAGGGATTCTGCCACTGCATAGTTTTGAGTGTTTTTTGGTTGGTTGGTTGGGGTTTTTTTTGTGTGGTTTTTTGTTTTCGTTTTTTGTTTTGTTTTGCTGTTATTAAAGAATAAGGAGATATTTTCCAGGCTGCTGCTAGTAAATTCTGTTAGAAATGATGGAAATTTCTGCAGGAAGAAACTTGGATGTAATGCATATGTTGTGCCACACTTGGGGGATTGAAAGGAGAGGGCTTTGCTGTTTGTTAGTACAGCAATTGTCTCACAGGTGACTGTTGTGCAAAGATGATAAAGCTGATTTATTATGTAAAATATGAAGTATTTTATTGTTTTACTAGGCTGCTCAGAGTTTATGTGAGACCTCATTCAAGTATTAAGGAGAATACATCCTGAAAAATTGGTGTAAGGGGAATTCTTTTTATCTGTATGGGACAATACAGACTTAAAGGAGGGGAAAACTTTGTGTGCAGCATGAATCAGCCTGTATACAGACTATGGGAGTTCCTAGAGGGTAGAAGTGAAGAAAAAGCAATGTAATCTTGCTGGTGTGGTGGTTTGGGCACAAGGTCCCAGAGTATATTATGCTCTTGTAGCTCCAAAAGCTGAAATGAACTTTCAGGTGGTCCTGTGGACTCACAGAGTGTAGAAGACCCACAGTAGAATTCAGCCACAAGTCTTCAGCCTTAAGCAGGTTTAAGTAAAAGTTTCCTTGCTCTTTCAATGTAAAGAGGAGCTGTGACCAAACCAGGATCTGGCTAAAACTGGTAAGGCAGGATCTGGGTCAATAATTATGTGCTTCAATTCAGCACCTAACCTGCAACCACTTGATAGTCTGGAAGAATTGGGAACAGACTTGGTGAAAATATGAGGGCTTGGTGTGCAGGGAATGGTGCAGGATGAAGGCTCACCTCATTGCTCACATGCTTTGCAAAGCCCTGATGTGCACCTGAGTACAGCAGCTGTGCCACACTCGAATCTCAGCCTTATCCTGAGTTCTTTCAGGCTTAGGAATGGCAAAGTATTGGTGACCAGTGATGCTGCTTGATGAAAATGTGATTTTGTTTTTTTTTAGTTATTAGGTGCTGATTTTGTTCTTCTGGGGCTTTATGAATGTATATGGTGTCTTTAGCAGTCAAGTGTCCTCAGCAGTTGAAAAACTGCCAGTAATAGTCAGACTTTTCTGTAGGATAAAGCAAAATTTCTGAAGTTTCTTGCAATCCAATGGCCTCAAAATGGTGTTAAGGAACTGGCTTGATGATAGTAATTGACTTTTTTGTTTCATTAGATATCATTAATATCAGTGTTATCAATAAATTCTGAAAAAACACCTTGAGCAGAAGCTGAGCTGAAGTAAGAGATATTAGGAACAATTTGGTTGTAAATTGGATTTCCAGTTTTCATGGCTGAAGTTTAAGCTATTCTGAACAATATATCTGGTCTCTGAGTTCCTGCCCACCTTTGTTTTGCCCTGTCAACAAGATAAATCATAGCCAGGTTACACTTGGAGGTCCCTGGGACAGTGATATTCCTGTTGAAGAATCATCAATCCAGTTGCACAGAGAGAGGAATACCTGGATTTTCTTTCTGCCAGTGAAATTAATCCCTAGATGCTTTGTTATCTGCATTAAAGAAAACAGCAAAAGGCCATTGGTTTTAACATCCCAGGAGTCAGGTCTGATGATGATGGGTCATGCAGTTTTACACATTAGATTTGTCTGTCATTTAGATTTGTTCAACTGACTTTGGTCCAACCTCTTTCCTCATGTTTTATCTCTGCTCATACCTAAATTTGGAAGAGGCTGACAGAACTGACCAGTGTGCACAAGCCAGTTTGGTGGAGAACCTTCATCTTCTTCAGGTGACCAGCACCACTACATCTGTTACCTTCAGTGCTGGACTCCCAGTGAGTGCTTCTTGTCATCAGCAGAGCACTACTGTCGCTGTGTTAGTTATTGCTAATTTAGCTGACACTCGCTTTTGATTTTTGGAAACTGAAAATAAGCCTTTAGGCTGTTAATAGATATTTTTTGCAAGCAGAAGGAAAGACAGACATGATTTTTAGCTGGGAGGAATTGCACTGTAGCTTTAGAGGAGAATCTTAGGGGAACATGATTTCACAAATGTATCGCACAACAATACACTAATTCTTTGTGTGTCTCCAGAGGCCTCAGCCCAAAGGTAGCTGAAATTCTATACCATAATTGCATTCTTTCAAAATTGCTGCTATAAGAGGCCGTAGTTGTTTCCAGAGAAATGTTAAAAATGGGATGTGCATTTTTCTCTACATACGTTGCATATGTTAGCATTCACTTATAGATTACTTCATTAACCTTTGCTCTTCAGAAGCCTTGCAAAGAAAAAAATACTTGGAGGGAAAATAGATTGGGAGAGCAGGCTGAAGGAATTTCATCAAAGGTCAAAATCCAGCAAGTTGTCTCTCCCTGCCCCCTTGACTACACAGCTTCTGCTCCTTCTGTCTCCACAAAGAAACAAATAAGCCTTGCAGGTGCTGAAGAAGCAGAGATTATTTTGGTGCTTATTCCTCTGGTTTTAACGTAGTTTATAATGCTCCTGCATGGTTTGCTTATTCAGGATTTTTTTTGTTCTTGAGTGGAAGCTATAGTAACAACCAAAAAAGAAACAATACAAACCAAAAATCGAGATAAAAGGTACACTCTTTTGTTTTAAAGACGGCAGAATGATTACCTCAGTGATTTGGGCCTGAGATGCCTCTGCATTGATAGCTCTTCAATACACCTGGTTTTAATTTAGCTGTAGCTGTTTTGTTCTTTTATTTATTTCTATTACCTATTTTTGGTGTCCACATGGTGACAATAATATACTGGATGTAGCTAAACTCACTCTGTATTCTGGATTCAATTTTAGAAGTGACTTCTCATGGCCAATATAAAGCTTTGAAATATGGGATCATAATAGAAATGCTGGCAGTATCTTAGCAGTGTCTGCAGTAGTGGGTGTTTCTCTAATATAAACAAATGGTGTTATTGGACTCCTTTTTTCCCCACGCTCCCTGCTTTCAATCAAAGGTGGTTTTATCACTCATTAGCTTCAAAACCATCATCTTTTTTGCTTAACCCACAAAAGGGTTTATTTGTTTTGTTTTCCTCTTTGAATCTGGAGTGAAACAGGACAGGCAGGGGAAATTTAGGTTGTAGCTTATCCAGAAGACTTCCCTGCTGTCTGCTGCTATTATGTACTTATGTTCAGTAAGTGTGTAAATAAACACTTTCAATCTAAGCCTTGAAGGAGACAGTCTTTAAAGAAAGTGTCATGACAGCGTAATTAAAAGGATGATCATTTTAAGATGCTGTACTTCTAGCATATTTATTGATAGAAATTAAGCCTTTTTCCATAAAGGAAAAAGAAAAACCTCTGTAACTTATTTAGCTGATACCTAGGGAAAGGCTTGCCCATTACATTAATTCAAAACTCTCTCTGTAAACCCCATATTTTGGGCTGCAGTTGCATGGAGCGATGAAGGTGGAGGGAGCATGTGCTCTCCTGTGTGGGGGATAACGCTGGGTCTGCCCACAGGCTCCTCCAGGAAAATCGCAGGTACAAAGCAGTGAGAGGACAGAGGTGAGGCAGCAGCAGTGATGTGCAGACAGGCGAGGGAGGTGCCTGAGCTTCCTCCTTTGTGCCTTCTCCCGGCTCTGGAAATACCCGACGGGCTGGAAGCCGCCCTTGTAACTGCAGGATGTTGTGCAGCTTCCTGTAAATGCTGCCTTAATTGAAGTGTGTCTGCGTTTTCATCTGTGCTAGGTAGTATTTTCTCTTAGAAATCCTGCCACACACTGTTATTAACTGGCAGCAGTTGTGGATTCCTTTTCTTCAGCTATTTCCTTTAGCTAAAAACGCAAAACTGTGCTGGCCTGAAGGGTTATTTAGCAAGAGTTTTAATGAAATAATAGAAATGTTGCACTCTAGTGATTTCCCCCATGCAGGGAAATGTCACAGTCCACTGGTCTTTCCCAGAGACATTACATGAGATTACACCTATTTTCATTACTCTGCTCAAGTACAATATTGTTAAGTAAATATTTGCACAAAAATGTGGCCATCCTAAGGTGTGAGCTGTCCTGCAAGGTAAATAATTAAAGCATGTGCTCTCTCTGGTAGCAGAAACCAGTGCTTGATACAGGTTTGATAATTTCACATGTCTCTTTGTTAATCCATAACTGTCTTGTGCAATTATTTTCATCAGGCAGCCGAGCAAAGATAAAAGGTAGAACATCCCCTCTCGCCTGCTCCCAGGGAAACTCCATTATCCTTCCAGGCTCACGTGGCTGTGGAAAAGCCAATCTGAGTGGGAAGAGGCAGCCCACAAGGACAGGCTCAGTGTGAGCAGAAAATGAAGTTGTTACCAGACAGCAAACTGCAGCCCTCGGTTCTTATGAATATTTGAATGAGTAACTAAAAACAGCTCAGTGGACTCTAAGCAACTGTGACAGCTGAAACTGCCTGGGAAACCAGCAGTCTACAAGGACCACGATGAAAAGATCAGCAGCCACATTTCCACCTACACCATCAGTATATTGTAAAACATAAGCAGGTTCTTAGTCCCCAAATATTGTTTAGGAAGAAAAATACCTTTTCCCCCTATGAATTTTCATAAGCAAGGTATGTACTGAATCTGGCAAGAAATTTTGAATCCATTAAAGTCCAATGATTTCTAACAACCGACTCAAGGCAAGAGAATGGCCACATTTTTCAGACATTGAAATATTGATGTTGCTTATACTTACAGAAAATTTGCCCTAGTGAATCTTTCATTAATATTTTTCAGCTACTTCCACGTGGCAAGAAAGATGATGAGAACAGTTTCCCTGAAGATAGAATGTACTGTGTACTCTGCGCTGAAAAGAAAGGGTGCAAGAACCATAGTAAACAAACTAATGAAAGACTGGGCTTATTTTTGTAGCATTTGGAAATAAGTACAGGAGTTATAAAAAATAAGAAAGCAGCTATATCTGTTTTCTAAAAATAAAAAAAAGACGAAATAAAAGGAAAAGTCTATTACTCTGAAGTGCAACTTTCTGACAATGATTTTTTTATTCCTTTTATTCTCATGTATGTTATAAAACTGCTTAAAGATGTGTTTGGTATCACCTTCTTGATGGAATAGACCACAGTTAATATGCCCTCTGCTGTGTTCATAGCATGAGCGTTCCTGACTTGGTTGTTTTTGCTGGGACTGCTTACGCAGGAGGAGGCTCAGGAATTGGTTTGGTATGGTGTTTAAGGTGTTGGCTTTACAGGAAAGCTTCGAGGGTGACATCTTCCTCGCACTTTTTATTGCTGTTCCAAGCTTACACCATAAATCTGACTTGAGAACCAGATGAACTGTGCAGATAAAATGTAACTGGCTTGCCATAAATGAGTAACGAAGAAAGAAGTCTGCTTTTAAAATAGTAAGATGAAGAGCCTTTTTAACAAAAACTGCACTTCCATCTGTCAAATGGCACTTTTTCCTGGCCTTTTTGCCATTTGATAGCAATGACATCGGTTTCAGCACAGCATCTGCAGTGCTGGAACTGAGCACTTTGAAAAATTGTAGAGTTCCCACCAAACCCATTCTTTTGCATTCACCAAGAATGATGGTGGAATAATTGATCCTGTAGTAATAAAACACAACTATTGACTGGCAGCCCTCTTGAACTCCTGCCCAGAAATCTCTTCTATGAGCTCGGGTTTTAGGGATCCACAGTTGAGTCATGCTTGTTAAAGGAACAATGTCAGAACAAACTGGAAAGCTTAGGGTTGATTCTACCTATATGTATATCCATGAAGTGAACTGAATTTTCCCAGAAAATGTGAAGTAAATAAAAATTCAGTGATCATGAGTGAACTACAGAACTGAATTCCAAGTTCTCCGGACATTTCTCTTTCAAATTTTGCATTTGTTATGATTTTTTTTCCTTTTTTAAATTTTGATCCTTTTATTTTGATTACATCATGAAAACCTTGCCTGGTTGGGGTTAACTGGTGGGATTTAGCTTGCATTATGGCATGGTTACTTAATTTTGTTCTATTGCATATAGAAGGTCCTGAAACTTGTTCACTTTTTTTCCCCGTGCTTTATGTTTTTAGTAATATCTTGTTCCTGCAAAACTGATGGAAGATGTTGAAGAGATGATAATTTTACAGGCAAGAAGAAAAAGGGGATGGCGTGGTGAGGGCAGGGAAGAGAAAAGGCACCTCTTGAAATTCTAGAGGCGATGCCACTATTTGGGGCCATAGCACAGCAAATGTGTGAAGGGAATTTTCTTTATTCCCAAGACTCTTGGGTGAGTTCAGAAGCTTTGTAAGCTGCAAGTGATCTGTTCCTCTGTTCACGTTAGTTTTGAACTGGTGTCTTGATTTCAAGGATTTGTGATTTTGGATATACTTTTATGAATCAAAGTTTATATTAAGTTCTGCAGACAGTAGATTCAGGGAGGTCTGGAGTGGAAGAGGGTTTGCCTGGAAAGACCTGTTTGGAATGCAGCAATATCTAGGAACGAAATGGGTCAAACTATTCTTGTGAAGGATGGCAGTGGTTCTTGTCTGTTCTTGTCTTAGGCTTCTGACTCCATAGAGGATATTGAAAAGAAATACAGTCTGTCCTCAAGAGCTGAGGGGTTGGAAAGTTCCTGCAGAGGCAGGAAATGCCAGTGGGCATCCTAAAGACCTGATGTGCCCAGTGAAGGATGGGCAAAGATAGAAGTGTGATGCCCCTGATGGTGTTCCCTGCCCTCTGCTCCCCACCACAGCAGGGAAGTCTGAGTGAACAGCCAGAGCTATTCTGGTTTGAGCTACACTAATGATGCAACTCTTTAAAAGATGGCCAGGCATCACCGTTGCACCTTTTAAAGGTCCTGTTAAAAGCTGCAGATTATTCAGTTAATCAGCTCTGGATAATTTCTTTTCTCAGTATTTATGTTACTGTCTCCGTGGAGGATGCACCCCCCAAAGAGACTAATTTCTTGATTCAGCCCCACTGTATCAGCTCTGATCCAAGTTGAAAAGTTCTTGAAAGAATTAGGGAAGATGTACATGTATACGTACATGTACATGTAAATGTACATGCGTGTGTATTCATGTATTCTTGGGTTTTATCTCCTCACCTGTCTTTCAGCATCTCTTTAACCATATCAACCATGAGCAA
Source organism: Cyanoderma ruficeps (assembly GCA_008694505.1). Lineage (NCBI taxonomy): Eukaryota > Metazoa > Chordata > Aves > Passeriformes > Timaliidae > Cyanoderma > Cyanoderma ruficeps. The sequence goes on along the minus strand of VZDJ01000028.1, from coordinate 1,285,396 downwards.
AGTAGGTGGGGGTATGGTTGGCTTCCCATGCTTTGATGGATGACTGAAGGAAACATCATCAGAGGCTTGACCCATTTTCAGGTACCCAGTGAGGTGAGGAGCTGTGGGATAAGTTTGTTGTGCTTTTCAGTGAAGAGGAGCTCTGTAGGGCACTGCAGGGTTCTGAATACTTTCTCACCCCCTTGCTCAGGGACAGGAAAGGAGTCTTCCCTTCAGTGTTCCTCAGACGGAGTGAAACATCACAACTCCAAAGCTTTCCTGAATTTCTTGTAAGGCACAAGTGTGCTAAGTACACAGCTAAATGCTTGCAACAAATAGGAAAGTATTTGAAACAGTTTGACTTGTTTTGTTTTCTAGCACTTTGGACAGCAAAGGAAGTTCTTTAATCTTGGTGGTCTCCCACTCTCACCTCTCCATTATTGATGCTCAGTTTCCCACCAGGAGGTTGTAGGCAAGGTTGATCAGAGGCTGTGTCTTCACGAGGTGTAGCAGCAACAACAAATTGGTCCTTAAAAATAGTTTTTCTTTCCGTTTCATGTTTTTCTGGGAAAAGAACTCCTTATTTTTTTCCTTCGTCCTTCCCCAGTAAATGGGTACAGCAGACTGAATCCAGTTGTTATGCACAGAGAGATCTGAGCCCGCACCTAACAAGAGGCTTGCTTCCACGAGTGACTTTCATTTAACCATGAAAGGGAAGCAGCACTCCGGAGATCTTGGTGTGTCTCTGTGGCATTCTGTTTGGGCTCACATTAGCGACCTCTTCACCCACAAAGGAAAAATGAGGATTTGTATCCTGCTCTCCACTGGAAACATTTCAGCACTTATCACTGACTCTGGAAGTCATTTCCTCTGAGATTTTCTTGGCTTTGTACACAAAAAGTGAGACCTGAGAATTGTTTCATTGCTGTTCCCCACCCCCCCCAGGCCCCTCCACACAGTAGGAGACAATAGCCTATTTCCTTTTGTTATTCTCTTAGTGGATTCTGGAAGGCTTTTTTTGTCTGTTTTTATAGCCAACAGTTGGAAGCTTTTATTTTCTCTCCATGGTTCTTCACATACAGTGGGGACTTCTGTTTTCATGATTCAATGATATGCTTGTCCATTTACAATACTTGATTACTTTTTGAGTACATAATAGATTGAGGGGAGAGTTCTTAGGTTCTTGCTTTTAATTTCCATCTGAAGTAGTTATTTAAATAAAACAAAAATAAAATGGACTCTTTGAATAATTGGGGAAATGGAATTGCTGACTTTCATAGAAGTCACTGAAGCAGTGGGATTCTAATCGAATCAACTGATGGAATAAGATACTTATAAATCTAAACTATTTGCTTTTGACAGAAATTTAATTTTTTTAAATGATTTTCAAACAGAACAGCAAAAAAAAAGATTTTTCTTTTTTAAAAACTCTTTTATATCTAGAAGGAATTGCTTTTAATTAAAGACCTTTTCCCACAGATGTTCTTTTCAGGTTTTTGGGCATCTGTTCTGAATCCCCTGAGTCTTAATTGCAACAATCTTTGTAGACATGAAAAATAAACTATGCGCAACATAAAGACCAAACTCATTCTGTGGAAAAGCCTGCTATGATTAAAATTCTCAAGGAAATTTTGGATCCATACTTCCTCCTGAGGATTAAAGGGAATCTGATTTGTCCATTTGAAAGGGAAATTGGATCAGTGTCTTGAATGGCAGCTTTCTGGAGTAGTGAAAAGATCATATTCTTTATTATTTGGAATGCAAATGTGAATTTAGGATACTTTTATCTTTTTCTTCTCCACTGAAATTATTGCATGACAATGTTACTGAAGACATTCGGGAGGGGAGCCTATTCCATGAGAAGTTGTGTAGCAGTGGAAAGTGAATAACCTGAGGCAAAACAAGAAAGAAATCGGAACAAGTTCAGGTCAGGGATTATTACTTTGGGGATTAATAGCCGAGAGCAGCAAGGCAGTAGTGAGGTGAAAGCAGGCTAAATACTTGAGAGCTGAAGTCAGACCATACCAAAAGGACTTGTAGAAACATGGCAGACCTGGCATGTTAATCAGGTTTTTGCCAGGAATGATGGAAGTGCTTGTATAGGAATGGTATGGAAATTAATATTTTATGCTATTTACACAAAGAAAAACCCCAAACAACAAACTAGTTTCACGGTTTCAAAATTGCCTTAAAAACTGATCCAGTAAAACTTGTGTGGATCCTTAATGTCAGTGTGTTTAAATACCTTAGCTTGTTCTGGCAAACAAATCCAAGCCAGTGTGGGTACATCTGTGTTCACACGTTTACAACTTTGATTCCTAAAATCCTTAAATGGCTGGGCTAAGTGGATGCAATCCTGCTAGTAAAGCTGTGCTGTGTAAAAACTGCACGTCTGCCTCCTTCAGCTCTAGAAAGCAACCTTGATAACTTGAACTTCTTCTTTACCTGTACTCAGATGTGCCCACGTTCACCTGCTGGGCTTCCTTAGGAAAGTGATGTTGCAAAGTGTTTAATGTATCTGCTCCTGCCCTGAGTGTGATGAGACCAGTTGCTTCCCTGGCTCTTGTTTCAGATCCATATGTACCTGCCACCAGCCTGACGAGGCACCAGCAGCCCCAGGATGTGCTGCAGCCTTCTCCAGCAACAGAACTGCATCAGAGTCCCATTTTTCTTGTCTTGGCTGCATCATGGATTAAACATGGTAAGAATGAGAAACATTGTTTGCAGAGTTTACAGGATGTCCTGATTTGGAAGGAACCCACGAGGGTCATCAAGCCCAGCTCCTGGGTGAATGGCCCATACAGGTTTGAATCCATGACCTTGGTATTGCCAGTGCCATACTCTAATTTGTCTTCCCCTTAAGCATCTTCTACCTGTGAGAAAAGTAGGTTTTTTCAGAAGAAGCAGTTTAACTAGTGGCTTTATACAGAAACCTTGGATTGTCAAGGCTTGGGAGGTTTCTTCAGAAGTAATTTAACTAGTGGCTTTATACAGAGATTTTGTACTGTCAAGGCCTGGGAAGTTTGGAGTGTAGGTTGTGAAGCGTGTGGGCTGTTGGCACTTCACAGCAGGCGTTGTGTCCTCAGCTGTGCAGTGTCCAGCACCCTGGGACATCGTGCTGTGACCACCAGCACAGCTAAAGCTGATATTTATATGTGGCATGGAAGGGCCACGGCATGGTCAGGGAGCCAAATGGAGGAATTCTGTCTGCACAGTCTGTGCTCATTTGCAAGGACTGTCATTCTGCATCAAAGGGCTGAATTTTCTCCCTTCAAAGACTTTTTCTTGTCATAGATAGGCAAGCTTGATTTTATGTAAAAGGAGAAGACATACCAAAACAGAATATCTCAGCTTGCAAATTTAAATAGTGTCAATATTAAAAAAGAAACCTAAAAAATCAGGTTAGCCTCCTAACTGGTGACTGAAGAGTGATCCAGTACTCTGTATACACAAGTCAGTATTACTTATCCAGTGTTTGATTCTAATTTTGAATGTCTTCATTTTAAGTGTTGGTTTCCTATGTGTGACTATGGAACTGCCATTTATCATATTTTTACTCCTTCAGCTCTAGTACCATGTGAATATGAACTGCTGCTTTTGAAATTGTTCCCTTTTTATCACTGACTGTTCAGTGATTTATTTCTTACTAAGATTGCAGATCAGATGTTCTGTCTTTGAACATTAGCCTTCCATGGAAAGAATGATGAGGGTGGGCAAATGACATCAGATTTAATTCTGCATATTCTCGCAGTGACAGTCTTTCAGCAGCACTGCTGAGTACCTGCTGAAGCACTGCTAGGCTCTGAATGTGTAATGGGAAGCCACCAGGCAGCTTGTTAAAGGATGCTTGTTTGCATTCTACTCTAAGCAGCTGTAAATAAACATCTTGCAACAAGGGCATGGTTTGTTCTGTAATTCAGGAAGGAAGAGAAGGAGGGGTTCAAGCTGTTTTCTTCAGGCTGCTTTTATGTTCCAGTCTGCCTAAGGTGGTGAACTGCTGCATGTGCCTGTGAACAGACCAGAGCATGCTCCTTGTTTCTTGCCCCTGCAGTTCCCTTCAGAAAGCCCAAGAGCCCCTCACTTTATTCTGAGGATGAGTAAGGTGCTTCACTCCTTTATTTTCTGAATGAAGCTTCTTTTTCATGTGACCTGAATTGGTATTAAAGGAGATTATTGAGGCCCTCCTGTTGCCAAGTCTTTGCCAAGCCTCATCTGTGTCTGCTTGCAGGGCAGAGTTCTTGGCAACCAGCCCTATCAACTTTCTTCTTCCTCCTGCTGCTGGTGTAAAAGCCAAACACAATGGAAACAGATCACATTTTTCTTATCTTTTGATCACTTTTTAGCTCACATTGGATTTCTGCTTTGCCAGCATTGAAAATCATTAGGAGCTGGTAATTCAGCCATGGTTAGTACTAGGTATAACTTATACCATAATGTTCACTCCCTTTTCTTTTCACTTACCTCCTATCCCCAGGGTAAGGAAAGTGACATTCATGAAAAAAAGAAAAGTTAGGTCAAAACTACTCAATTTTCCAGCAGAGCTAAACTTGGCTGCACAAGTCCTGAAGGACGGGTGTCTGCTTTCTAGAAAACAAATGATATATTGATTTCCTATTAAAAGAAAGCACTGACAGGAACTTTCAAAACAAAAGCCTTCTTTCAGCAGAGCATTTAAATACGTGACTGCTTAAATTGTGCACAGTCTGAAGAGCTCTTCAGTGCCTGCTTTGAATCCCTGTGCCAGCCTTGCCCTGGCCTCACCTGGGCTTTGCCCTGTGCTCAGGGGTCGCCTGCCACAATGATAACATGCATTTGGCATCCCTGAGCACACTGCTGAGATTTTGAATTTCTGAAGAGTGTCAGAGCCCACTGAGGGTTTTCTTTCCTTTCTCTCTTTTTTTTTTTCCCCTTCTTCTCTCATAGTCACATACAGCATGAACTTCAAGATTCATTTCAAGTCTTCCTCCATTTTGTGAGGACAGGGAAGAGGTTAAGCAAGATGCTTTCTTTTTTAAAGCTGATTTTATTTTCCATTTGTCTACTCTTGTATTGTGATTCTCATTTTCCCCAAATCCTGACCAAAAAATTTCCTGGGCAAAGGCAAAAAGAAGTAATGCATTTTATATTTTTATAATTACTTCATCAGATGAGGAGCAGCAGCTTTTTTGAGATGGATATTTTTATCTTGATGAATGATTAGTTTGCTTGTATCTTTGCACGTGTGCAGGTACCAATGTCACTGCCGGTGTAAGTGGTGATAATTTAATTGTCCTGGAATACAAAACAGGGGCTTGCCCCACTTTTTTTTTTTTTTTTTTTAATTTGCTGTAGTAGCAGTGTTCTCTGACAGGATTTATTCAGCTCACAATATCACTTCCCAAGGGAGTTTCCCCCCTGTGTTCCATCCAGGTTGTCCCTGCTGTGGATGCCTCTCTTTGTCCTGGCCTTTCAGGATAAGAGGCTGGTTCTTGGCAGGAGCTGTTCCTGCTTGCCCCAAAATGAAAGAATGACAGGCTGAAATAGTGACTCATGGAGAAAATATCTTTCAAGTACAGGAAATGAGGAGACAAAATATCAATCTTTTCCAATCATATTTGTCAAGAGCTCTATGAAAGAGAGCGGAATGATAAACTTTCAGGTATTTCTAATTTGAAAAATACCTGTAGGACTTGCTCCAAGCAGATTGATTTTTTTTTAGTTAGGATTCTCAGGAAGCTATAAAACACAGCAAAGTGATGGCAATAAGATCCCACCAGTTTCTTAAATAGATGAAAGGATGCTTCAAAGTCTATTTGTTTAGCCAGTCTCTCTTTTCATCTTTGTTAATTGCTGAGAAAGATGAAGTAGCATTAGTATGCACAGCTTGTGAATTACAATCTTTAAAAGCAATCTTTTCTTTTTTAAGCATAGGTGTTAACCTTAATTCTGCTTTCCCACAGGTGCAGCACATGTATTTGCTGACATACTTATAAATTTAGTGCCATGATAATAAAAGAAATGAATAGGTTTGAAAATTGTTTTATTATCCGAGAGGTCCTGTTTACAGACATCCATATTCTTTTTTGGTTTTTTTGTTTAAGTATATTGTAATAACATCTATAATCTTGAAAATTGGAAATGGTGTTAGAGTTAATGTAATAGTTCACTTGGAAGCAATCTTAGTATTAAGTTGTCCAATTCTTGTACTACTTTTTATTCTACTATATGGAGGAATACATGAAAAAGCTGTCTTTGGTAATACAACTCAACTTTTTAATTTACATGAATATCTAGGAGATCTTATTTCTCATCTTCCAAGTTTATTCATGATAGTTCTAATCTCTAAATCGAGACTGAGAGGAAAGCTTTATACGTATATATAAAAATATATATGTGTGTGTTTATGTTCAACAGAATGGGTCTGCATGTCACTGTGTCACCCAACAGCATGATATCCATTCTGTCCACATTGTTAGAGTGCTGTTTCTGGTGTCTGAGTGAAAAATAATTTGTGAACTCAGGCTTGGTCATCTTCAGCAATTGGAATGCCATATGGCAGGTGACTAGTTTATCACTGCAATGTTTTTGAACTCAATATCAGATAGCCAAGAAAAAAAATTGGTGTGAAATTTGCAGTTGGAAATGTGTCAGAGCTGACTTCTTAAAAGTTGTTTGACATGTGTCTTTCCAATCTATAGAAGAATTTCTCTAGCCTGGGTGCAGCTCAGAATGAGCTTGTTAGCAGCTGGTGTGTTTCAGTGTGCTCCCCCCACCAGTTTGGAAGCATCAGGGTGGCATTATCAAAACAGAAATAATCCTAAAAAGAAAATAAAATATGGAAGGGGAGAATGAACTCTGCTGTCATTACACACACAACTTTCTCCACCTCACTGAACCAAAATCTGCCTGAAGCTGTAACGTTCTGCACGTGTCAAGGGCGGATCACTTTGGCTCTGGTACAAATAACATCTAAACCAGCACAACCATGCTGGGGGGAGGGTTCTGCTCTATGGCAAGCTGGTTTTTTGGCTTTGAGTGCTTTCTAAATTTTTTTTTTAAGTATCAATTAACCTTTGGTACATAGATTAGCAGACGTGGAATTCTTCTCCAACGAGGCTGTTGTAGCTTTCCCACCCACCCCGTACCTGAAGAGTCGTATTATTGTGCACAGATCTTTTCCTTTCATCTGGTGGCCCCTCAAGAGCTCTTAAATAGGCTTGTTTCCACCTTCCTTCCACAATGTCTGCCTTCCCAGGTTTTCTGCTGCATACAGAAGAGCCAGTTCATAAAGATATAGAGAGCCCAGTGACTATAAAGGAGCTCCGTCTGTCAGTTTGTCATGCTTTAAAGGATTGTGGGCACCCTGAAGGGAAGATTAGTGGAGGATTGTCCAAATTGTCAAGGTTCTGAATTCTTTTTTAGCAACCATTTTCTTGCATCAGCTTAGAAAAGAAAAAGTCTGTTTGTGGGGGGAAGGTAGTGAAGGACCAGGAATGGTGACATTCCCTCTGTTTAAGGTATTCATCACAGGCCAGTGCAGCCCAGTTTCTGAATTCCAGATCTGAGTATTTGGCCCAGCCCACTGAGACCTAGAGCTTAACTTTGAGAATTTTTTGCTTACCCAGAGCCCAAAATCAAGGAACCTAAATATTCAGTGTATCTTCTTTCACAGGGCTGCCTGCTGCAGCTTTGATAGAAAACACTGAGTATCTCTTTGTCTTCCATTAGAGATACCTTATTTTGTAGTCCTGCTGTAAATTGCTCTATCTTTCTCACTACTCCAAATTAATGTCTGTTCAGTTTCTGTTGACTTCACTTGTGATGCTGAGGTGTGCCAAGGTATAAAATTCCTCTTGATTAAGCAAAGTCACTGATAAAATATGAAGGGAACGGGCCAGATCTCACTGCCACACACTACACATATGGTCAACACCTGTACCATGAGTGCAGTGCTTTTGGGACATGTCATTTCAGCCCATTCCCATGATTAATCTGTCCAGCACAGGCACAGTAAATCCACTGCTCCTGGACAGGCTCAGGTGCACTGTGTGGACTGTGTGCAGTGGATGTCTGTACACTGCAGACACAGCTGAGCATTCCAGCAGACCCTTATGTATGCCAGATGTCCAAAAGTCCCAACCAAATGTCACACTCAGGTTTTATTGGATCAAAATTTTCCCTTGGGAAAGCTGGCTCTGTGACAGGAATGAGGTGAAGTATTGCTCATGGCCGTGCCAGGGAGGGGTGATCTTTGGTGCAATTGTTTTGCAAACCTGAAGCACAGATAAAGAAGAACAAAACTGTATATTGTTGGAGTTTTATAGGAGTTAATGATTCTAAAAGCATAGATCCTAGAAAAAATAGTTTAGGGCTGAATTGCAGGACATTATTACAAAAGGTGGGTGTTTTGAAGGTCAATACTGAAAAGTCCCTGTCTCAGTAAGAGTTCACTGAGCTGACAGCTTCTGAGCTTGTGCCCAGCACGGCTACTACATGTTCTATTCAAATTGCTGACTTATTTCAAGCATCATTGCTTGCTACACTGTAGGCAACAGGAGTGTAACCCAATTTTCTGCTCGCCATTGTTGTAAGAGGGAAGTTAGTGATGCATAAACCTGGCTTTGGCCACCTGTGCAGGCAGGAGTTGTCTTGTTTCCCTAGTCCCCTGGTGGGATGGGCGGGGAGAGCTTAGCCCTCTCCCCATCACACTTCCACTGTGGTCGTGCTTGCCCTGAATAAACTGGTGTGAGCCTATTCCCAGTCTGAACTGAAGGGGTCAGATAAAACATACAGTGTTGGTATGTGCAATGCATGGAAGAAGTGGAAAAGTATTTGTGGTTGAAGAAACTTGGGCCAACAAGCTGAGCAACCATGGGCTCTGCACTCACAGGCAAGAATAAAGTTGATGAGTCTTTTATATACTTCCAGCAGCTTCAGTATTATCTCAGGTGCATTTAACAGTACAGCTGTAATTTACAGTGAGAAGAAAATTCAGCCAAACAACCTGTTTTGTGGTTAATCTATGCAGACTTTATTCCTCCAGGAAGTTATCCGATGTTACTTTATGTACTTGCTGCCTGGGGGAGATGGCACCTCTGGGAATGTGTTTCTGGGTCACTGGATATTGCAAGGATACACATGATTAGGGAGAGAACCAGCTACGTGTCTACAGTATCACTTGTTCCCAGCCTCAGCAGGTAATAAATAGTGTCACAAAGCACGGCAATAGTCGATATACCTACTAAACCATCTGCTCTGAGCTGCTCAAATGGACTTGGTTAAGCAATTATCCCCCAGGGGCTGTTGATATGTTAGAGTATCTGCATATCCTTTAGATCCTTAACCTTTAGGCAGGTCCACATAGCGAGGCCTTGATTTATTTTCTTTGTGTGGTCTTGACCTTCTCCTGGCGGATTTAACATTACCCCTCTCAAGAATGTAGATCGGGCTACAAATGAATTTCTGTACTTCCCGACTGCTGGTTTTATGTGTGAGTTTTTGTAATCTCTTCTATTAAGCTATCAAACTCAGGCCTAGTATTCCACTGAGGCTGGACAGGATTCATGCAATATAAGAACTGCACTTTGGGATAATACTTTTCCAAATATGCTAGCTTTCCTGCCTTTTCATTTTCTATGCTCTTTCCTTTTTTCTCTCAAGTCCTGAAAGGCTGTAGGAATCGTGTTCTTAGCAAATAAACTTTCTGCTTAGGAGCTTTCACTCCCTCTATTTGAAACTGAGGGAAGAAATCTTATAGACTGGAATAAGACACAAATAAGCAAAAATAAAGTGGGTTTTAAAAAAAAATAAATTCTGCAACTTTCAGTGGGTAAATTTAGCTGGGCTAGCAGTACCCAAATGCCCTACATTTCTAATGGAAATGCATGGCACACTGCAGCTGCATTAGGTGGGCGTAATGAAAAGCGGCATATGAGTCTGTGCTCCTGGTGCTCACAAAGAGGATGCTGTGGCTTGGGAGAGGCATGAGGAATGCCTTTCCCTGCTGATCCCTACACTTCCCAGCTGAAGTGAATGCTGTATGGGAGCTCTGCCCCACTGCTGTCAGAGCTGCTTCTGTTCTTGGGGTAAAAGAAAAGTTCTAGTCCCTCCACTGAGTGCTTCAACTTTTCACCCAGGTAGTGAGGCAAAGGAAGATGGTGCTGTCAGTAAGATGACCTGACATATCTCTGTGTGTTTGCAAGTAAGTCAAAACTGTTTCATGTGTATTTTAAATGAGCCCCGTGATTGATTTCTTAGGCTCTGAACTTGCTTTGTGGCTCAACTTTTGAATCACAGTAAAGGTTTGATAGTCTTTAAAAACTTATCTGTGGGCTGCTTAGAAAAACTGAATCCATCGTGACATCCATAAAGCAGTCAGGACTTTAATGGGCAATCCCTGATGCAAAACACTTTGTGCCTTTCAGCAAAGAACTAAATATATTTTAAAAGGAATATAAAAAGAGAGGTTACAGAAGGCCTGACAGTGTGTCCTTCTGTGTTCCTGAGGAAATTTCTAGTTCTGGGCCCGTGCTGCTGAAGGCAAATCTGAGGCCCTGACCTGCAGTGGAGATGTCCCAGGGCTGCATGCTCTGCTCTGGGGAGATGTTTCTAATAATATTTGCCCTGATTTTTGACTGTGAAATGAAGGCTAATGATATTCTGTGCTCTACTCTTTTATCTCTACAATAAAAGGCACAACTCTCATGTTACCTGCTGAGGTCTGCCATGGTTGCAGAAGACAACAACCAACTTCTGGAATTTTTAAAATTCAATGTTTTCTAACTATAGAGAGCTCTGAATCACGAGCTGCTGTTCACTTCAGGCTTGCTCATGGAAAAGGAGATGGTTAGCACTGGTGGTGGTGGCAGCTTCCCCCATGGCTTGGTTCCTAGCTGCTTGTTGTGGTTTAACAAAGAATATCTCTATTCCTAGCAGGGTGGTTTTTTTGCCTTTTTCTCAGGAGCAAGTCTCTGTATGCTGGTGCAGAAAAAGATGGTATAACTCTTGCTTCGTTGCACAGAAACTTCACAGGATTATAGTCTAAGGAGAAAGTGTATTTATTATGGCATCTTTTTCATCAGTGGATGTCAGAGGAATGCACAAAGAAGGTCAACACCATTATCTCTTTTGTAGATGGAGAAACTGTCTCTGTAGTCACTGCAAACAGGGAAGCTGTCTCGCCATACAGACGTTGCCAGGAACCTGCTCTCCAGCCCATAACTGAATTTAAACTTGCATGAGAATTTATTCTTTTCAATTGCACCTTTGGAGCCCATTTGACCTTTTTAAAGGATTGTTTCTCCAACAGTAAATATGAAATATTATTGCAGAGATTTCTGCATCACTTTTATTAATTACTTTTGGTCTGTACTATTTGAAATGAAGGTCGTTTAATTAAGCTGCTCAAATTTTTTATAATTGGCAGTATTTTCCTACCAGTGTCATAGTAGCCAATGATCAGAAATAGTGCTGCAGTGAGGGCTGTGTGTGTCCACTCTTTATGAATAATTTTCTCTCTCAACACAGAGATTTGCTTTGAGGAAAGGTAAGGATTAATTTTTCAGATATATTTGAGCTCTAGATGTCCAGTGGCCTCAGTGGAGAAACTTTGTGGGGCAGACAAATGATGGGAAATTGCCCATCAGGCAGCTCCCTGCCCATGAAGTCATGCTGAAACATGAGGCTGATATGCTGCAAGCAGCTGGAGTGTTTTGGCTTTCTACTGATGATTTTTACACGACTTACATAAAAACTGATGACTTGTTTAGCGTTGGCTTAAGACAGAGCAGTTTAAATAAAGAGCTGGAGATGAGTAAGATTTAAAGTGTAATTTGATAGAGATATGGGTGTCAGGGTCAGCAATATTTAGGATTTAAAGGACAAGTTTTGGTGGGAAAATTATTTTTCCTGCTTCAGGATCCAGCCTATTCTTTTTTTCAAAGGTGGGACTCCCCTCAGTAGCTGCACGGCCTTACTCGTGCCTGGCTTACACTTTCTCTTGTTGAAAATCCGCCTTTAACTTTGGGGGAAAAAAATTAGAAAACTGAAGAACCACCTGAATGTCAGGTTCTTTCTGTGCTTGTTCAGGTGTGTGTGGAGGGGAGGGAAAGAAAAATGCATGTACATGTAAAATACATGAAATCAGTGGCTCTGGTCTTGGCCTTCGTAGCTTCATTCACCATCTGAAAAAAAGATCTTCATATTTTTTCCAGCTATAGTGAGCATACCAGTGTGTTAATACACCTCTCTCTGTACATAGCTGGGGAAGACACGTGTCCCCTCTCTGGATTAGTAGCCACAGTAAGGGAATTTCAAGGACTAACTCCCCTCTTCCTGTGAGGAGGAAGCAGGGGAAGGGAATAAATTCAGCAACTGACTCAGGGTTTCTGTGTTCTAGTAGGGGATTCAAACCATGAATGATTTACACTCATTCAGTTTGAATTTCAATCCAAATCTCAGCAATTTTTACGCTGCATTTCTCTCTTACATATTTAAGATAAACTATCAGTGTGCAACACCAAGATCTCTTCTGTCTGCTCCAAGCCTCTGAAGGAGTCACAGAGCTCATCCTTGGCCGAACATCTCTGTTCCAGGCAGGGCTGTTTGTATCTCAGGTTCCTGTTGCCTGCCTGCCTGTCTGCTGCCCCCTGGCCCCAGGGAGTGACCTGAGAGCAGCTTTGGTTTGAAGAGGGAATGTGAAGAAGCCTTAAGGAGGGCTGGGTACCTTGGTGAGGAAAGTGCTGTGTTGTGTAGGAGACTGTTACATCTGCAGGCTGGCAGCCCGTTCCAAAGGTTAGCAAGCATCTCCCACTCCTGCTCCCAGAGAGTCTGCCAGATTGGATATTTCTGTCCTGGCATAGCTCTAAAATCATAATGACTTTTATTTAGCATTAATGTGGATGCCTTGAACATTTCTATGGGACTTCCACTGTCAAGTCAGCATTAAAGTGCCATTAAAGCAAAGTGTTACTGTAAGAAGCAGAACCTGCCAAACATTTCTCAGAAGAGCACGGTGCTTTACAAGACGAGTAAGCGCTCACTCCTCTCCATTTTCATGTGAAAGTCAGTGATAAGTCTTTTTATTGATTGGACAAAACAATAGAGAAGGGATGCGTGAGAACTGTTGGCAAGACTTTTTATGACAAGTGGCAGATCAGTGGATATTAATTTGGTCTTCATTGCACTGCAGTGTCCAAGATGAATCTTCATTGGTATTCAGGAGAACATGATGTGATACTGCACAGGAATACAGGGCACTTCCTATATAAAATTGCCAAATAGTTCAGACTGAAATGGTGACTCCTGGCTATAAAACCACATTGCAAAACTCCTCTAACAATGTTTAAGTGAACCGTATTTGATATTTCCATGTAGCATTCACTATATCTTTATTCTAAATCCCCTTTGGAAAACAACATTAGCAGTGAGGCAGAAGTTGCACTGAAAGCTCAGGGGTTAGGCTCCTATGTCACTTATGTGACTTCAGAAAGTTTTAGCTGAAAAGATCAAAATGACCCAAGAGTGCTCAGGTTTCCATAGGAATCTTCTGTACTCTGCATCTCAGAACTTTATCCTGCAAAAGTAGTGTAATAAATCCTAAGATCACTTTACAGCCCTCCTCCACTCTGTGTAGACAATTTACAGCAGAAGTGGCCAAGTGATAAAGACAGGAAAGAGCAAGGAATAACATCAGTGAGATCGTGAAATTGACTGAATAAATAAATCCTGCTCTCTTTGTTTGCAAGCTTTGAGGTTTAGTGAGGCAACACTTTCCAGCCTTCCTCTGCATTGTTTTAAAATAGAACATCCTACCCCATACCAGTTCTATGAAATATGTGACAAAATCATGGACTGGCAACAAATAAACATGGAATTTTAATAAGAAGTATTTAGGTGCAAAAAAAAATGGGATTTGTTAGAATTATTTACTCTCAGTAAAAGACAGGAAACAATAAGATTTCTTAATTTGAAACTAGAAATTTGAGAGGGGTTAGCTGCGCAGAGACCTCTGAATGACCCAAGTGAGATGCTCTTGTAGAAGTTGAAACTTCTCTGCCCAGTTCAAACTGGGAGTCTGAGCTCTGGATTTCCCTTATTCTGGCTTCTGGTTAATTTGGTTAACTGGTCTTTCTCTTTCCTGTTGGAGAAAAGGTTTGACAGGACTCTGTTGTATCTGGTTGTGAGGAGGGAGTGTTTTGAAATCTTAGTTTTGTCAGACAGGAAATCCCTTTCCTCCCTACCTGTAGGTGCCTGATGTGCTTGCTCTCTGCTGAACAGATAATTTGTAAGGGTTGGAATGGGAATGTCAGACAAAAGAGCCTCTCATGTTTTTGATAGCCCTGGAAACTTCATGTTTCCTAGCCTAGGAAGAGTACTAAATGGGAGTTTTTCATGCCACTAGAGCATTCCCAAAGAAGATTCATGATTGGATTATGTTCTTAGGCATTATAAATCAGAGCTAATGGCAGAGATAGGTTGATGGCTTGAGTAAGTAGAAAAATAAATTGGTCAATGCAAAAGCTTAGGGCTGAGGAGACATAAATATAAAATTTACACCCCCCTAACCCTACCCCCAAAGAAGGTGTCAGACCTCCAATTCTTAAAACATCACTTAAACAAATAGAAAAAAAAGTCAGTTATACATGATCTTTGCTCCAGCAGTGGGAAAGTTGAAATCTGGGACAATACAAAGCCTGTGTGAAGCTTTTGAAAAAGTATCATTTCTGCGTTTCCTGAAAAATAGAGAGGTATATAACATGAAACATTAATTTTGGAACAGCATTAGGCTTTTTCAGGAGGGACACCAGAAGACATAATCTGATGTGTGACATAATCATAATCCTTACCAATATCAGATTAGAATGAAACATTTAAAAAAAGCTTATATTCAGTCTCATGGAGTTGGACTGTGAGAGTTGAATGCCTCTATTTGGCCTTGATAATTTTTCTTTTATCCTTTGTGCAGTGTTGGTGTGTTTTCACCCCCAGCCTGCTGCCTGTGTCCTTGTCCTCTCAACTGCCAGCTACCCTGGCTCAGTTTTCAGCTTTGTTCTCCTTTATGACTCAATCACAGACTGTAAAATCTCTGCTGAGGCCATGATTCATCACCTGAATGCACTCTCTTTAAAATAAAGTATCTTTTTGTGATAGAAAAAGGATAAAAAATTACTTTTCAAAGTAATTCCAGAGGCATTTTCAGTCTAGATATCTTTCCTTTTCATATGTTTTTTATTTCATTTAAAGCTATACAGCAATATTTAAAAATATAGAGAATATGTAAACCACTAATTATTATATAAGATGCAGAATAATACTCCCAGAAGTAAATTTTTTAAAAAAAAATTCCAAGTGGTTGTTGGCACCAGTCTGTTTTGCTGTTCAATGTCACACTGTTTCTGATGCCATTTATATTGACATGTGTTATAGCAACATCTCCGAGGGGAATTGAGCTATTCTGAGGTGCAATTGCCACAGGTGAGATGAGAGTTAGGATGCTGGTGCAGACAGAAATGTGTTTTATTTGCCCCATCTGTAATGGAAGGTGGGTTCACTCTCTCCTCTGCTCTTTTGGATGCCTTTAGAAGGATCTGCTCTTTTGTTAGTGCCTGTGAATGAGAGCCTTGATTTTACTGGGAGAAACATGATCTCCCTGCTAATAAATACAGATGGCAGAGGATGGATCCTTTGCTCCAGAGCAGTTTTCTTTTGGAGAATGCTGGTCTCTATGAATTAGTATCTGAACATGAATGTAAAAAAAAAAATAAACTTGGTGATAGCCTTTCATTTGATAAACCCTATTATCACAGGGTTTCTTTCCTGGTGGTGCCCTTGGGATGGTTTCCTTCCAGCCAACTGACAAAAACTACGGCAACAATAAGATTTTTAACACGTTTACCCACATGAGGTTTTTTGAAGCCATGAATCGTCTGAGACACTTCATGAGAATGAACCTCCTGGAAAGCAGAAGAGAGAGGCTGGGTTTTCCAGCTCAGACAGTTCTAACCCATTCAATGTGGACCAAAGCTGGGAGCCAGCCACCTGTAACATTTACTGTGGCACTTCCAGGGCAATGCAGGAGCTGTTAAGCACAGAGAATAAAATAAAGCAGCCCAGCTTTACTCCTGCCTCTTTGGAGAGTCATTTTCCCTACTTCCATTGTCTAAATGTATTGCATGGCTCGGCTCAAAAACACTTCCTAAAATAATGCTTGTGGTGATGCTGGATTGAAAATATCTGTGTGTGGGAGGGGGTAGTTGTACAAAAAGGAGCAGGGAGTACAGACACAGGTTTTTCTGGTTCACAAGTTGCTTTTCTGAATATCCCAGTGGAGTTTACCCATGGGGGTGCTGTTCTTTGATTTCTTTAGCTGAGGAAGCTGCTAGTGAGTTGAATGAGGAAGGCGAGCTCAGTGTAGGAAGGAGGCAGAGAGAGAGAGAGGGAGGAAATACTGTTTGTGGAGCTTGAAGCAGTGCACATGTTCTCCTGCTTCAGTATATTGCATATCTTTAGTAACCGGGGGCTTTATTGCCCTAATAATGCTTAGAGCTGCAGGTGCATCCCAGAGCTGCACTGAGTCCAGTGATCTGTGCACCCCTTTGGAAAACTTTCAGCATTTTCATAATGGCCCCTTTGGCTTTAACGGGACTTTTAATCAAATAAACTTACATAAATAGTCTAGCATTTTTGTGGGCTTTCTGTTGATTTTTTTTTCTTTTTCTTTTTGGGGAAGCAATTTAAGGACAGTGACCTAGAGAGGCTGGAGTTTCTCTTGAACCACTGAGTCTGTGGCACTACCACGGTAAATAATTCATGTAACATGAGGAGAATCCCCAGTTCTTCTAAATTGTTCACACCCTGTGAAATCGGAATGCAGTTACTAAAACTGTCAGAAATTACTAGGTTCAGCACAAGTGTTTCACCTGCTGAGGCTGGCCTTTAAATGTTATGTCTTATGAATAGCCTCTAAAAGATAAGGCAGGGAATTGTGATAGCCTTAAAGAGGCCTAACAGTATTCTCTCTGTGTGTATATATATATATATATATGTATACAGGTATGTTCATTCTAATTCTGAGAGTTCTATGGTCTGGAAAACCATTTTGCCACACATGGCAAATGGCTTCTATTTCTGGCTCTTCTCCATTTCTGTGTTGACCCTTGATAAGTCTGTTACCTCTTTGACTTGCCTGTAAAAGAAGGAATGGTGGCTTTGCTTTTAATCATGTACTTTGAGATCTAGGGTTGAAAACCCTTTGAGGAGTTTTCCTCCTGGGATTTTAAAATAAGCTTTTTCTTAAACAAAAACCAACTGCCTTCATGAAGAACAAATGTTTCTTGTTTTTACTGTTCTTTACTCTGACACTTCAGAATAGTGTCCAAATATTTTTGTTCTCCAGTAATTCTGTTTGTGAGTCCTGTGTATACATTTGTGCTCACAAAACCACTGCTGGCAGGAGCAGGCTGTCCTGCCTTTGCAGGGATAGCGTGACAGCAAATGTGCTCCCTCCTGCACACCCTGACCCTGGCAGGCAGCCTGACATTTCGGAGAGGCATGTCCTGACACAGCCCTGCTGAAGTCAAGTGGAGTTGGGACAATGAACTGACTGAGAAACTGCCTGAAAATCAAGGGGAACTGACACTTCTGCAAGCTTTTCATGTGGCGTGGAGCACCTGGAATCAATCTATCTTCCTTCCTCTCCTTCCTCTCCCTCCTTCAGAGCCATCAACGTTACCTGGGCTCAGGGCTGCTGCAGCAGCAGCAAGAGTGATGGGAGTCACACGGCTTGGGACAGGGGGATGTTTCCTGTTTCCCACTATTATTAATACCGTCACTGTTGAAATTCTGTTCTGATCAGCCCTAGGATTTATGTGGAATAAAACTAACTGTTAGCACCTGGCAGCTGTAATGGAGCCACTAACAGTCATCACTGTGGCACGAGCAGCCTATTGTGATTGGGAGCGTTTTCCTGATGACCCTAAAGAGTACTGAGCTGTTGTTATCATCTTGTACTCTCTCCAGGTGCAGTTCTTTAAGAATTAATCTGCCAGGAATTACAGTAGCATTAGAGGGTGGGAATTAAATTACAATATTGATTATGCATATGTATTTATAGCCTGCACAAATCGAAAAGCAGCTGCAAGGCAACCTGGAGTGAACAGTTTGGCTGGGCTCTTTACAAGGCTGCTGGGTGCTTGGAATGATTGATTGCCTGGCAGTAACCTTTCTGTGTTCCAGAGAGCATACCCTGTGTACAGAGAAATCACTGTTCCCTTAGGGAGGACGGAGTTTGTAATGCAAATGTCAAATAATTTTTATATTGAAAACGAAATAAAAGGCCACAAGCATTTTTATTAGTAGCTTCTTTAATGAATTCACTGTCCTTTGAACCTAAACAATTCCAGTTTTAAACACAATCCCCCAAATTGGTATTTTATCATCTCTGTCAGCTTTCTCTTCTTAAAACTGTCAGTTTTGATTCTTATTTGATCTCTATCAGACTGAAAAGTTTCCTGTATAAGAAAAACAATCAAAAGAGGACAATTAGATCTTTAAAAATAAATTTATTTTATTTTTGAGCTATTTAGTGACTTAAAAACATACGATGGATTTACTATTTTACTTCTGGAAAATTGCCAAGGAGACAATGAACTAAAAATTATACAGATTATATATCCAACTGTATAATTAGGACAGCAAACAGTCTACTGGAAAATATTTTACAGACTACTTTATATAATGGAAAGATCACAGCAGTCTAACAGAAACCAGCTAATATGTCACTTAATATGAATCCTACCAGAGATTTAAATTAAGGTTTGAACACTGGTGCTTTACAGTCTATCAGTCTTAGTAATGATTACACCTGCCTGCACAGCCTAATTTTGAAACTCTATTATCACTCAGAATTAACCTACTAGAAAAACTCAGCAGAGATTTAATGTGGTTTTCTCAGTTTCCTTTTCTGCGTGAGCAGATCTTCTGGACACTGCCTTGGAACTTGTTCCTTGCTTTTTTCCTTTGACCCTTCTTTCCTTGTGATGACCAGTTTGTAATGTATTTTGATACTTATTTTTCTGTTCTATGATGAGGGAGCTGCCACAAGTTTTTGATTAATTAAGATACTATTTAAGGATGGCAGACAAAAATAGAATCTTTAGATTTCCATGTATATTCCTTTGTAGCATGTGTGACACAGAATTTTTGTGGAAACATATCCCCAATGAACTAATCAGGAATGTTCATGCAGGTCAGGCTGGATGGAGCTCTGAGCAACCTGGTCTAGTGAAAAGTGTCTCTGCCTATTGCAGGGGGCTTGGAACTGGGTGATCTTTAAGGTCCCTTCCAACCCCCAAACCATTCTGTAATTCTGCTGGTTTGACTGAGACAAGGATCATTATCTTTGTGTGATGTTTGATTTCACTGTCCCCCATACAGTGCACCAGTTTTCACTTAAATATGTGTTCCATTACTTACTCTGGAGTTTCTGATTTTTGGTACCCTGAACTTTTACTTTTGTCTCAGGTCTTACCTAAGGAATGTTGTTCTTGTTGCAAGTTTCCAGTCCCTGTTAGTTGTGGGTTTAGTTACTCAATATTTTGTGAGTACTATTGATGGAATGAATTCTGCTTTCTCCTCTCTCTTGTGAGCTGGTGGTACTGCAAATCCTTTTGAGTGTTAATGGGAATTTGACTTTGTGCAAAACCATAGGCCAGAAAAGGAACTCACAAGAGATGTCATTTGTTTTCGCTACTTTCTGTTTGTGGCAGTATTCTGCTTGCTTTACTGGAAAAATGCGGCATGGAAAGAATGTGGACTTTAATAAAAGGGTTAAAGAAACCCTTATGGCCATGTTTCCTGATTCTTGATAGTCACGAGACCTCTTTGCTTTCAACCTGTATAGACACACTAATGCATCTTGTATTTGTCATAACACTGAGATCGCTGGACTTGTTGGCTCCAAAGGTCTAATAAAAGTCTTTATATTTCCCTTAATTGTCAGGAGGGGGACAAATGGCCCTAACAGACTGAAAAGTGGATTCTGGCTTGGTACAGCTGGCTCCAGCAAGAGGCCTCTGGATAGACCCAGAGTTCCTGGACTGTCCTCTCAGGTGAGTGCTGGCACTTTCCTGCCAGGCTGGTGGGACCAGGCTGTTCAGGAGAGGAGCAACACCACGGGGCACAGAGGCTGCTCCTCACCAGTGCTCTGGGGAGGGTGCCCTGGGGAGGGTGCTGGGAGTTCATGAAGGGAAGAGATGGAGGTGTCTGTGGCGTGTCCTGAAGGGTGCCAAAGCTGGATCCGTGATCCTGAGAGCCCCCTTCCCCTTCCCACTGAGCTTTCAAGCAAGATGTTAAACATACAGCTCCCTCACTGTCTGAAGTGAGCTTTCAAGCAAAGTGTTAAACATACAGCTCCCTCACTGCTGGAAAAGTGACTGCTGAAGAGTTGTGAAGCACTTTGTGACAGAAAAGCTGGTATCCATCCCGACCAGAAAGCCACAGGGGTGGTACCGTTTCTGATGGGATCTTCATAGTAAATGTTCTCTGTCCAGCCTGCTGATAACATTGGAAAGCTCTGAATGTGACACACAAAGTCAATTAAATGTAACATGTCTTTCAGAACTACTCAGAGATTAAATTCTCTTAAATAACACCGATGTTTTGGTTGTGCTACTTATAAGATCTAATGAGAGCTAGAAAAGACAAGGATTAAAAGGAATTATTTGTCTATTGGCAATTCCCAAGGCTAATTTTGCTTCATAAGATGGAAATGTATATACCCAGGAAAGCTTTAATATGTATTTATAGTGATAAAGTTATTAAAAATTCAGACTATTAAATCTGATGGCTGCAGTGTATTGAAGTTTCTTGGTTCTTCTTTCTTTTCAACCTTACTTACAGGACTGCTTATACCACTGTCAAGGATCAAAAGGTAGGATGTTTCCTGGCCTTGTAGGACCCGGGATAGCCCTGCTGTGTGCACCATCCTGTGCTTCTCCTCCGGCAGCTTCTTGCTCTGTTTATTTTGTCAGCTCCTAGGTGGAAGCAGGCAGCATTCCTGACAGGAATGGCAGGCTGTCCTGTGGCCACTCAGCACGGGGGATGAGTGGGGTCTTGGAACTGGGACTTGTGGTTGCTGTAGGGGGCTGAAAAAGAGGGGCTTGGAAGGCACAAAACACATGGAGCTCTGCTACAGGCTGAAATTTCTAGCAGCTCCTTCCACATAATAAATGTGCAGCAGTGTATGCTCAAACTGTGTGGTGATTCATAGGAAGGGACAAGGATCTACTGAACTGAACTAAATGCTGGTTACTAGTTGTGCTTCACCCTGCTTAACTGCAAAAACATCCTGCGAGAAGGGGAAAAGCATATTCTAGTGTAGAGGGAGAAACAAAAAGACAAACATGGTTCAAGACTTGAATGAAAGTGAAGGAAGATGAATTGGAGATTATAATTAGAAAGCAGAGGAGCAGGCAGGTTTTCCAACCTCAGTGGGAAAAGATGATTGACCTGAGCAGCAGGAGAAAAGAAGAGGAAATATTGCTGACAGCTAAAATGCAGAAGCTATTACTTGAGGCTGACCTCTAAAGGAGAGTGGGGGAGGAATTAAAAAAGCCCCAGACATGAAACGTGCAGTGCTCATGGCAGAGCCAGGTAAAGCAGGGAAACAACATTTGAAGACTAGAGTATGGGAAGCAAAAATTGCTAAGGTTATTACATGTGTGTTATTTCATGTTCTGTGCCAACATATATTGGTAATGTTTGTATTTAATTTCTTGTGTTTATCAGAGTTGCCAAAACACACTTTACAGTATTTGGTAAAGACGTTGAAGGTGCTGTCTGAGGTCTCCTCCTCCCCTGCTTGCTGCTCCCATTCTTTGCTCAGCAGATCTGTGCAGGAGGAGCATTTGTTCAAGAAAAAGCTTATTGTGGCCACCAGTTATCTCATTTCTCCAAAATACCTTTTATAAGGTATATACACCAAATAGTATAATATGTTTTCTTGAAAATATAAAATAAAGGGTCAGCTCTTCAGCCAGGGTAGATGGAATCATGCTGTAAAATCACTCTGGACAGCATAATTCTTTCCTGAAAAGATGCCTAAAGTGCCCCTGGGAATCCTCAGAGCTTTCTGTAACCTCTGGTTTAGCAGTGTGAAATGGTGTGAGTTTTCTGAAGAGTGAGGCTGAGTGGTTTAATCCACCCCACCACAGCCCTGTACACCAGGTCAGAGGCTGAGTGCACACAGCTGCCAGGGAGCTGGTTTGTCAGCCCAGGGGCTTGGGGAGACACAGCTGTACCCTGATCCTGGCCTGGGTGTTTGCCATGCACACAACCCTTGCCTTCCTCTCTCTACAGATTGCCCTCTGTACCTAATCTTGACCATTTTTCAGCTATTTTTATTTCATTTTTCCCCCTTCTGATTATGAGATTTAATTTATAGAATTCTGGCCATTTACAAATTCCATATCAAAAGGTTCTTCTGATTATGACTCATTTCTGGACTTTCTCTTGTTTCATATTGCTTTTAGTCCTATTTCCTTTTCCCCTTCCTTTCCTAATCAAGAATTCTCTTACCTGAAAATACATCTCCTATAAACAGAACTGTGCATTTAGGTGTCTAATGAGGCACTTTCCAAAAATCCTAATTATGTGTAACAGTTTTGAGTATTGTTAATGACTGCCTTCTGCTGTGGAAAATTAGCCTCCTGAAAGACCATGTGAATATGTGAGCATGTAAAATAATTACTTGTCATACTGGGTTCTTTTTTTTTCAGACAGTAAATTAGGTTCTAGTAATTAGGTCTTGATCACTGACATCTTGGCAATGATGTCATTACCCCCACCTTCTCTCTTTTTTTTTTTTTTTTTTNNNNTTTTTTTTTTTTTTTTTAGTATGATCATATAGTTTGCATCCATGAAAATGTAATTTAAATTTATCCCAAGCATGTGTTCATCTAGGTAACAGTCAGACTGTGGAGCACGTGGACAATACAAGAGCATAATGGGCATACTTGTTTCCTCAGGCCATGGTATTTGGAGGCCTAATGATGCAAGAAATCCTGCTAGCTCCTTATTAGGAACCAGTATACCTTTAAAAATCAAGCTGCTATTTAGTCCTGGCTTGAGGTTGGATTTTAGCCTGTCTCTTTCCCAAGATAACTGTGCATGTTTTCAATGCCACAAAAGCAGTCGCGCTCTTACTTTGATGCCTCTCTGCCACCCCCACTCTCGTACTGTGCCTTATGCCCAAGAACCTTCAGCTGCAGGACAGTTCTTCCTTTGGCAGATGGATGGCCTTGACCCCCATCCAGGATTAGTTTTCATGTGGCAGATGCATCATTACAGGTGAATAATGTTGGCTGCATTTAATCTGAGCAGGGGGGGGAAAAAAGAGTTTAATAAGGAGCACGGGACCTCCAACCTCTGCCCAGGCCATCCCAGAACTGCTGGTCTAAAGGCTGCTGTGATTCCAATGTATGAAATTATCCTAAAACTAAGCAACAAAAATGTAACACCTGGAAATTGCAATGGCTCTTTTTCCACACTGTAAAGAGAGATATTTGTGGGTAGCAGGATGTGGTGCTTTTCCCTCACAGCTCTCATCTGTCTGCAGAAAACATACAGCACAATCCCTGTGGCATCCCCTGTGGCTCCAGCTCAGCAAAGTAGCTCAGTGTGTCCTGAATTTAAAGCGTGGCTCCAGAAGGGCTGGTGTATACTCAGTGTTATGCAAAGTATGTGATTACCTTGTTAGGAGGAAAAGAAAAATATTCATCTTGCAAGACTTCAGACACAAATGTATTTTCTTCATGTGCAACCTGTGTGCAACCAGCACTAGACCAAAGCCAGTTCAAACCCCTCCCATGGAGACCTTATCTTGTGCTGATTTGTTTGTTTAGCAAAGATGCAAGATGGTCTCTTTTTTTGTTTTAAATTTTTTTTTCCCCTGATAAAAATATTTGAGTTCTGAAGTGAAACTCCAAAGTGAGCAGCTATTATTTCTTCTTTGTCAAGGACCTGTTTTCTTCTATTTGTCATTAACATTTGTCAGCTGGTAAATTATGCACAGTTTTCTTTTTTGGCTCTGCTGCTTTTAGCCAGCCATAATTATGCTAGCTGATTCCCGTGTAGACTTGTTTTCAGCTGCATTGCTTACATGCCTTTTTAATAGACTGTAATTTTTGTTAAGTAAGTTATGTCAGATTAACTACTTCCGATAAGATGCGGTATTATACTTGGGTTTTCTTTTTCTCCCAGCTGGATGCACAGAATATGTCACTGCTGACTTGCTTTCTCCTGCCTCCCTCCAGCTAAATGGCAATATGCCACTGCAGCAAAACTTCTGTTTGAGGATTCATTGGCTTTTTTTGTTGGCTAGTAATGAGGCTTTGAGGTAGCTCGCTGCTCCTGATTAGCGACAGCACGCACAAAGAAAGGAGTAGTGCAAACCAGTCATTAACTCATTGTGAAAGCCTCAGCATTTAACTTCATAAAGATGAGGAAAGACTCTGTCAAATCCTTCCCATTCAGATTTGGCTGGTTTGGGGGTTTTTTTAGGCGCCTGCCTTGGTTTTGTGGAAATAACCAGTTGGAGTGTTGATTATGCTCCTGTTCTTGCTGAGCTCCCTCTGTGCCCCGGTCGTGCCGCTCTGGTTTCACCCCGGTGGTGGTGACATTGTGAGGGCTGGGGCTGGCTGGAGCTGGGGCTGGGCTTTGTCACTTGGCCTGTGCATGTGGGGGCACGCCTGGAGCACCTCTGGGTGCAGAGGGGGCAGGTCCCAGGGTGAGACTGAGAGCTGCCACACACACCCTCTGCCCCGTCTCTGTCTCCTGCTGGCACAGGATGCACGGGGACCACGCAGGGCTCACATCTCTGAGGGCTTGGGCTGCATCCAGGGCTCGGTGCTTGTGCACTTGGCTGCAATTCCCCTTCCCCAGGCTGGCTGCCACTCCAGGCTGCAGCATCCTGGGGGGCTCCGAGTGTGCTCGCAGCTGTTGAAAGCGGCAAAGCTGTAGACCCAGGAAAGAAATCTCCTGCTATTCCCTTCTTTTGTTTTGCTGCTTGAAGAGAAAATAAAAGGCTGTGTGAATCTTCACAGGTTGAAATAGCGAAGTTTCAGAGAACTCTCTGCAAGAGCTTCAGCACAGTTTTTCAGCCTTGCTACAGAGTTCCTTTATCTCACAGATTTCAGTTTCAGTCACGGTGTTAATAGCTTTACCAGGTTTTGTTGTTTTAATGCAGCGCAGTGAATTATATTTCTAGGGTCTCATATGAAGGACGATTAGCTGCTGGAAGCTGTTTATTTGTCTTGCAGTTTCTTTAAAGAGGCAAATAAAATGTGAAAATAATGGTACAGCACATTGCAAATAATAGGCTATTTTCTGGCTTGGTTTCTTGATGGAATGGATGTCATTTAATCAAGTGTGAGGATGAGAGAAGGAATATTAAAAGTTCTCTTAAATGTGATTTGCCACCTGCCTGATTGTTCAGGAGTGTATGGATGCTTAATTAATCTAATTAGTCAATGCATATATAAGAAGCAAATTTACAGGCCCTCTGTCATCTTAAATAAAACATTTTTATTTTCCTAGGATAAATAATTCATTATAGAGCTGAGTGCTAGTCTGTAATCCTGGAGAACTGGCTTCTTGTATAACAAAAAAAATATAGAGTGGTAATGTTTCTTCCTTTTTCTCTTTGGCTCCTCTTCAGTCAGGAATTTCATGGAAGGTGAGAGCAACATCCACACTGGAGGAACATAAAATTCCTTCCAAAAGACAAGCAGAGAGCCTACTAGCTTGGCCTGCATGAGCATTTTTGTGTGAGAGACAGAGCCTGCTCTGGCACAGAAGCACACTGCAATGTGTGCATAATTATCCCTGAAAGTGAAATAATTAACATGCTGAAAACCATGACAGAGTTCATGGAGCTTGGGTTTTCCTGCTTCAGAGGTTGGCCCACTAATTCCATGATCTGAGTGTGTTGTCAAGGAGCCAGGGGCCAGCAGCTGTGCCCCTCTGGCAGGGACAGTGCTTCCCATACACAGCACACTGCAGTACAGTCAGCTGGGGAACATTTGGGTGTGTGGGCAACCTCACACTCATAAAGTCACATCATCAGCAGCTGTGAGAGAGAATATCCAAATCAGAGGAGGTCCTGAAGGTCAAAGGCAGCAAAATCTTGAAGATTTTGTTAATTGGTATGTCCCAGCCTATGCACTTGTCTAAGTGCCCCAAGCTTGGCACAATGAGGATGTCCATCACCATGAGATGCTGCCATCAGCAGATGTGGGGCTAATTCTGTGAGCTGAAGCTGTTCTTTTGTGATGATTTCTTTCAGGGCCCAGTATGGTACTGAAGACACTGTCTGAGGATTTTCCTGGTATCTGCTGGAAGGAACAGGATAGAATTTGGTGTGAAGATTGAAAGAGAATTGATCAGCTGATTATGTGTTTTAAATAGCGTGGAATAAATTAAGTCTTTTGGTTTAGGTTTTGAATTCCTTTTTTCTTACTGGCTTTGTAAGTAAAAATATTAAATTAGTTAAATACACATTCTTTAATAATTAGTAAAGTTTGCTCTCTGAAAACACGTAAAGGTACTTTACTCCCTGATTGTCAGGTATAGTCCAGCTTCCTGGCCTCCAAATCCACAGGAAAGCTTTGGAACCTGATTATCTGTGGAAATACACACCTTGGTGTTGCCAGAGCTGGTAGAATTATTGGCTGTAATCACGGGCTGGAGCTGAAGGAGGCTTGAGGCTGTACCCTGGATGAACTTGCAGTGCAGTTGTATTTACTACTGGTTTCTACAGTTCTCTTCACCACTCCTCAGCAGGTTTGACCACCACAGCAGAATCTGTGGTGAGGGAATATTTAAAGGCATTTCTTTTTCTCTGTTTTCACACACATATTGGTGAAGAATTCCTGCAAAGCAAATTAGTATGAAACTGCATCATTGATGCCTTAACACCATGAATGAAGATTGCTGTAACTCTACCTAAAAGTGAAAAGCAGTCTTTTCCCAGGTAACATGGCCCTGTCCTAGTAATCCTGTTTCATTCTTCTGAACAAACTTCTAGAAGGGAGATGATTCAGAAAGGTGATTTGTTGCAGGGACTTGTTTCCTGTGCTCTGGGGCCAGCCCCCTGGACTCTCCTGTTTGTCTCAGTGTTGGTGGGTGACAGGTGCTCCTGTGTCCTCTCTGTACAGTGCCACATCACCTGCCTGCCCGGGTTTTCTTGAGGAAACCTGCACTTCCCAGAACCATCCCAGCCTGTGTGAAACAGCCCATTTGCCAGGCTTTCTGCAGCTTTGGGGCAGAAGTCTCCCTGTGTTTTATGAAGATGTTTTGTCAGGTCCCCTTGGTGTCTGCAGAGGTCTCAGGAATCCTGTGTCTGCGTGGGCAGCAGCCTTTGGTAACAATGCTGCTGCAGAGGTGGCAGTGGGCACGCTCCTGTTTTCTGCTGGAAACTGAGGCAGAGGGGTTGGGTTTCAGACCCCACGGCAGCCACTGACTGTGGTGGTGGGCTGGTGATGGGATTGACAGCTCCGAGTCAGGTCCTGGGAAGCAAGGGGCAGAGTCTGGGGATTTCAGGAGGGATTTCAGGGGGTCGGAGTGATTGCTAACCCAAAGAAATACATGGACGAGGACAGAGGGTGAATCGGGCTCTTGAGAGGCAGGACACACAGGTGCTTTTCTCAGTGCTGCCAGGAGGTGCCTCTCTCTACTTGGGATTTATGGCCCCTGAAGGAAATTGCGGTAGCCTTTTTCTTTTTTTTTTTTCTTTCCCCTTCTTTTCTTTTCTTTTTTTTTCTTTGCAGAAACTGCTCAGGCTCAGTCGTTGTTTCTCTCAAAGAGTCATGTTGGTGCAATGGACCTTTTTCACAACAGCCCAGTGTCTAGAAATCTAGGAGGAGAGGATGAATGTTGCTCTCTTTTCGGTAGGAAAAGTCAGAATCTCATGTTTTGGGGGTTTTTGTGTTTTCCTGAACCAGCCCAGGTGCAAGGGCCCGTGCCTGTGGATGGCTCTGTGCTGTGCCTCACAGGCATCCTCTCAGTCATACGTGGGGATGCAATCCACCTCTTCACATACCCTGCTTTGCTTTGGAGGGAATGCAGGGTGCTATGGACCAGGGCTGAGTGCAGTGAGGGAGCTGAAGGGCATTTCAGCAGGTCTGGTGTGGGTCACGGGGACCCAGGTGCCCAGGAAGCTCACCTGTGCAGCCTTTGCCTGAGTGCACTGGGCTAGGCAAAGGGTGGGAATTGCTCTGCACCCTGGTAATTTGGGATTTTCCTTTGGCAGGGGGTACACTGGTCCCTACTCCATGGCCCTTCTGTGTTTTCTCTAAAACTGCTTTACATAAGATTCATTAAATGACTGGGACACCTTTGACACCCTCTTCCTCTCTCTTCCTCTCTCTTCCTTTCTCTTCCTTTCTCTTCCTCTCTCTTCCTCTCTCTTCCTTGTTCCTCTATTGCTCAGCAAAGGCTAGAGAGAGGATTCCCAAGCTGCACATTTTATAATTTTCTAACTGCTCTGACAATTCAGAACAGCTTGAGTTTTATGATAGGGAGTGTGTAGTACTTGTTGCTGAAGTTTTACAGGAGAGCTGCACAGACTGAAGACCAGTGTTCATACCAGGCTGGTGTAGGTGGGAACTCCTTGAGCTGATGGTGCTGGCCAGGGTGGCATGTTGGGAATCTAAGCTCCATTTACTTGCTTGCTTTTTGGGGTTTTTTTTGTTGAATCTCTTGGTTCAACCCAGAGCTATGATAACTGCATTGCATTGAATTCTTTGTTTTATTGCTTTGTTTTCTGGTTTTATTGTCTTTGGCATTGTATTTTAGGTCAAATTTTGGACCTGTTCTTTTTAACAATGTCATATTCCAAAAGGGAGATCTGTCTTTTACTGTTTCTCTATCCCCAGTACTGAGTGCTTCCTCCTGTGTGTCTGATCCCATTCACTGCATTTAACCTATCAAAAATGCAAATAATGATAATTAGATGGTGAATAACGCTATTAAAGATGCAGTTTGGTGCATATTTCACTGATTGGGCCGAATCAGGAAGCTTTGCAACGTGTGCTGCCAGCTCTGTGAGTAAAACTGCTTATTACTTATCTCAGATTGTAATGCGCTATCAATTAATTACTGACAAATCTCTGGTGTCACTTTGTGTGGGTTGTGAGGAGAGGTAAATCATTAACTTTCCGCGGCGCAGAGTTTGAATTACAATGCCAGGCGGGCAAGGTAGGTAGGAAATTTGCAAGTTTGATCCGGGGGAAGGAATCCCTTTGTCTGTAGCATCCCGCTGGTGAGGCCGGGATCAGACCCCGGGCTTCTCCTCCGTGCCTGCATCCATCGGGGCTGGGGACCGGGGCTGGGGACAGTGCTGTCCCTTATCTGACCCACGCAGGGCTCCTGGGGAGCCGTACCTGCAGGAGGAGCCCTGTCAGCCATGTGTCTGTCGCTCCTCGGCCCCTCCTGAATAGCAACAGATGCTCAAACCAAACAATGCCCTCCCAGACAGCAAGCTGCTGTGTGATCAGCAAACGTGGCGCCACTACAAAGCCCAAACCAGAAAAAAACACCCCAGTCATGACAACAAAGCGAGATGGAAGAGTAAAAAGTGCCTATGACTTGGCAGGCAGCTCAAACGCAGGGCAGGATGGTGCTGCCCTGAGCATGGGCACAAATCTCACCCAGAGCACTGATCAGCTCTGAACTCCGTTTGTCTCTAGGAGGCAGTGGGGACAACAACCATGCCTTAAACCATCAGCATTTTTTAGTTTTGTGTCTGATGTTAATTGTATTGAGGGTTATGCCAAGGGTTGATTTATGATTTACAAGAATTGGAGGCACAAAGGGAATAACAATCTTCTCTTTCCCAGAGCTTAAAAGGAATCCTGCCACAGAACTGGAGGGAAAAAACAACGGGTCTCATGAATATCATTCTCTTCCATTGATTCTAAAGGATTTTTATTAATCATTCAGTGCTTTGAAAGCAAGCAATGGAAATTAAATAATTAGCTTTCTTGTTCCAAGTATCAGTGTCATTTTTGTGATGGGGATGTTGCTTGCTTTATTTAATTGTGGGACAACCAGTATGTGTCAGCAATCTTCCTCCTGGAACCCAAGTGAAAACAGGGCTCTGCCATTTTAGCAAAAAGAGTAGGCTGCTGAAAAGACTCCAATGATATCACCTCACTGTTTTGCTTTGTCTCCACAGGAGCATCATGCTCTACATGCCTGTTTTACGTTAATCAGCTCAAAATGTTCTAGGACTGTAGTAAAAGCTTTAATGTTCCTCTGGTGAACCATGTCAGTAGATGAGTGAATCAGCCCCAACTGAACTGGTGCAGTGCAAATCTCTCTTTCCCTCTTCAGCAGTGCTTACCCTTTCTCTGCTCTCCAAATAGTGATCCTTGTGCTCCCAGTGAATCTGCAGTGACTGGATTCTTTGAAAAGAGGGTCTGTCTATGGCTCTGTTTCCCTTTTACTCTTCTCCCAGCACTTTCCAAGCAGATCTTATAAGCTCGGGCAGAGTTAGAGGGTGTCTGGTGTAATCCTTGTTTGACACATCTCATGATGGATAAAGGGTCTGACAACAATTCTGCTCTGCCTTTAACAACATTCACCCTAGGGAAAGGTCCAAAGTCAACATGTGCCATTTCAGAAGGTAAAAGATGCTCTGTTTCTGAGTTCCCAAACTTAAAGCAATCTTTTATTCTCAAACTTCTAAGTATAAAATCATATTCTTTCCCACAGGTCTGTCTGCTGGGCTCGTGTGCAGCTGTATTTTGTTGCATTTTAGCCATACCTTTCCTAGGAATCAAAAAGAAGTCCCTCTAGTTTGAAAGAAAACAACTTTGGAAACCTGAAGCATCAGCTGCAGAATTACTGTCTTTATCTGTTATTTAAAGCTCATCAAGCCCCATATATGCAGAGGACCCTCCAGCCTGACCTGCTGCTGGAGACTCCAGTGTCTGCTGCTCTGTGTTTACCTTGGTAAGCATTTTTGGGGAATAATTTATTTTGCTGAGTTTTCCTGGCCAAACCATACTTTTGTGCCCTGTGGCATTGGAGCACTGACATACAGACACTGTTGCAAATTACACACCAGGGGTCGGGGACTTCAGAGCAGGAATGCTTTGACCTGAAGTAAATTTCTGTGGAGTTGAGGTAAGAATATACAATAGCTGTATGTTTCTACTGCTTCAGAAACGTTTTGTTGATGTGGGCAAACATGAATTGAGCCTCCTAATGAAATACTCTATTACAGTTTATTACCTTTGGAGGAGGACAAGCAGGGCTAAACCTTCAAATGTCTTTTCAGTTTGTGTGCAGGTATTTTCAATGTTATCTGATCTATGAATAGAAAAAGAAAAAAAGGACTAATCAGGATAAGGACTGCTTAGCATATATGAAAGCTGATGTGCCTTTCAGATATGCCAGTCAAGAGGGAGTGCTTACTAAAAAGCAGCACTGATTATTACAAAATTTGTGTATGTAAGGGATTTTTTTGTGTTTAACTGCAAGGGAGTTGTTGGTACCTGCAAAAGGAATCTTCATCCTTTACTGCCTTTCTCTGCAATCTCATTTCCTAGGACAATCATGCTTCATTGGGTAAATTCTCTGGATACTCAGTGGCAGGTCACACAGCCCTGGTACCACATGCCACTGTCAGCAGTGAAGGCAGGCCAGGTCCTGCTCTCAGGTACAGCAGTGGTGGCAGTTCTCAGCTCTGGCTCTGCTGGGATGCAAACCACAAAGGAGTGCCCTTCACATGGGGTGTAGTTCAGGCCCCACAGCTTGGGGAGCCCTCTGTGTGCTGCACAATGTTTTGTCTTGTCCTTGGACCTCTTCAAGATGAGTGTAGGGCAGAGCTGCTGCAGCCTCCTCAGATTGGGAATGGGAGATCAAACTGCTCTATCTGCACAAAAGAAAGGTGGGACTACTCACAGCGAGTCCAATACTGATTCAAATAATAGAGACTTTTATTAAAATGTAACTCTATCCACTCTGGCGCTATTAACTACAATAAAAATGTTTTATTTATTCTAGCTGCAATATTTCCACTTTATGATACATCTGAGGAGCTCTGATAGGTTCATTTATTTGTCATTTGAACAGTGAAATATGAAGGAAGGGTTTGAATCTATAGTGTTATTATGTGGGAGTTATTTGTGCCTTGTGTTCAATATTGCAGATCATAATGACTCTTCTTTGGTTTCAGTCTTTCATCTGGCATGAAGGTTGCTGAGCTTCACAGTCATTTTCTGAATGAAAGAGGGGAAGGGAGGAGTGCTGGCATGTCGTGCTTAATGTGGCCTTATAATACCTGTGCTAAGCAGATGTTACAAAATAAACATAAATGGCTAAGTTTAGGTGCATAGGAATCTTTATTTTAGGTTCCTCTGTCCCATTGTATAAGCTGGGCTTCTTGCTCAGGCACAGCTAGTTTAAACAGCTGGCTCCTGGGGACCAAACCAGTGTTAAGGCAGTGAGCAAATCTGTTACTGAATTCTCTCCCAGCAGGGAAAAAAACAAAACCCAAAACTAAATTTGCTAGATAAATTATTCAGTGTGAATCATTCCCTTAATTCTCATAATAAATGGTTTCCTACCCTTGGTTCTATTGACTAATTACTGTGTTTAATGATTTTACTGGCTTTTGTTTTCTACGCAGTTTAATTTTGCTGGGATGAGTTAGTCTGGAAAAGTGCAAGTGCAAGTGAGGGAATGAAAGCTCTGTGTCTGTGCTGGTGCAGCTCCAACTGAGAGTCAGGAATTCAGCCACAGATTTTGCAGCAGTCATTCCCAGCCTAGATCATTTTCAGTAATAATAAAGCAAGAATTGGGTCCTGAGGAGTGCAGCCCCTCCTTGGGGTTCCTGTGTGGAGAAGACCATGCTCCTGTGCATTAGTTTGTACTGTTTTCTTCTGCTCTTTGATTGTCCAGCTTCACTGAGGCAGCTTAGGGCTGCAGCCCTGCTCCCTTTTTGCTTCTCTTTCAAGGCTCTGCCCTGCACACTGCATATGTGCAGAGCCTCTGCTTCCAAGGGGCTCCAGGCTCCCTCTCCTGCTTCCAGCCACTGGCAGAGGTTGTCCCAGGGGCTACCCAAACAGGCTGGTCTGGAGCTGAGGAGAGTTGGTGGAGTGTGGCCAGAACTCTCACACGTTGCACAACCACTGCCTCCCCTGACTCTTGTGGTGAGTGAATGAACCTGCTGGCTTTGGTGCTCACAGCAACTCAGTTTTCTCAGCACAGGCAGGGATTAGCACATCAAGGCTAATTTAAAGTTATGAAAATATACTTCAGAACTTATCTACAAGCAGTTTTATCAAAAGAACTTCAATTCTAGTGAGTTTTCAGTATCAAAAGTATCACCAGAATTGGCATCAGGACTAGTCAGGATCTTTTATATCTGCTCTGCTGTGCAGTCAGAGCAGAGCCCTGTCCCAGAGGTTACAGCCAGGCATTTCTCTTGTGCAGTGTTAGAGGTCTTCAGGGAGAGATTCAACACTGAACTGGGTGCCTATACTCAGGGTAACACTGGCAAATGAGCTGGAAAAGCCTGAAGGAAACCTGAGATCCTCGAGTGTGAGCTCAGTTTGACACTTGAACAGATTAAAGCAAAGATATTGCTGTCTCCTCAGGAAGCCATCGGGAGGATGGGTAGGAGAGGAGGGCGCCTATTATAACTGCATTCAGTGTTGCTTTTGTGCCTATAGATACTGTACAGATGGATCTATTAAAATGAAGATGTGACATGACTGATAATTGTCCAGTAATGACTATTAAAAAAAAAAATTCCTCTTTCTAAACGCTAATAATGCTGCATAACATCACAAGGAGCAGGAAAACTCTAACTGGTATTACTGAAAGAATACTGAATTTGAAGAATTTAAAGGAATGTGAAACTGGAAGTGCAGTTTAAATAAATCTTTTCAAGTGCTCTTCTCACAAAAGTACCTTTGACTTCTGTTGCACACAGATTATTTGCATGACCTGAGGAAAAGTCTGGAGATTATTTACTATCTAGGTTACAGAGTTCTGTTTGAGTTTCCAGCAACATGTGCCAAAATAAGGCAGATACAAAGTGAAATAGGAACAAGGATTTTCTTTTTTCATTGAATAGAAGAAGCCTTTGTAGCTTGTTACAAGTCAGCTCAAGCCCACTGCCTGGAATTTGATTGGCTTTTTTGATAATTTATCATGGTTTGATTTTATGGAGTTTTGTCCTTTTATACAAACCTTCTACAATTTGATATTGAAATCCTCATTTCTCAAGTGTGATCTTTCCTTTCTCCCTCTTCTTCTCACCCTCTCTTTCAGTTTCCTCTCTAAATAGTAACATGATGAAAGTTAATTTTTTAAATGCATAAAATTTTATACGTGTTTTCTGGCCTGTGGGCTGGCACTGAAGCTGGCCTTGCCTTCTGGAAGTGTTTGAGGACAGGCTCTGGAGGGTGACCAACCCCTTCTCTTGTAAGGTCACTTTGAGTAACTGTGTCCCCACATGGAGTAGGAGCTGGCACCACCAAACCCTGCTCCCATCTGAACTGAGGGCTCTGTCCTGGACACAGAGCTGAGAGTCCCTGTCCTTGGTATTTTAGGCAGCAGGAGCTCTTTGGAAGACCTGAAGAGCTGTCCATGCTCCCTGGGAGTCTTGAATTCTCCATTGTTAGCAGGACTTCATTCCTGGCATAGTTTTCCATCTTCTGTGACCCAAGAAAAGCTAAATCCCAGCAGCAGTGGTGATTTTATGTCGGTTTGAATGAGCCTGTTTCCTGGGTGGAGTACTGCTTAACATCAGAATGGCAGCAGGGGTGAGCGTGTCCAGTGTTTGGTGTGTATGAGGGTAAAACCAATCCAGTAATAGTTATTTCACAGAGAAGGCATTGGAAAGCTCGTCAGGTAGAGTACTTTCCAGCTGTTAGCAACAAGCTATTAGGAAATATCCATGTAGTTAACTCCTAACATGTGAGAGTTGAGGCAAATTCAGACAGAATGTGTTACTGGTTAATTATAATAATAAGCAGAACAGTATTGCAACTAGTGCACTAAATCAGAACTGTTTTAAAAGCGTGCTCTGGTATGTCTATAAATCTTGAAAAGAGAGAAAAGCAGGGCAACCTCATGAGAATTTTCCTAACATCTTTTTACTGTCTTCCCCTTCTTGTCTCAGGCTCTATTTGCAGTGATTCATGAAAAAAGCCCTGAAGAGCTGACATTTGGGCTTTGGTCCTTGACACTTAAGTAAAATACTTTAAAGCGTAGTTTGGGATCTTTAGACTCCCTTCCTTCCACTCATTCTCTCAAACACTTTTGAAATAAAAAAAAGAAAGAAAGAAAGGAAAAAAAAAAGGCTCCAGCGGATGTTGGTTTTCAGTTTTCCTTTCTTCCGAGTTAATCTGTTCTCTGGGGTCCTTGTGGCGGGCGCGGCGCTGCTGCCAGCCCGCCCCGAGCTCGTAAACCCGGGGGGCTCGGGCAAACACTGACACTTTGTTTGTTCAGCTATTTGAGGGAAGTCACTGAACACAAGGGCGGTGAGAACAGCTCTCTTGCGGAGAGGGAGAAAGCAGGAGCGAGGAGTTAACCTGGGGGAATGCACAGTAAAATCGCTGCGGCTTTTCTGCTGCAGACCTGCCGACGAAAATAATAAAGATAGCTCTTCGTGCATGTGCAGGGCTTTGTCCTCAAAGATCCCTACAAACATTGCCTAATCCCCTTCTGAAACAGCTGTGGAAGTGACTGAAAATAATTCAAAGTCTCTGTGGTTCCTAGATGGGGAGGAAAAGCCTTGGGCTCCATGAACAGCGCCTGCTATGCTGTTTGCATGTGGCTCTGCGATGAACGGGCGGCAGAGCCAGCAGCTCCCTCAGCCTTTCTGTTTGTGTCTGTGTTCAGTGCCAGATCTAAGGATGTGCACTGCACAGAGTGTCAGGCCAAAGAGAAGGCTGTGCTTGATGATGTATTCATGCACAGAAACCAAGATTATTGTAAATAATTAATAATAATAGAGCAGACCGTGATCTTGGTTACTGTGATGTGACTCTATTACAACTCATTGACTGCAATACATGCATTTCCCAATTAGCATATTTTCTGTTTCACCATTAAATAACATGATATGCTACAAGGGTCAATAATGTCCCATGCTGACAAAGTACTTTTCCAGCCCGTTTCATCTATAAGGTTGTGGGTAGTGAGTTTCAACATGTGCATACTTCAAAAACATTTGGGAGGCTGCATCTCAGCAGGAGCTCTGGGGAATAGCCCTTGATCCTAAGAGCATTAAACAAGAAATACACAAGGGGTAATTAGGTGGCAGCAGCTCAAGTTTATATTAAACATCCTGCAGCTGTATCAACCAAATTCTCTTGTCTGTGTTGGCTACTGGAGGTGTCTTAGTTCTTCACAACCCAGCTCTTTACAGAAATCAGTCATGGTTCTTGTGGAAATGGCAAGAGCTCCAGAAGGCTGTGATGTATCCACCTCTGCCTTCTGCAGCCCAGCATGGCTCGGGCTCCTGCAAGGGAGAAAGGATTTTTTTACCTATGATGACTCCAGAATTGCAACACCAAACAGCTGTACCTGAGAAGAGAGAGGTGTCCTGTCTGCTATGGAAATGAGTGTTTTGTTAATACCGAATCCACTTAGGCAGAACCCAGAACCCCATTCCCACTGATCTGTTTCTACTGAGAAAACAGCTTTTTGTTGTAGAGTCAAAGAATTAGTAAGTAAAATTGAAGTCCCTGAAAAAGGTTGTGAAGCCATTCAGGGGTGAAATGACTAGTCTTGGGTGAGGCAAAAAATGAAATCTTCTTTGTCAACATTTCCAAAGCATCATTTTACATGAGACTGCTCAAACTAAAGGTATGAGAATTCAGCAAAGTAAGGTGATCTGTTCACATCACATCTGCTCGCATGGTTGTCTGCAGTCATTGCCTTTCTATCAAAGATGAGAGTCAAATGAGCCTCAAAAGAAAAATCAGATCAGAATATTCCAAATATTTTTAAACCAAATTCTGCTATTTCCCCCCCTTTTTTCTGGTGTGACTTTTCTTTTCCTTCTCAGAAGTTTTGATTTGTTCATTTGATTGCTAAAGACAGATGAGACAAAGGTCTACATAGATTTTCCATTTGTAAATGAGCAGTACAAAGGAGAAGATATGACAGAAACTAACATCTCCATCTTACAATAAACAAAACAAGCCACTATACAATGAAGAGAATGACAGGAGCATGTTGTATGTGTCAAAATGAAATAGGACATCTGTGTAGTAAAAAGTGCTGCTAAGAAAGCCTTTCAAGTGTTTAATGAGGGAAAACAGATCGTTAAAGTATGGATTTGATTGTTGGAAAGAACAATGCCTACTGCTTTTGACAATGGCTCTTGGGTTGTTTATGATCAATACATTATCACACAGCTCTTCCAGGCCCTTCTGCAGTTGTGTCAGTGCCTGAATCAGAAAGAAACTTAGCCTATTTATTGATTAACTGCTTTGTAGTGAAATCATCCCCTATCAAACTCCAGCATCTAGAGGTCACCAGATAAATAACCTGCCTGGCTCTGCCTGGGCCTGTGTGCAGGAGAGAAGTGAGAAAGGAGGGCCAAGTGTTTGAGTTACCTAAACCTGGGGAGGGTACTGCCTCAAGTTCACTGTCCATAGTGCAGGTGCAGCAGCAGGGTGGTGTAGCTGGCAATGAGTGCAGGTAAATAAAGTTTAGCCAGTTCCAATCTGGGCAGGGAAGTATTCACCAGCATCTCCCCAGGGAGTGGAGAAAACAAGGCTCTGCCTGAGCTGTGCAGTCCAGCTGACCTCAGGGTGTCCAGCTGAATCCAGCTGATGCTGCCTATGATGTGACCATTTTTTCATTTTGAAGGAAATTCTTTATCCTTTTAAAAAGGACCTTTTGGCTGGTTTATTTTGTGGCATGGAATATATCTCTAGCTAATAGCCCTCATTATGCATTTCCTTAATTATTTGGTTTCCCAGTGGCTTAGTAATCTAATATGACTCTAGGGACAAATCCTTGCCTGAGATCACAGCCTAAATATCTAATGTTCTATGGGATCCAGAGATTAGCAGAACTAAATCCTAAATCCTCTGGGGCTAGAGAATGCCAGTGAAATTGATGGGGAACTGGCAGTATGTGGCTGAAACCACAGGGAACAGAAGTCAAATAATGGTGCATCCACTCCACCCTCTCCCATCCCCAGGTCTTATTTGTTATCACAGGGTCACAGGGATTTGAAAATCAGAGCAAGGTTTGTTAGAACATCACCACAGGTCGCTTGCAGTGGTTGGGAAGGGTCTCCTGTTGTCATACACAAAGCAATAGTACTGAGGAGGGGGAGAGGGGAAGGAAGAGGCTTTTTTTGCTGTGCTGTGTTGCTGTTCTCTCCTGTTTTCTGGCTGATGAAATCATCTCAGGAGCTGTTACTGTTATTTGTCTGATACAGAGTAGAGAATCACAACCAAATTGAAGGGAGGGACCCAGGTTTTGATTGAATCCCAAACCAGACAGGTCCTATTATCCTTCTTTTTGTCTCTTATTCAAATGTGCCTGAATCATTATAGATTTTAATATAAGGCACTGAAAATATGCAAATTTCTGTAAGTTTCAGGCTTCTGAGATTCCAGTTTTGCAAAACCAGCTAGTAGATTTCAACATCTTATCTTGCTACAATACTACCTGCAAATCTGGTCGCTGAAATATCCTTTTTTTTTTTTTTTCCCTCCAAGAACAGTTTGAATTACAGTTTTATTATTCCAGGTCTGGAATTTATTTTGTGTATACATATGGAGTCAATTTTTTTTATCCCATCCTATTTGATAGTCTGGGAAAAAAATT
Organism: Cyanoderma ruficeps; assembly: GCA_008694505.1. Classification (NCBI taxonomy): domain Eukaryota; kingdom Metazoa; phylum Chordata; class Aves; order Passeriformes; family Timaliidae; genus Cyanoderma; species Cyanoderma ruficeps. The sequence goes on along the minus strand of VZDJ01000028.1, from coordinate 1,246,570 downwards.
GTTTATGGATTTCAAGATTTTCATCACAGTAGTTCTGAGAGTGGAGCTCCGTCACCCTGCATTTATATGGAATACTTACAGACATGCTCTCCACCTGTATACATGCTAATCCAGTAAAGCCCTTGCCATGACTTTTGACATTTTAACTGTACCAAGTATTGCTGAGTTTAGTGGCCACTTGGGTCCCTCCAAATCCTGGTCGTGCAGAGCTTCCTTAGGTGAGTGCAGTGTGTGCAGCTTTATCCCAAAGAAATGGCTTTGCATTGGAATTACTGTTACAGCAACGCTGTTGTTTTTGGGAGGGTAATGAGGTGCAGAAGAATGGGAAAAGATCCTCCCTCTCCCCTGTAAATGTGTAAATTTTCACAGCTCATTCTAGCAAATTTTGTGGCTGTCTTAAGATTTCCTCTTCAGCAAAAGAGAATAAAGAATTAGGAACATCAAACAGTATTACCCTGAAGTGTTACCCTTTGCTCTTGTAATAAAGGCTTGTTGTTCCTACCTGTTTTGAGAAAATACCAGTGTTTGGTTCTTCAAACCTAACGAGTACCAGCTGGGACACATCCCTGTTTATACAGAGGGAAGTAGCTTTAACCTTTGTACAGTGGTGTTCACCCAAATTATTCAGCCTTGGGGATATTCTGCTGAGTGGCAGGATCTTGCCAAGCTGTGCATTGCTCATTTCTGCCCCATTTGTCATTGCAGTGCAAGGATGTCTCAAGAAACAACATCTGGAAAGTGACTTGAGAAGTTCCTTGTTAATCATTTATTGGTTATAGGCTGAAGAGCATTTGGTAAACAGGGGCTGATGCCAATTACCTGACAAGAATTTTGGTTTGTTCGGAAGATCTGAAGGATGCTGTGATCATTAAATTCTTTCAGTCTCTGCTCTGGAAAAATATTAACTTGAGAGAGGCAGAACAGTTAAGTGAGAAATTTTAACAATTGACAAATGTATGTGGCAGCCTCTTCACACACTTGTCTGCTGAATAAAATGTTTGCACTTTTTATCATTGGTATTGAAAGCCCAGTCTGTGAAGTTGTTTGCTCAGTCTCCAGAGAACAATCAGTTCAGATCAGTTACTTCCAATCCTGATATTGTACACTGCACACCACCTCAGAGACATTGCTGATGTCTGAGCAGGGGCATGGCTAAGAATCACAGATCTGGGTAACAGCCTGCAAGGGCTGCATTCAGTCTGTGCCAGGAGCATCCCTCTTTGGCTTCCCACAATGATGCTGATATTACATATATCGTTTTTCATAACAGTCAGACATTGCTCTGTGACTCTTAACCGTTTCTTAGAAAAAAGCACCGATGCAAACACATTTCCACTGTGTCATAGCAGCTGCCTCTATGGCAGGGTGAACACCAGGTGAGCTGGAAAGCTCTTAAATAACTGTGACAAAATGGCTTTGTTTGGGGGTCTGCACTAGCCTGCTCACTGCTGGGAGCTTGGGTGTGCTGGAGCACAGACTTGCTGCAGCTGACATGGCAACTGTCTCTATTGTTTTTTCAAAATAGAGAAAATATTCAGAAAATATAAACAAAATACACAACTCCTGCAGTTTTAATTTTCTGGAAGTGCAGACAGGATAGTCTGGATGGTGGTGAATTCATTTAAGCTCTCCAGATGAGCGATTTTCTTAATGTGTGATTTTTATCACAAGGAATGCTCTGTCTCCCTTGGCCTCTCAGGACTACTGTAAAACAAATAATCACTCACTGAGAGTTAATTGGTAACTTTCCTGTTTTCTAAATCTTTGACCTTTACTCTTCTAATTTATACCTATGTATAAATTAAACATTTAGACCAACAGTTCTGGTAGATTTGCTTTTGATTTACACTAAGCTCAGACAGGTCACCATTGGTTCTTGAGAGCCTTCTTTCCTAAAACTGGTCATGAGAAAAATATGATCAGCAGGGCCTGTTAGTGCATTGCTGGGCTTAACTGATTTACTGATTGCACAAAAAACTGCATTAAAGAAAATAAAATATTTAAAGATTATGGATATTTTTGTGATTTTAATGTGGTTATGAGGGCTCTGTAAGTCTTCACCATGGAACTGTAAGTGTACATTCAAAAATAGTACATTGATCAGTGTCTCTTAAAGATGTAATGAAGAAATGGGCTCAATAATTATTTAAATACCTTGTCAGTTCTTTCTCTTTTTAGAAATTATATTTAACATTATGTGGATTCTCCACTGTTATAGCTGAGGGCTTCAAATTACAGGAGAGAAGAGGGAGGGTGGCTAAAACCAGGGGTCTAAGATAGCCAATTTAGCATGGGGTCAGTCCAGCTTAATAGCCAAGTTACACAATTAGGACTCTGCTGTCCACACTTAAGCTCTGCAGATCTCTCATTTTTCTATAATTAGAATGAAGTACAGAGCTATGTGGCTCTCTCACCTACATTATGCAAAGTCATTTTTCCCCCTCTTCTATAATTATAGTGCACGGTTTAAGAGACTGCCAAGTGCTGAGAGCAGCTTTAACTTACATGGTGGTGCTTCCCAAGAGGGTCACATGGACTTGGTTCTCAGTTGAAAGCAGTTTGTAGAGATGGGAAGGTGATTAGGTAATCAAGCATTATTTGAAAGTTTAGAAACTGAGAAATTTGCACAGAGGACCTTTCTATTTCTAGAAACAGAAGGGGTTTTTCAAATAAACTAAGGATTTTAAGTAAAACTGTAGAGATTCTATTGGTTTCTGAATTTAGCAGCAATCCAGGACCTGATTTTGTAGTCAGACTTACCTAATGTAGCACTATTCTAGCTGCTTTTATTTTTATAGTTTGCTTTTGTAATCTCCTAATAAATAATTTTACAGTAAGTCTCCAGACAACAATTTAGCCTGATGTGCCAGATCTACTGTTAAAAGGAAGAGAGTATATTTTTAACAGTGTCAGTTGATAATCTGCCTTTTGCCTACATTTCCACCAGCCTGGGATATTCAGATGCTGCACATTACTCTGCACAGGAACCCATGGCAGGTTTTGAGCCCAGTGTACACACTCAGTTGGTCACTCTGCCTGTCAGGTGGCTGTAGTGCGGGGGACTTTGTCTCTTTTGCCTCCAGGTGCTCAGTGTTTCTGGGACAGCTGTGAAGAGGGGATGGAGAGAGCTGTGCATCCTTTGCCTTTGGTGGAGTTTGTCCTGCCTTTGCAGTCAGCTGAAACATTCTTGTCAGAGAGCACTTATGGTACTTCCTTTCAGGAGCAGCTTGTTTGCCTTTGGAAAGGCCCAAAAGGCACCAAAAGGCACTTATTTTCAAAGCATTCCTAGGAAAAGATGTAACAATTCTGTGTTTTCTTCCTTACTCAAGTCAGTCTTCATCCCACAAAAACAAACAGATCGCCTGATGAGTTGCCTGCATTCAGCATTTGGCAAAGCTTGATCAATTTGCCAAATGCTGGTACCTCTTTTCATGGATGACCTAGCAGGAGAGAGGGGTTTTCAGTTATTTCAGTTGATTAGATCACATTATCCATTGTAGTTAATAAGCGCTTGCAGTAAATCACAAGGTTTTCCATAGGAAATGGAGATTGTATTTTGATGGTTTTGATTAAAGTATTGGCTGCTTATAATCAAGTTTTAATCTACCTGAGTGAGGTTTGAAGTGCCCTTCTCAGAGTGAGACACCACCCTCAAAAGGAGGGGAGTTTGTGTGTGCACAGTGAGTCCTTGCTGCCCGGCTGCAGCCCTGGGAGAAGACACCTCTCCAAGGAACATTGCTGCTCAACAACGGGCGGAAAGCTTTGGCTTTGGATCCTGGTTGATTCTTCCAGCCGAGGGGGAGGTGTTCAGAAGAGTAATAGTCTCTTCTGTGTGTCAGTGCAAATACTGAGTGAAGGCAGAGGTGAAGTGTAGGTGTGGGCTTTTTAACAGAAAACTGGGAGAGGGGAGGCTGTAGTGACAAACTCCACTGGCATCACCTCCTTGGCAGGCCCTGGCTGGAGCAGGCAGGAGATGCTGGTGTGCTGCAGTCAGGCTGTGTCTGAGCAAAAGCAGCTCAGTCATTCTGGAGGATCTTGCCCTGATGCGTGACAGGGAAATGAGACCAGAGCAGGGGAAGGTTTGACAGAGCTGTGTGCTCGGGGATGCCTCCTGTTTCTGACTGCAGACAAAACAGATGAGGAGGCTTCTTCAGTGTATCTTTATTTGTAAGTCCTCACACAAGCAAGAAGCATGTGTGTGTACAAAAAGCTTTTTCAAGTCTCTGGAAGCCACTTTTACAATGAAAAATCTTCAAGTGAGGTGAAACTAAACAAGATGTGTGTCTGTGACAATGACTGAGCTATCTCCCAGCCAGAGCGAGGCCGCTGATGGAGATTTCACAGGTCTGTGTGGCTTGCAACAGCTGCAAAATCACTTTATGCAGGAAGTGGCTGTTCCCTGCTAGAATTGAAGCCCCTTTCCTGCTGTGTTACCTACTACAGTGTCCTGTACAGTTGAGGCACTGAGTGCTGTATTGATAATCGAGGCTAGAGATCGTTATTGCCAGGCTGCAAACAGAAACCCCAATGTCCTGGATACAGCACATCCTCTGAGCCTGCTCCAGCTGCACCAACTTCCCCAGGACCAAAGTCAGATCAATAAAATACCTGCCTTGATTCTGGCAGTTCAAAGTGTTTTTCTGTTTCCTCACTCAGGTTCTCCATACATGATATCCTTCTGGCTCTACCAGAAAAGGGAAGAATTATATCCTCTGTAAGTGTTCTGTTTTCTCCAGAGTTCAGAGAGAACTGTAGTAAATTGGAACAATTAAGAGTCTGTCCAAAAACTTAATGTGTAATCAAGCAGTGGTGATAATTGAGTCATCTCAGAGACCATAAACCTTCCCGGTATCATCATATTTGAGGTAACTTCAGTATCTACAAAGCTTGGGATTCTGGAAATGGCTGAAGCCCTGCTGCATTAGGGAAAGGGGGATACCAAAGTCTTTATCTCTTACTTTTTGAGTACAAGGCACAGTCTCACAAAACCAAATGTGTTTCTTCCCCTGTGGGCCTAAATTTACCAGTAGCTCTGAAGATTTATGTGTCTGATCCTGGTGCCACTGTCACAAGTATTGCTGCTGATGAAGGAAGGGATGTGAGGTCTCATTCTGTTCAGTTTCAGAGCCCTCCACAAGCTGTAGGCTGACGGGAAGCAGCCCACAGGCACAGCCTGTGCTTCAGATAAAGTGGTCTCTACCCAAAGAAACTCCCCTGAGCTGAAGCCAAGGGAGAGTGTTGTGGCAAATTCCCACGGGAAGAGCTGAGAGCAGTCATTTTAACAAGCAGGAATCTAAAGTTTACTTTTGCACTTCTTTACAGTAACATAAGCCATCAGACAGAAAAGTGACAGTTTCTCCATTATTCCTGGGTAAATGTACTGGTCTGTCAGGGTTATTATGTTGGAAAATAATATCCAGCAGTGCTTTCCTATAAAGGAGTCAGTGATCAGAGTAAATGCAAGGCGTGCATCAGGCTCTGAGCACACAGCTGAGTTTAACCAATGTAGGCAGGTACTGGAGGTGTGAAATTGAAAAAGTCATGAATGCTTCCTGCCTTATTCTTTCTAGACAGGTTTCTTGTACTTATTTAAAGGCCAGGAGTCCCCAAGGACAGTGTTACCACCTTTATTACTTTCTCTCTAATGAGATTTTTCAGATTTGTGGCAAAGCCACATCCCATGACACAAATGAGATGCCAGCATTTGCTGCATTGCTCGATGTGCCTTCCAGGGAAGGTGCAGCTGTAACTTTTGCCAGGCTGTGTTTCCTCATCTTTCCTTAATGCATGTAAACTTTGACACAGGGATACTGTCCTTTCTGAAGGGGAAAAATCAGCCTTGCAAACCTGTTATATCAGTCAGGCCTTGGGGAGAGGGCAGTTTGCTCAGAACTGTGTTTCTTATCAGGCTGAGGAGTAGACTGGGCACCCTTTGCTTGCCAACAAAAGTCCATTAAAAATAAGGAACCCTACTCTTTAAGTCAGCACTTATATCAGACTGCCCTTAAGGGCTTTAGTTCACTATTACTTAATCTCCTAAGCATTTATATATTACTACACTTCACTTAAAACTTCATATAGTACAATTTCATACACCTGCAGCCTTTTGTACTACTATTTTTACTATAAAAAAATTTACATGTGAGTCAAGTGAAGCCAACTTGAGCTTACTTGTATGAAGAACAATAAAGTTATGTGGGCGTGGTTACCATTTAATATTTTTGGAGGTCTTTAGCACAGGATAGAATGGCAACTTAAAATACTAGAGCCAGGAAAAACATAAATTTGATACGCCAAATTTCTTTTTCCTGTCAGAGATGTGTATTTTAGCAATCAATAGTGACTTGTACAAAGCCAGACTGCATCATTTATATATGAAATCTATTTTATATTTTTGCAATTTTACATGGCAGATTTTCCTGTGAAATATCCAGATGGATGGCGGTTTATTTTCCTCGTGACTCTGTGTATCTCAAGTGTGCATGCCTCTCACTCTAGGAAATGTTGCTGCATTAATAAACCCATAATGAGTTTTATCTCCTGACATTTTTCTGGGCAACAGGACTCAGTCTTGTTGTTTTCCAAGATACTCTTCACTAGTGTCACCTGCATCGCCTTTCTGACGAAAATGTGAGAAATCACATTGCCTGAGAGCTCAGTTACGGGGCTGTTGAAGGCAGCACTTCTCTCACATGGTCTACGTGAACACTGCAAAAGAAATATGCCAGTCCAACAGCCCTGATTAAACTTGGCCTGTCAAGCAGACAAACAACAAAAGTGGGAGGGGAGTAGAGTAAAATAATTAGTAAGTGAAAATCCTGAAGGCAGTATGATGAACAAGTCTTTTTTTTCCTGTGTGTGTGAGACGTGAGGTGGACTGATGCAGATTTTGGAGGGAACGCTGCCACTGTGATTCCTGGGGTCTTGTAGAGATGACCTGGGGAATGAAGAATGGTATTGCACCCCACAAGTTGGAAGTGTGAGCAAAGCTGGTGTCTCTCCCTTCCTCATCCTCTCCAGAAATTAATTGCTGCATCACACCTTCCTCCTGTCCTCCAGCTTCCCTCACTGGCTCAAGGGTTGGCACGTCTGCTCCCCTGCTCCCACTGGGTGGATCTGTGGAGGACCTGAGAGCTTCTGGGGCTGTGCCTGTGTGGCCTGGGAGCCCTGAACCAGGTTCCTCTGGGCTTCTCAGATCCTGGTCTGGCTTGGAGCTGCTGCTGGTACACAGGGAGGCAGTTAGCAGTGACTGCTTAATTGGTGCTGTAAATGCACGAGTAAGTCTTTTAGTGTCCATGAAATCAAGGCAAATGCCACGAGAGGAACATTTGTTTTTAACAGCCACTTGGCGGGGGAGATGTCTTGCATTGATCCTGAGCTGTTGGACTGCCAGACCTTTATTCCAGCACCCTTGTCAGTAATGAACTGGTGGTGAGGAGTGGTTGGAGGGCTGAAAAGACTGCAGCTCTCTAATGTTAATCTCACCACAGGGAGAAAGGATGACTCCAGCACACATAAATACAGGAAAAGTATGATCTGAACACAAGGCTCTGCTGCTTGAAAGGCTGCTCTCTGAGGCTTCACCTCTGCTCATTCTGGCAAGGTCCTGGTAGAGGAATCTTGCAGGGTCCCACACTGTACTCCTCTGAGCTGAGCAGGGAATCTTTCACAAGAAAGATGAAATGACTGAAAGAAGAGCAGATAATTGCTATTTGTCTCTCTGAGCTTTTGTGGGCAGATATTGAATAGAAAATGGTTCATATAATTGTATTTTTGGGAGCCTAGTTGCAGGCAAAGATTTATAGGAGTTTTTTTCCCTGCAAAACCCCTGCTCTTTTCTATTTTAAAAAAGGGACTATCACCAAGTGTCACCCTGAAGAATTGGACCCACTACAGTATTTTGTTACATATCAGAAAACGAAGTGCAAGGCTGGTACACTATTAAGCAACAGCAGCGGAGCTGCCACTCTCAACCTCATTATTCAAGCCTCTCTTTAGTTCAATTATACACCTCTACAGCTAAGGAAGATAGATGAAGGTCATTTGGGAGCTGTAAACCACAACGCATTGAATGCAGAACTATGTTCTTAAGCTGATTTACACCTTGTTCTCCAGTGTTGTACAGCATGGGGCTTTGATTGAAATGCAGAGGCAGTGATTGAAAAGCCTTTTTCCTCTTCCTAGCTCCAGATCCACTGCCTGTAATTATTATCTTGATTAGATGGAGAGAGACAATGGCTTCTGCTTCCATACCTGGGTGGTGGCAAACCTCAAAATCTTGGCACTTGGGCAAAGAACCCACCAGGGATGCACAATGGTGTTTACATCTGCAGTGAGTTAATTCTGGGTTGTGTATATTGGTCCAACAAGGAAGAAAACCAGTAATTGGGGGAAGCAATTTGCCTTTCCAGGAGAGACAAAGAACTGCCATCTTGTACTGATTTACCTCCCATATATCTCAGCATGAGGAATGGCAAGTACATTGAAGAAAGTTAATTAAACACTGCAAATGCACACAAAAAAGAGAACCCTTTCATGCTAATGACAAAGGATTGTAGGCTTCACTCACAGGAAACAGAGACATTTTAAAAATAACACAGTCTGAGGTGTGCTGTACAAACCTATCTGGCACCACATCCCGCAGCAGTGAATCAGTGGGTGCTGATGCTGTTCCTCAGTAAGGCCTCAGGGGGAGACCAGTTTGGGTTCTGTGGTGCTTTTGTAAAAAAGAACTTTGGTAAAAAAATGTAAATCAGTCTGACTGTCCCTAAACATTGTTCCAGAACCTGTGCAATGCAAGCACCTTGCTTTGTACACTCAGGTTAAATTGCACATCAGCACTTTCACCCATCGGTGGAAGCAGATGCCAGCTCTGAGGAGTAGATCTAACTAAATATCACCTGCAATTCCAGGGCAGTGTTGGGAAATATCCTGTCGGTCTAAGCTAACTGAAGAGGGGAAGATAGGCAATAAAACCAAAACGATTTGAATTCTTGTCTGAAATGCGGTTTGCTGAACATCCTGCATCTCTAGCAGCTCATCTTTATTTAGAAATAAATTCTGACAATACTCATACTTTTGTCCATTTAACAGAGAGAACAGGAATCAGCACAGAGCCACAAGTAGTTTTGACAGAGAAATGAAGACTATTTTAGCAATCCATGGACCAGAGTTTGCTTTATTAACATTTCCTCGCTTTTCATAGTAAGGTAGAAGATTAAGCACCAGCACCATGAATGTATATTTACTTATGATATTTCAGAATTTCTTTCAGCTGGAGAATTTTTTTAGGATATTTTTATTTACTGGAAATAACCACAGGAGACTTTTAAACATTAATATTGTATGAAAAGGTTTTTGCTCTTAAATATTTAAAACTTTAATCATATTTATAGATGCATGATTAATTTTTAGAACTAGTCCTTTCAAGTTAAAATCATACTATGATTTCAATATTGTGGCTCTGTAAAAAGCTAATTCTGTCCACAGATGTGATGTGATGCCCACTCATTTCATAGTACCTTCACCTGAAGGCCAGCATTTCCTCTGTGTTGTTTGCCTGAGTTTTTATTATTTGCAGTACCTGATATCCTTAAAAAAGAGTTTTCTGCCCATGTGCATGTCAGGTTCTCCCTGCTGAGTCTGGCCCAGGAACAAATATCCATCTCCTGCTCCTAGAATGGCCCCATACATCGTTAGCTCTAATTGTACATGAAGCCACTCCTGCCCTCGTTAAAAATCAATGAGAGCACCAAAAGGGCCTGAGGTTGTTGAAAATTGGGATTTCTAAGAGTCCATCAGGGATAAATGTAATGATAACACATCCAAAGACAATAAAATTGTAATTATATATAAACTGCTACTAACTTAATTATAGATATTCCACACAAAAATCTGGAATCCCCTTTTCTCACAGGAGAAATCCTGCTTTAGTCGATAAGGCTGTGGTGTAAAAACAAAGTGGGACTTGGCTGGCATGCACATGACTGCAATTTGCAGCTTTATCTGAGATTCTGCATTGATTCTTTCCTGCACTGAAGATTTGTGCTGCAATGTTTATAATCCTTTAGCTTCCATTAAATATCCTTTTAAAGGGGAAAACAAGTCTCAGAACTAGTCCCTGACTTCAAAATACTTTTGCTGTGGAGATACTGGACATGCTGGATGTGCTTCTCAGCAATCATTACAAATGCAATGACCTGCAATTGTTAAAATGAAACTTCTTTAGTATTAATCCAAAACTTTCGACATAAACATTTAATAAAAACTTTGGGCAGAAATTCCCTCATACAAATCAAAGGTTGCTCCCTGGTAAGTTTCTGTTTGGTTTTTCCCCCACACAAATAAGAATTTAGTTGCTGTCTTATATTTCCCCCTTGGCTGTACTGATGCAATTCTTTGCAGTGCTGCCTGGTAAATCAGATTAGGGAATGATCTGGATTAAAAATCACATCAAAAGAGCTCCAAAACCAGTGGTAGGGCAGCTGGAGAATAGTTGGGAATGGCTGGGGAGGGATGAGCAGGAGAGCTCCTTCTGCCAGTACAGATGCTGATGTCTTTTAACCTCAAACTGAGTATCAGCTGACCCAATGCCAGACCAGGTAGTGGCATTACACTCTGCTTGTGTGGGTGGGAACTACTCACACGTTGCAGGCTGATAATGATTGATTTTCTTTCTGTCTTCTCCCCCCGTGATGAATTAGTAATTGTACTCATGAGGCAAAATTAATAACTTTGAATAATCCCGGCTTTCTAATTTTTTTCCTCCTTCTGGCTGTAAATTTTGAATCTACCATTCCAGCTGAAATGCTTTTCTGAGGCTGTACTGGCATCCTGCACATTCTCTTGGAAAGGGCAAGGCATGGCTGTGCTCCAAAAATAGGGGAGCAGGGAGGAAGAGATGTAATCACTCTGGGATGCATGTTCTGTACCCTGTGTGCAGAAAGTCCCTGCAGAGAGCACTTCAGCGTCCATTTTATCTGCAGAAGTTGGCTCATATTCCAGATTCTTTCTTCAGAGGAACTTTGGACACCTGGAGATATTGCTCTCCCTCAGATGCAGTCGAGTGAAATGACAGGCCCTAATTGCAGGGATTGAAAATGCAAGATATCATTGAAATTTCCACCTTTTCTTCAAACCAGGGACAGACTAAGCCTTTTCCATCTAATCTTCCATTCCCCCCCGCCCCCCCCCCTTTTTTTTCACACACCATGAAACCCAGCAATGCCAGCTCCAGAAATTATTACCCTCTTGTAGAGAGGGCCCTGACTGCATTGCAGAACTGGCAAGCAATGGTTTGTAGAAACCATGCTGGTTCCCACAGCACCACATGGGGCTCACTGCAATGCTTGCACCTTCCTTCTGCACCTTCCTTCCACGTACAGTGTAGATAGGACAAACTGTGTGTCCTGCCTCCTGCTCTTTTCCCTCCTGTAAAAATCCTTGGGGTTTTCAGTGGAGAAGGGACCAAAGACTAAAATCACCCTGCTGGTTTACTGGAGCATGTGGCAGACATGAGAACTCTCTCCACTTGTACATTTGGACCTTGGAAAGACTGTGCTTGCCAAGACTGGGGTACCCACCAGCTCTTAGCTGGAACCTTCCGAGCAGAGGGTATGGCAGGCTCAGCTCATTCCAAGGAGTATTGGAAATAACAATCTCCTGCATGTGTCTAAGTGCTTAAACAGAATACTTAGGGGTTTATTTCAGGTTTTTTTGTGCAATAATCTTCTTCAGCAGCAACATCTGATAGCTTTACAAAAAATCATAATGAAGTACTTGAGCAGATTATCCAGGCAAGCTCTCAATTAGCTGAGACATCTTGACCTATGAATCTGAATAAAAGGTGCTGAGCTTATTGTTGTGACCTTTCTAACAAGCATGAAACTGCTGTGGGTAGAGGAGTCCCTGAAATAGCCCTAACATGGGGCAATAATTCTGAAAGAGTAGAAACCTATTCAGTTTTCTTTTTTGCTCTCTCTATGCTGCAAGAGGGTTTATGAGCTTTGGTTAATCATCCCAGCTGTTCCCAAGGAACTCTGATGCAGATAGGCTTGGACTGAGAAATGTAACATAAACAAGGAGTAGCTCTGTGTGTCTGTATCTTTTCTTAATCAAGCTGACTGTAAGGCATTGTGTGGGTACATACTGTGCACATCATTGAAATGCAGAGCTTCGTAGGCACTAAACAATCAGTAATGATATATCGTATCAGAGAGGTATATTATTAAGCAAAGACATCACTGTAAACTTTGTCTGTAATCAAAAGTACAAGAAGTCAAGCTGAGGGACCTGCCTTTCTTAGTCTTCTTGGGTCTTATGCAAGAAATTTGCATGTTCTACATAATTTGGTACTCCATTTATTTTTTTTTATTTTATTTTCTTTGGAAAGTGTTGAGCTGATCCTTCCAGAGCTTCAATCTGCTCTCAAACAGCTACTCTGTCTCAGTAAGGGTCTGTTAATTTGAATGTGCAGACCTCCTTCCATGCCCCTCCACCCAAAACAGCCTACTCTGATCAGAATTCCTGCTGCTGCTTGGTGTTTTAATGTGACATGGATTTAGACTTATACATTCCTGGTTTTTGAATTCTTGCTCTCTTGGCCAGAGCCAGATATTTTAGAAATGACAAACCTCTGTGACACAGATTTATTAAGGTCCTTATGTGCAGCCAGAACCAGGGCTGTTTTCCCATGTGTCCTGGCCCCAGTACCTGATGCACCAACCATGAGGCTTGAGCCTCAAAGGGGGTGAATTTACCCCCTGAGGGCCCTGGTAACAGGAGCATCCTGCATGTCCTCTAACACCAGGAACTGCAGCATCTCCTCCTGTGCAGTGCCACAGGCTGTGGGAGGGAATGAAGCTTTCTGAGCGTGGCAATCACTGCTCTCCTATGAGACACGAGATCTTTGAGTCCTGCAAGTCCTCTGACTACTCAGCTGCTGTGTAAACTACAGATGGCAGCGATACCATCTCTCCTCTGATTATGCTTTTTAGAAAACCAAAGGCACTACAAATACTTTTTGCAAGGTCATTATTCCTTAGGCCTGCTCTGAATGTGGCAGATGGAAGGGGCATCTTCCAAAGGACTGGCATGTTGTGTCTGAGTGCAGATCTTCATCCATGCTCAGCTTGGGTCAGTTTTGAATAAATGCAGAAGCAAAATGCAGAGAGAGACATCACTTGCAGGTGAAATAAAAAAAATAAAATTACTACATTTATGTGCTGAAATGTTTGTTGAAATATTTAGAAAAATGCAGATGGAAGAGACCTCTGGAACTCATTTAGTCCAGTCCTCTGCCCAGGGCAGGACTGTCAGAAGATCCTGAGGTTAAGTGCATATAACCCAGAGATCACAGAACCAGTTTCCACAGTCTTTGCTGGACTTTTTCTAAGCCCAGCTGTCAGGACCATCCTGTTACCTGTGTACAAACAAATGGGTGGAGTGGGGAATTTACTGCTATAAAGGTCGAGCTTTATGAAAAACAGAAAAGGAAAAGTCCTGACTGAGTTGTGTGGGAACACAGAATTGCAGCAGCATATAGGCTGGATGCTTTCAATACCGTCATAGGTTTGAAGCCAGAGGGAACCATTAAAATTGCCTGTTCTGACCTTCTTCATGATGATATGACTATTCAGGGCCATTGAACAGTCCTAATGCTGGAATAAGTCTGCTTAGCACTACTTTTCCATTACAATTTCTAACTATTATAACATTTTTCTGAGTTATTCTCTAACCCCTAAATTACTCTTTTTCATATAAGGCTGTCTGTCAATCTGTTCTTTACTCCTCTGACAGCTCGTCCCCACCTTCCAGTGTCTTGGGTGCCTTTTTTTCTGCTGTCAAACTCAGGCTAATTCATTTTCAGTTCCCTTAAGAGACCTGTCTGAGCACTGAAAGATCTGGACTCTCGCTGTTTCATTAGCCCTCATTATTTTTCAGTTAATGGTTAGCTGGCAGCATTGGTTTTGATTTTTTTTTAGTAATAGGAATGAAGCAGGTTTGTATTTTATAGTCCTTTCTCGTCAGTCTCTGGGAGAAAAATATATCTGTCTACAAAGATATTACAGTCTCCCTGAATGCAAGCTTTATTGTTATTTGCATCACTTTCAGTTATGCACAATTTTAGTGGGGAAAGTACATGAAGTTGGAGTGCATGCAGCTGTGCAGGATGATGGCAAACCCTGACGCAGATGCTCCCTTCCCTTCTTTGTGACAGGACTGTCATTTTCTCAAGGCACAGAAAGGGAACCTGCTGGCAGAGACAGCAGAGAAACAGCACTTGCTTTTCTCGTAATGCCGAATGTTTTCTGAGACTTTAAGGATACAACAGAACTTTTAGGGGTAACATGATTAATTTTGCTACTCTGGAAGAAAGCACAGAGAGTTATCGACTTCAAAGTGTCATTGTTCAGGCCGGCTTTGCAGCCAGCCGGCGCTGAGCCGCTGTTTTCCAATAGGCAAGTGGGAGTAGCCTGCCTCCCTGATTACCCTCCACTGATGGTATTAATTAATCAAGCACAAGCTCGTTACAATGACTGAAGAATGACTCATGAACAATCATACCAGCTTTTTTTTTTTAATTTTATTTTGTGGAGGAGAGATGAGAGAGATATAAAAAATATAACAGTAGCATTTGACAATATTTTTCCAAAGAGACCAGGTTCACAGGGAAGGAAAGACTGGAAATATTCAGGTCATTAGCCTGAAGTTTTCAAAAGGAATAGAGGTGCTTGATTCCCATGTTTCCTCAGCAGCTTTGGTAATCTCAGATCATGCAAAGTCTATCAGAAAATAGATTATCTAAAGCTATTATATCTAAATTCAGAAGAGGCTGAATCGTCCCATTGAATTTACCTGCATAAAATTGTGTATGCAGGGTGACTTGCAGTTACTGATCCACTGAGAAACAGAACTTTGGAGTCTGGGATTTGATGAGCAGCAGTAATCGCCCTTGCCTTGATCAGCAATGGCATGTGAGCAGCCCCTCTCAGATCAAGGTGCTTGTCACTTGTGATCACTTTAGCAAAAATCTGAGTGATTATCTGTAAAAAACCATATTTTATTCTTCCAACCTGGCCAATCTCAGAATCAATATGAATTCTCCATTTTTTATTTCTTTTCTTATTATTTCCTCTCTACCATGGACAAACCATCTCTGTAACTGTTTACATGGAATGTAAAACCTTTGCAATTAACATTAGTTATAATCATGTTTCAACTCTGATGGGGGAAATGACAAGAAATTTATACTTAACAGAGAAAGGAGGAGATGGAGAAAGGATTATGAGTAGTAGTGTTTGGTAATGAGGTTAGTGACATAAAAGAGTTATCCAGAATTAGCAGCAGGAGCAGCATTTGCTTTCCTGTTTTTCCCAGAAATGGTTCTGCTAATAAAACAAGCACAGATGTGGAATGGTTTTATAGCTCATCCTTAAGTATCCTCGTGCAGTGTCTGAAACCTAATCATTACAATGTTTTGCATGAAAGCCAGAAAGTGAGCAAGTCATTATGTTGCTACGTGTTGACATGGTTCCTCGGTATCTTCCTCCTGAAATAAATACAGCCTCTCCGTAGATTTGCTATAATTGGATTCTACTGCACTGTAATATGTAAATTCTAAACTTCAATTAGCAGTGTATAAAAATAGAAAGTCATGTAAATGTCTTAGGGAAAGGTGTTTGAGCAACTACGGATATTTCGCATAACCAAAATGTGTACTATTTTGTTACAGTTGTTGTCATTATTCTGAATCTTTAGGGTGGTTTTTTTGGTTTTTACTTCTAGTTTTGCAGTTCTTGTTTGGTTCAGCTGTGGCAGTGAGCTATATTCACCTGTGTGGTGCCATACACCTGACTGGAGGTGTGTTGACTCTTTACTCTGCCTGTGGTACTTTGATAGCTTTAAAAAAATAGGTAAAAAGATGTTTTAATTTGTGGTGTTTTCAATTGCTGTTAGAACACTGTTATAATCTGAGTGTTTAGCTTGCCTGTTACTGTTCCTGAATGGTCTGTGGGGAGTGACTTCAGCAGTTTGTGAGTCTGGCTTTTTAAAGGTATGAGAGTGAGGACGGCTCATGCCGCACCTCCTGAAAGGGATGTTGGTAAAGAGAGGCACATCCCCCCAGAGGACACTCATGCTTACTTTTCCCAGAGGTGACATTCCACAGGTGGGTTCCCCCAGCAGAGCAGACATGGTCACATGACAAGGAGAGAGAAATTTGGAGGCTGTTTTTCCTGGATATGACATTTCATAGCCCAGATGTGCTGGGTTTCAGCACGGCGCAGTGCCTGGCACTCACTGCTGTGCCAGTGGAGAGGCTGGTGTCTCACAGACCTTAGCAGGGACCAGATGGGAACAAAACCTGCAGCAGCTGTACTGGATCAAATGATGGAGCCTCATGCACAAGGCATGAGATTGGACTTGCTGATGTAATTTGTCAAGTACAGTTGTTTGGAGGCAGCCAGCAGGAAAATGGGAGAGGGGTGAGTTCATCAGTGCCAGCTGAGTTAATAGAACAGAAGAAGCAGTCTTTGCTCCTTTCTTATTTTATTTTATCAGTGAAGCTCACTTGCTTTGATTCCTTAAACAAGGGCAGCCAAGACTAAATTCCATTTTCATCTTTTGCACTGGGCTCAACTCTCTTTGTTTTCCTCGAGCCTTTCTGTTCCAAACTCCTCTTCCTGAAACCAGTTACTTGTAGAAACATATTCCATCTACATTGCCCTGACACTGCATCAGCATGCAGGATTCAAACAAATGGGCTGGGAGCTCGTGTCTTAAGGTGAACTTTACAACTGGTGTCTGTCACCATTGTCCAGAGAGATCATTCCATTGCAGCCAAATTACACTTACTTTAGTGATGTGAGTAACACCAAGCCTTCTGCCATATAGGTTGCTCTACATGGATGTTTCTCAGAAAGTCAAAATTTATTTTCTTACCCGTCTGTGGGAGGACAGATAAAGATGGTGTTGAAGGCAATCTTGCCCCCATATATTGCAGCTCTGTTAATTACCAAAGAGTGGAACAGCCTTGCCCTCACAGCTATGGGTGTGATAGAAGAGTGAGTAGCTGGTAGGGGGTCAGCTGGAGTCTGCTGGCTGTGCTGTGAGGAGGAAGGGCCAGGAGGTTGTGTGACAGGGTTAGGTGGCCATGCTAGGGACAGGAAGCAGTGAGCTGGAGCTGCAGAAGGAAGAGAGAAGGAGAGAAAGAGCCAGAGCTGTGTGGAGCTGCCCTTGAGAGGCTGCATAGGAAAGATATGAGGGATTTTTAGATAACACAGTGCTGATGCTTGAAGCCTTCTTTGGTGTCAGTCATACCTCCTCTATCACCCATCTAGAGGATTTCAGTAACAAAGAGAACAAGAAGGAAATGTGAATTTCTTCTACCTACTACTTAATTCTTAATTGTTATTTTTATCCTGGTGCAGTTTAATGTTATGCCAAAGAAATCCAGCATTCTCTTTCTGTTGAAAATGTATGAATTCAGCTGTTATCCTTTGTTCACCTCATATTCTGTCTATAGATCCAAAGAATAATTAAGGAAGAAACATTCAAAAATACCTTGAAAGGGCTTAATTTTCATTGAATTCCACTGTGATATTGGTCTAGTTCTTGCAGATTCTGTGTAGCCTATAAGCCTAAACAAATTCTGTGAGCCTAAACAAATTTATGTTACCATAGGGACAATGCAAATTCAAGTCACTTTAACAAGTCACTTAACCACTATTCATTAATGTTACATGATGCTGAAACTTTCACTTTGAGATGATTGAGTGTAATACCTAAAATCCCATGACAAGCCAGGCCTTACATCCTCAGTAAGAGAACAGACCAGGAAAACTGGCTTAAAAGCAGTAGTGAATTCAAGATAGCTTTGTACTAAAGTGGCAGAATGAAAAACCTGCTGCTCGCTTCCGTGGGATTTACAGGTATGGGTAAAGAGGAATGCTTTTATTGTTAAGAATTGCATTTCCAGGGAAAGGTCTTTGATATTAAAAAAATTAAAAATAAAAAGAATTGGCTATGCAATGCTGGAAAAATCCCTTCCCTTCTCTCCAGCTAGACCTGAGCCTATAATACAGCAGGAGACTATCATGATCTTTCATTCACTGAGACCACTATATTTTTTTCTTGACAGAGCAATTACTACTTAATCTCATTAGGATAGATGGTAATGGAGCCTAGTTGGAAAATATCCCTTTGTATTTTCTCTTCTATTTTGTTTTGAATATATTGCTTTGATTTTTATCACATTTATGGGCACATTAAGGCACAATTATTCATTGTTAAAGTCAATCTGCAATCAATGTCACTTTCTGTATTTTGTTTACCCAGATTAGAGGTTTGATCCTGCTCATTGACTTCAGTAAGTGCTTGACTTACCCTCTCGCCCCTCTCTCTTGGATCTCCATTTTACAAAGGAGTTTGTCCTTGGCCCTGGCTTGGTGCACAATGAAAAGGGCCCATGATACAGACTCTTATGTGTTCTGAGGGAAGACTGGTGATGTTTACCCGTGCTGGGCAGGGCACAGTGTCACCCTGTCAAGCCACCCTGGCTTCCAGCAAAGGATACATGGAGGACAGGGGCTGGGAGAGCGTGGGAGGAGAAGTCTAGGGAGGAGGATGACAGAAAATAGCTAGCAAATGTTTAAGAAAGAGGCAAAGCCATGGCATCCCATGGCAAATGCTTTGTCATGCCAGGAGCTGGGACTGGGCTCTCCTGTGGGAATGAAAACCTGCAGGGCTTCTCTGAGCTCTCTTCTTTCACCCAGAGAAAAGCTCTTGGCACAGAGGTCTGTGCGTATGGGGAAATTCAGCCAATGAAGACAGCTGGAGGGAGGAAAAAGGAATGTTCTCAGTGCTTCAAGGAGCAATTTTCTTTGCATTCACTGGAAACCTTCCTCCCCAGTGATGGGATATTTGTGCTCTCCACCCTTTCCTGTGATTTTGCCACTTGTCATACATCCCCTTCCTTAAGTTACCAATAAGTAGTTTTTTCTCCTCTGAGCTGCATTCCTGTTCTGGTGAACAAGAAACTTAATGTAATATTAAGCAAAGAAAGAAACTCATTTCCCTATCTCTCTAACTTGACTCAAGCTATCAGTTACCTTGGAGTAAAGTGGAGATTAATCTACCCCGTGTGTACTTGCAGTATTTAACAATAACAGTCCGCTTGCCTTATCAGTCTCCCTGTGGAAGTTTTGATCACAGAACTGAAGGAAGAATAAGCCTGTGTTTATTCTTGCTGAGGATCTTGACGTTTGGCAGAGTGTTTGCCTTGCTGGTCCTGTGCCAAAGCATTACGGGCTCCATTGGCTGTGCAAAGGTGGGGAAGACAAGGAAGAGAAAGCCCCCATTAGGGAGTGTTGGGAGAAAAACCTGCAGAGCTCACAGTGCAGTTTTGCTACCCAATTCAGTTGGGAGAAGTTACATAGGCAAAGTAGGGCTTTTCCAAAGGCAGTGAACCCTGCCTGCCACAGGGACCATACCCACTTAGCCAGGTTGTGCTGTTTTCAGTAATTGAAAGATGTTACTTTTGCTGTTCTTGTTTTCCTCTAAAGCCAGACTGTTTGCTGATGCTCCAGGTGAGATCATATCCTCCCCCCCATATTTCAGTGTGAGGAATATACCATTAGCTTGATTCTTGCCAACCTGTCCATGCCAGAAAGAAATCTTCTTCCTTGAGTGATCTGAAGAGTCCAAATCATCTCCATCATGTAATTCTGCCTCAAGAAACCCCTGTAATGTGCTGTGCACAGGAGTTCAGCTGGTCAACTCTGTAGATTAGTGGCACTTAGGAAAGAACATGTTTCATAGAGAGTTTTTGTTTAATAAATGATAGTGAAGAGTGTCCTGGAGTGCTGTAACTGCTAATGTTGCACTTCCTCTGCCACTGCCCTAATTTAATTTCCTTGAAAAGTACATTTCCAACATTTCAAGGCACTGAAAGTTCCTGATGAATGCAGGTATGTGGAGTTTATAATTTCAACCTGGACCGTGAAATATTATTTCACATAAATAACAATTAATAGCCTTTGGAGAACATTCTCAACTTCAGACGTACAACCAAAAGTCTGATGTCAGCCTGTCAGGAATTACTGTGATTTTGCACCCATAAAGGGAAACTAATCCTCCACTTCTCTTCTGTACCAGTTCTGTGGTCAAGACAATCTCCTCCCTGTGGCTCATCTGTGGAGCACCATGTCCCATAGTTTGGGAAACAAGGAGAGGAGTGCAGCCTCCTGGATCTCAGAGAACCCAAATCTCCTAATGAGAAAAGGAACAGGGTGAGCAGCAGAGATGCTGCCTCCTGCTTTGTCCTTTCCATGGAGGAGCTCTTGTATGACAGTTCGAGTCAAAGAATGCAAAGTTTAGCTTTTAGGGAGGAGAATAAGAATAAATAACACTTCTATAAAATAAAATATTATTGTTCATACTTATTTGATTTCTGACAGTACATATCTAGCCCTTTTTTAATTAATCCTTATTCAATATTACAAATATATCATTTTCATTTCAAGCTATAGTTATTTTGCTAAGTTCTACTTTTTCTCCTCTATTGATTTTATTCCTGTCTAAAACCTCTTTCTGTCACTCTATAATAGAATAAAAATGGGATAAATCAAGCACTTTATCCAATCGATGACTCTTCATACTTGACCAAGAATCTCCGTGCCAGAAATAACATTCCACAGTCTGGAAGTGATAAGGATGAAAAGTTCCATTACGACATATTAATCATTCTTCCTCCATTTTTCTTTAAGCAGGACAAGTCCCATTGCTGTTTATTCTGTGACTTGTGATGGGTATCTCTGGAGCTGGCTTTACAACAGCAATGACCTTAGGCTCTACATGATTTCTTTTTTTTTTTAAACTGCTGTGCCAAGATATATGCCAATATATTGGTATGAATAATTCCCATGTGCAGTTCCCAGACTGAACACAGTCCTGACTGTGGGAGGGAGGTTGGTCATTTTTCTGTGCCTGTCATGAAAGGGCAGCTGTGGTAACTGGATGGTGAGAAGAGCTCCAGCCTTGTGTGGAAATGCTTGGATGGGAGATAATGCTTGTGCAGTGAGAGAAGGCAGGGGGTGAGCTCTGGGGTGGAGCAAGGAGGCTGCTGAAATCCATCTTCCTCTGCTTATTTCAGAAGAAGAGAAATAGGCAAGAAAGGGTTAGAGGTCTAGGGGTGGTGAGAGCTTATCAAAGAAATACAATCCAGCTGCTTCTGTACCAGACAGGAGAGGTAAAGCTTGTGCTTGATTTGGAGTAGGGATGTTGATGCTATAAAGTGGATGCCAGAGACACAGTACAAGAAAATCTTTTCATTTTAAGCTGAATGTTCACCTCCTACTTTGCTACTCTGAACCCTTTCTATCATACCTGTGCTAACCAGGACCTGCAGTACCACGTGTTTAGGTTTGCAGTGGTCAGGTGGATCATCACAAACACTGCTGCAGCATTGCTCAGCTCAGGAATATATCTAACAAAATGCTTCAGAGTGGCTGCATTGCTTCGGGCTTCCTGACAGTGCACGGGGAAAGCACAGGGCAGTTTCAGAGCTTGTCAAACAATGCAAGGTGTTGACCATGGTTGTTTAAACAAGGCAGCTGGAAAATGGGAGAGAGACAGTAATTTTCAGTCATTTTCTTCAGCTCTAGAAAATCTCTGTGCAACATATTATTCAGAGCTTGCAAATGTCTCCTGAAGGTAGGGATTTCTCAGACAGCCAAGCAGGGCTCTCTCTTCCCACTTCTCTCTCCCTGCTTCTATAAAATCAAGAAGAAAAGGAAGAGTGATGCTGCTCACTCTTCCGTGGTTTAACCATGATCAATTCCTTCTTCTGCCAGGATAAATTCAGCCACACATCTTCTGAAAGGAGACTCTTGTGGAGAAAGGTATGGTATCATGAAGGCAAGAAATAGAGATTAAGGAATCAGGCTAGACAAGGAACTTCAGCTGTGATCTAGTGCAGATTATGCAGAGTGGGATCCCTGCTCTCTGGATTTTCCCAATCACTCTGATGCATTGAACTTCATTATTTTTCTCTTAGATTCATTTTTACGGGGAAGAGTGAGCACTCTCATTTCCTACCTCAATCATGTGTGTTTGGGATACATTCAGAAGTATTGCCCTGGCCCTGGAAGAAGGACATTTACACAGGGTTAGGTTTCCCTGCAGAAGGCAGATATGGCTTGGAATTGCCTCACTCTAAAGAAGATCCACAGCTGGGGCAAGGCTGTGGTAGAGGCAATTCCTATCCACATGTGTCCTCAATGTAACTGCCATCAAGATTACATTGTATTTATTTGACTGCAGGCTTTCAGGACAGAATTTCTGGCATCACCTAAAATAGAATTTTGGTACTTGAGCTCAAAGTCCTTTATTCAGGAACTGGCTCATGATCAGTGTAGAGGTGGCGTGTCTTGCAATTAAAACCGGATCTTTAGAAAGAATGTTCAGCTGCATGTGTGGAGTGGAGGACCTACAGTTATTTTTTAGCATGCAGAACATGGCACCTTAATTCAGATGTTCATGCTCCCCCTCTTTCCCCCTGAAAGAGTTGGACAACTTACACTATTTCCTCTTTATGAAGCAGTACTTCCAAAGCAGGTGAAATTGAACATTACGTGCAGTGTAACTGAGATCAATAATTGGAGCTACTTTGCATAATCTCAGCCCATGTGCACAACTGTTGGGCATTTCTCATTAGAAGTCTGTGGAATGTTCTTTCTTTTGTTTAATGTTACATGCTTCTTGGTATTTCTGCACAGACTTGTTGAGATAATTTTTTTGGTGTGTATTCTGCCATTTTCCCATTGATGTGTGTCCCCATTTCTTGTCCATTTAGTTAATCAGAAGTTTTGCAGTGACTTATGCAGCTCTCAAAATCATGGTGGGAAATATTTTCTAGAGTTTGTCATTTTAAAATGGTACAGATTTTTTTTAAAAAGCCAACATTCTTGATACTGAATCACATGTTATGAAGTAGAGATACACAATGTGGTGTGGCATGTCTATTATTCATGACAGATCTATTTTGTAAGGAAGGTTATTGTAAGAAAATGCAAAACAAACTGCCACAAGAGGTTATAACAGAGACAGATCACAGGTGACATTAGTTTCTGTAGAAACTATAGGCAGATAAAATCAAACAAATTACTAGAAGAATGTTTCCCTTCTGGTATTGTTGTCAGAAGGATCAGATAAGTTATTTACTTGTTGTCTTACAAATAAAGGAACACAGAGGAAATGTCATCAGGAAATATTTTGGACTCTAGCTCATGTCCAAGCACTTCTATAATCCTAGAAGAAAAGCAAGCAGCAATATTGTCGATTTAAAATTGTGACTTATCAAAATCAAACACTCATGCTTGGATCGTTCCATGCTTCTTGTGCTGAGCAGAATCTTTAAGGAGCCCTCATCTGTCCAGAATCCAGCCTGCATGTGCAGTCCAGTGCTGATCAAAGATGCCATCCTGTCCCCTAAAGCAAGCCCCTGTGCCACGCCCCAGTGGCACCGTGCAGTACCAGACCTGTGGGGTCCCACCGTGAGCGCTCTGAGCCGGCCCTGCGGCAGCGCTGTCACCGCCGAGGGCTGCTGTGGGGTACAACAGTGGGGAAACACACCCCCAGCCCGGGTGAGCAGGGGAGCTGGGATGCTGCTGGGAAGAGCTGTGTCTGCACAGTCACCTCCCACCTCCCCGAGCTTGATGGCCTCAGGGCACTTCCCACCTTCCCACAGCCTCGTTCAGGGGCTGGTCTGGGAGTGCCCTGCCCGCAGGTTTAGGTGACAGCAGTGGCTGCCCGTGGCTGTTGATGATGACAGCAATTCCATGTTACTTTCGATTATCAGTTCTCCTATGACTGGAGGGTCCAGGTTTTGTGAAGGATGTTTCTTCACACATAGTGTAACAGATATCAAATTGACCTAAGGGTTATTTCCTCTAAATTTCCTTTGGGTTCTGTTTTCTTCGGCTGGCTGAAACCAGGTTATTTCAAATGAAATTAGCCTGCCATAAATCTTCTTTTGCCTCCTTTTCTGCCACAGGCTCTTGTTTCCATGTCTGTGGTCTTAGATGCTCTAAAATGTCTTTATTTTAAGATAGATCTTAAGCTGATAATCACAAGAGTGTACGTTTCCATGTCTGAAGAATTTCCTAGTATGACTGGCACCAGAAATTGCACCCTGACCCAAGGATGTTTGCCATCTTGCTCCTCTTTTGTTGTGAACAGTAATTTTAGCATGTCTTTGTCACTATCAAATTTTGATATTCTTTCTGAAGTAATTCAGAGGGAAATGATTGAGTTATATAATCCAGTGGCTTTTAAATGAGTCGGCCATCCAAGAGTTAAATGAAGACATTACAGCTGTTGCTTTATAGATTGTAAGTGCTTGGTTTTCATCAAAGCCTCAAAGGTTAGCCTATTCCAAGGGGTCAACCTTTATATTAGGTATCATTTATCAAGGATTAACACAAAATTAAGTTTTAATTGTACAGTATGATGGAAAGTTGGATTAGTTTAAAGGAGGTAATAAAAGGAAATTTATGTCCCTAACTGAGTATCAGAGCGGGATTGGGTGACTAGAGAATGCTTAATGTTTTTCCTAGGAAAAGTAAGGAGGTGAAGGCAGAGAGGGCAGACAGGCACTCTGCTTGCTGATAACCCTCCCAGCCAGTGGAGCTGTGCTGGGGTATCATGCCCGGGTGTTGGGGGATGACACTGCCATAAGCTTTCATTTAAGCCAAGCCCCACAAAGATTAAAGCCACTTAGGGAAAGGCCAGCTAGCCAGCTTCTCTTCCATTCTCAGCCGGGAGTAAATCTCACTCTTCACTCGTGGTCCCAGCAATTTGGGGCTTGACTGAGATTGAGTTTGACAGTAAAAGAGATAAAACTTATCATTTGGTGTCATGATTCAGTACATAGCCCAGAAGATAAATGACTCATTTCAGAGGCTGATAAAAATGCATTTGTTCATTTGCCATTATATGATTCGTTATATTTGCAAGCAATCTTACAACCGAAGTAACATCCATTAGCTCCAAACAGCTGCGTGCTGTCTGTAGAGTTAAAAGGAATTAAAGCACAGTTGTGTTTAGGAAACATCTGTGTTTCTTTCAGATTGTAGCCACAGCTTGATGAAGCACCATTAGATACTTGGGTGGCCAGAGGAACAGTCAGTGCTGCCATGGACACCCAGCATAATGTCAAGTAAAATTCCTCCAGGGACTTACTCAGTGTGTGCCAGTGTCTGGTCAGTGCCCAGCCCCACAGGCTGGGTGAGCAGCTAAAGCTCTGCCCTCAAGGAGCCCAGCTCCAATCCAGGGGAGATCCCTGCTGGAGCAGGGCTCTGCCTGTGCATTTGGTACTCAGTCCTTTTGGGAAAGATGACAAAAAGCCCATGTGAATATGCAGAGATTACAGGAGGATGAATCTCTGTGAGTGAGAGTTAGGCAATTTAATGGGGTTATGTGTTACAAATATCAAACCCTTGAAGCTGAATTTTAAACCAATGGGAGAATATTCCTTCTAGCGGGGCTGCAGTAAATGGTGTCTCTTCTGTCAAAGAGCTCTGGGGCAATTTCTTCATCTTTTATGCACTCCCTTTCTTCTTTTGCAATTTCCTCCATTGCCTTCCTTAATGGACTTCTGCCAATCTTGCCTTGCATGTGGGGAACTCTGATCCTGTGCTGTTTTCCTCAACTGTCAGAATGGGGAACAAGCTGTTCTCTCTTGTTTTCTTACCAGTGGACTCGCTTTAGCATCCTTTGCACAGCTTCTGTGTCAGGACCCAGCATTGTTCTGCTGAAATCCTGCAGTAACCATGGCCTCAAGGACCTCCTCTGTTTCTTTGGAGGAGGAGTCATTGCACACTTATAGGAGCCAATTTAAACCATAGGGAGATTTATCACCTTAATTAAAAGCATTGTCTTTAGGTCTGCAGACCCAAAAGTGATCTTAAAACCAGAATGAATCTTGGCTTGCTTTACACAGGTCCCACAACAACACACGATTCCTTCAACAAGAAGCTAAACTTAAGGTCCCAGCTCAGAAACACAGCTAAGGCAGTGCTTCAGTTCTTTTCTGATCCATGTTTCAGCTTACATCTTCTTCCCCTTTCCAGTGTACTTACACTAATAACTTGATGGGAAGATGTTTCACAGAATGTATTTCTGTACCTCAAAATAACTTCCCTGTAGCCTGTGAGATGCAATATGACGCGCTGTCCCTGTGTGGAGAAGTTTTTTTGGAATGTTCTTAATAAAATGTAAATCCTTGAAACAAAATGAGATGACAAATGAGTGGAAATTTTATAGATTTCTCAGAAAATAAAAAACAACATTTCAATGAGCACATTATTTATCAGTCCAATATCTTCATATTTATACAAGACTTCTCATCATGAGCTGCTTTAATTATCCTTTCAAATGCTGTCCTCTAAGTCAGGGAGTACTGTATTTTCTCTTAGAAGAAATCTGTTGAGAATTATTGTGATTTCAGCCATTTCTTGAGACCATATATATTTTTGTTCATTTTAAATATTCCTTCCATAGCACAGAAGAATGTTTGATTTGTTTTCCTTGGTTTATTTACAAGTCAGTACTGTTTTCACTTTCTGATGATGGTTTTGTAATTAGATTTTTGTCTTCTTCCTCTCCT
Source organism: Cyanoderma ruficeps (assembly GCA_008694505.1). Classification (NCBI taxonomy): domain Eukaryota; kingdom Metazoa; phylum Chordata; class Aves; order Passeriformes; family Timaliidae; genus Cyanoderma; species Cyanoderma ruficeps. The sequence continues at coordinate 1,219,905 of VZDJ01000028.1, read as the reverse complement.
TCTGAATTTTTCATAATCAGCTCCCAAACATGCAGAATTAATTATTAGCGACATTATCCTCCTTTTCCCTTCATTGTCACCTTTCTGAGTGAAGAAGTAAATCTGCTGTCTTGTTAATAATACAATGAAATCTTTTTTACAGGCACGATAATAAACAGTTTAAACTTTCCTGTACATAAGCCTCAGAATGATGTGGTGTTGTTTCCCCAGGAGTGATTTGGACCCTGGCAAGCTGCAGAGGAGAGAAGAGGGGCAGTGTGGTGCCTGTGGTCTGCAGCATCCCTGGGGCAGCCGTGCCCGGCTCTGGCTGTGTGGGGACCCCTTTCGGGGCTGTTCTCTGGCAAAAGCCCCCTCAGCACTCCCCCTTTTCCCTTAAAGCCTTCTGATGCCTTTTCTCTTCTCACACCTTGTGCCACCTCTTTGTGATACAAAACAGGGGTGACAGAACTGAGGGAAGATTGACCTTTTGTTCATCTGCACTTCTCCTGAATGATTTTTAACCTATTTTTGGATAAAGAAGGATTTTTTTTTTTTGTCTACTAGGAAAGATTTCTGTTTCAAAACTGAAGAAAATATTTCTGAGCCATCTCTGAATGTTCAAATTAACTTTTCAATGGTTCTTAACTTTTCTGTCTGTCCCAGATTTTTCCAGGCAATTGTCTTGATGGGTAACAAAGCTCCATATTTAATGAAAAGGAGATTTTTTGCTAGTGGGAGTGAGGCAAATAATTTGCTACAAACTTTTTTTTTGTTTGGTTTGGGGTTTTTTTGGTTTTTTTTCTGTTTTCCCTGGTGATTATTCTGTAATATTTGGTACACAATACGTTGTCCCTTTCTCATCTGCTTGTTATTTTCACCTGTGGCTGTTGGGGAGGGATCTGCTTTTCCCAGGGACTTGATGGTGCAAAGAACAATGTTGTGAGGTTGTTTAGGGATTAGCCCCATCTAAATAATAACCAGCAGAGCTGGCTGCTTAATTAGCTGTGAGCAGTGACATTGTTACCTGTACTCTGTATGAAAGATGGACACAAGACCGATGAAGCTTTCATCAACAAAACCCTCATTATTCCTGTGACACATTTATCTATTATATTGCTTTTATATCCTGCCAGATAAGAATTAAGTCCTTGCAACACAGTTCACCTCCAGCACCTTTCCAGAAAATCAGAACAAGACTTGTTTTGTGTACAGCATCAATTAACCCAGGCAAAAATGTACTGTCATTGATTGAACCTTGCTTACTGAGTTAAGGATAGTACAGCTTTCCTTGAGAAAACACCTATAAATACCCTGTGCTGTCAAGGGAGAGAGTGCAGACAGAGGGGGAAAGGCAGATCAGCGTTCAGTCTGTCCATCTGCAGCAGCTAATGTCTCAGTGACTTTTTATGATGGTTAATTATCCGAAACACAAGCAGGTTCAGGAGCATTTTCCACCAAGAAGGTAACAGTCCTCAATAAAAATTAAGGAGTAAGGAATTTTTCAGTCATCTAGTTTGGACTCAGCTACCTGTTTCATTAACAGCTGTGACTGATTGTCCCGGACTTTATTCTTACCTCATTCTCCTCCTTTTTAAAATTAAAATAATAGTTTATTGACATCCATAGGTTGCTACTTAGCATATTGTTATTTCCTCTAGAATACAGCAGATTTCAGAAATATGTTTCAGTCCCCATCTATGGCTGGTACCATTTCTGTCCTTTTTTTTTTTCTGCAGCTGTACAGTGTAGAATTGTGACAAAAGGTTCAATCTATTTTGATAATGTGGAGATTGAAAAAATGGTTACTGTGGTTCTAGTTCATGACATTATTTCCGAAAAAGAAGCAATACTGGTTTCCCCCCCATCCCCCAAAACAGAGAATATAGATTCCATGCTTCAATAAAAACACGCAAACCCCCTTTTCCTTAATTATTGTCTAGAAAAATGAAAAGAAATGCAAAAGTATTTCACTCAGGAGCTCAGGGATATTTGCCACAGATCTGTTAACCACATCCTGCAGGGCAGGTCACAGCCATCTGCCTGCTGTGTGCACTTCACCATTTTGGCAGCAACTGAAAACAGGGAAACCCCCAGACAGGGTGACTTGCATTCCCCAAGCCTCTCCCATCCTTTACTCTGCCCTCATTTTAGCAGTCTGGTTTCCTCTGCAATACTATTGATTGTAGAGCCATTGATCAGAACTGATCGATAATTGGCGGTCTGGATTTTAGCATATGCTGCAAGTTTAGAGAAGTAAATCCTGACTTTCTCAAAGTGAGAAAAAATATTTCAGAAAAGTCCCACCTACCCCCAGTCAGACCTTGGTTTCCATACAAGATCCACCCCAGAGCCTCTGCTTGGCTGCCAGCCTCAGCTTCCTGTGGAATTCAATGGTAGCTGCAGATGGAACTTTCAGAAGCACATCCTTAAAAGAGACTTGGAGGGGAAAGAGCTTGCTCCTCTCCCTCCCCTGCTCCTACCACTTATAAATGGTGCACAAAGAGACCTGAAAAGATGGAGCAGGGAAATCTTCAAACTTAAGCCTTCTGGGTCATCTTTTCATATCCTAAAATAAGCTCAGCAGCAGAGACCTTGAAAGGCTTTTCTTTTTGTTAGACTGCTTTAATGAGAAGTGTATAAACTGACACTGATCTCTTCACATTAGGGTTTATTGCCCTGCGATGCTGGAGATGTTTTTAAGTGATAAAGTTCTGCTCAAGTGTTCAGTAAATAAATGCAGTAATAGAGAGATTTGGCTTATGTCAAGAAGAGATGAACTGAATGGAATAGGCCATAATAGGCAACTTTTTCATGAAAACATTGGGGTATTACAGGAACAATGGGGTTTGTCAGTGTCCTTTGAACTCCATGAGAGTGAGTTGCGTGTGGTCTTATTTTAAGGATGGGGGAAATTGGATCAGGTCTAAGAGTGGCTTTCTAAATTCTCCTCTTGGCTCTGCCGTCATCTTTAGTAGATGCTGCTAAGGCAGATCAATGTTTCTGTTGATGTAAAGTAATCTTGCCATTGGAAGAAGTCTAATTTAGATGCAGCCTAATTTAATTTGCTGTGTTTGGACATGCTGTTTAATCCAGTGTTGAAAACCAAGTCTTAGAACAGCTTTTCTTGACTGTACTGACAATTACACAAGTTAAGTGGTTGTGCCTTTTGGGACAGCATGTTCACATCCTTGTGGCAGGTTTATATTTGTTTTATTTAGGTGCTATGTCAAGTCAGGGCTTATGTGATAACCACTCAGGCAGACAAATTAGATGTTTCTGTTCTAATTAATCTCAAGTAACTTTTATTGGACTCCTCCAGGATTATTACTAATGAACATATTCAAGATAGATTACTTATAAACAAATACTTATGTCTTTATCCCTAAACCATAATTTAAGTCTGAAAATATTGTCACACGATTTCAGAAAGTTGTGTTCTATCCAGTGTAAATGTAATGATTACATTACCATCACATTCACAAGCTGTCAGCTGTCAGATTTTACTGGTAAATATATTGAAGTAAATAGAGGAGCAGCATTGCAATTTCTTATGTTAATAGAGCTCTGTAGCTATTAAAACAGTCTAAATACATAATAAATAAATAAAACTCAACTTTATGTAAAATGCTGACATGGGACATGATTTGTTTGCCTCTCCAGCAGTTTGTGGCACTAATGGAAGCATGAGTTTGGGATACTCCACCAGTGGGTCTGAGATTAATCCCCCCTTTGTGTGTTAACCCTGGCAGGGGATTTGCCAGCTCAGGGGAATCTGCTGGCTCTCAGGACTTCTGAATATTTTGGGTGCAATTTGCCTTTGCTGACCTCTTGGAGGGAGTGGATTTCTCTCTTGCCAAGTTTCTTGAGGCAGATGGGAGATGGAAAAGCTTGCATTGCAGAAATAAGCAGGGAAAAAGGCAGTTTGTGTTTTTCTGGCAGAGTGGAGGGGAAAGTGGGGCTGGCAAGGTACTGGGATGATCATAACTCCGGGCTCCCTTTCTCAGTGTGTAAGGAAAATGACCCATCTTCCCCCCACAGCTGATTCTTTCTTTGCTACAGGGCTGGGAATAATACTGAAGTGAAGAGTAAAACATAAAGTGCCCCATCTTATAGTGTGACATATCATTTTTCCCTGGCATCTCATAACTTCACCCTTTTCTGCAGCTTCTTGTTCTGAGCCAAATGTCACAAGTTAACGCATGAATAAATGAGGACGGTTCTCACCACTTCCATGATATGTTGCAAAATATACACAGGTGGTGCTTTAAAGGCTGCCATTTGCCTCAATAACTAAATACCATTTGCATTTTACTGGCTTCTCTGTGTGTCAGATCCCGCACCTGTTCCAGACCGATTTCAGTAGGCATTATACCAGAGCCCATATTTTACTTCTTTCCAGTGGTAAATAGGTCAGTATTTCAAGAGAGAAATCTATTAGAGAGAAAGTAAGTGTTCTGTCTGAAAGGAAATATGGCATGTATGAAGTTAAATTAAAAATAAATTGGGTAATAATCAGTCTATAATTATAGAAGTGCTGGAGAAATCCGTCCAAACGGGAGATGTAAAAAAAGGCAAACAAACTCCAACTTCGAACTCTCATGTATCAAATTCCTGCATCCATAAAACCTGTAAGTATGTGCTTAACTTAGATATATGACTTGCCCAGCTGTAATCAGGGGTAAAACACATATGCTTGAGGTTATAGGTGTTGTTATGTACCTTGCTGATCTGTAGCTGAAGGGGTCAAGTATCTCTGGAAAACAAAGCTCTGATTACATGTAGAAAAATCCACTTATATTCACAATATTTGTTCCATTGAATATTCCTTAAAATGCAGTGAGTTTGACCATGATAAGAGGTATTGTGATAGTAGATGTTGTGACTCTTCATGAACAATAGCAAGAATTGCTTAAGGGTTATTCTGAAGGCATAAATGACGCAAAGCATAGTGGCTTTGGAGAGAGGTGATTTTTAATATTCCTGTCAACACCAGGTGCTGCTCTAAGAAAAAAAACTCTCTTCTTTCAAGGCATTATAACCTATCTGGAAGGATTTCTGGTATTTTTAGCTTGCTGTACTCCAGTAAGGCGCTAGGAGTGGTTCCAGTGCAAATTTGAGCAATCCCAGCCTAAAGCCATCTGTCAGCATTCACAGGCATTTCATCTTGTGCCTCTCAGCCCCAGCTAAGGACTCAGAATCAGTCTGAATGAGAGTGTTCATGATGTTTACAGTTTACATTAAGCAGCTTTTAGAAAGGAAGAAAAGCTTTTACTTCACAAATTAATCGCTCTGTATATATTATTAGGATGTACTAATAGGGGCTAGTGTACACAACAAAAGCAGAAGAAAAACACATCAGGTCTCTTTGTCAGTCAAATCAAGTTTTTAAGAGTTGCATATACACAAATTAAATTATGTTAAGAAATTTATAATGCTATTAGATGGCCTTTACAGGCTTTAAATTTATGAAGCAGGGTTTAGGCTTTCCAGTTGTCAGTGGTGTGTGTGCACACACTGAGAGCTGTAATGAAGAGAGACCAAGAGCAGAATTCAGCACACTAGAAAAATGAACTACCAGGGGTTTGAAGGAAAAAGTGCCTATGCTTTATGCAGAATTTATTACAGACACCTGCCATTTAGGTGTTTAGATCTCAGTTGTTTGGCTCTGATCTCAGTGAGAGATGAAACACTGGCAGCAGCAGGAGGGCTTGTGCTGCATCAGCCCTGAAAGCGCTGCAGAGAACCCTCCAACCTTCTTTTCCTCCATAAAATGTTTGAATTGGCATATTTACATTTTCAAAGACTCATTTTCCCCAACTTTTTTGGAGAGAGAAAACATGGAGCCTGAGCTGGGTTCCTGCTGTTGACCTCCCTCAATACAGACAGAGGGGTCAGGAGAGTTCAGAGCTCAGACCAGCAAAAGCCCTGGGGTAGAGTCAGGTGCTTTGTCCAAACTGTGCAGTCCTGAAGCAGCTTGTACAGTATTTGCTGAGGGAAGCTTACTTTGGCATGCCTGTATTCCTGTCATCACAAGGAAAAGGTTTCCCCAGATGCAGCTCTTGGTGTGGATGTTTCTATGACCAGAGACCCTTCGAATCAGTGTCAGAATACAACAGAAAGGGATTGGTCACGTGGTGACCATAGAAAAATACTGATAATCTTGGAACTCAGGTGGAGTGCTCTGGACCAGTCCTTCAGTATCACCAAGAGATTTATAACACATGTCCAGAAGAATCCTTGGGAACATCTGAGCCACAGCACTCTATCCCTCACAGCTTTTCTCAAGGCATAGTAAGCTAGTGCATTTGTTCAGATGAAAACGTGGAAACAGTGTGACTTTCACTCCGATGTCTGCTGTTTGTTCTTCAGCACTAAAAAAAGTGTATTTCAGAAAGGTGCAGCGTTTTCTGCAGGAAGTTGAGTCTCAATTAAAATAACAGTATTTATAAAGAAAAGGTAATGAGAGTGCTCTCACAGTATAACATTTTGACTTTTCCTTCCTCAGCCATTATGAAGAATACAAATATTCATTTGGGACCATTGAAAAATACCATTTATAGAAACAAAATTACTGTCTCGGTTGGCTGAACCAACATCTTAAGTGCTGAAGTACATTTATGCCTACTACACAAGGAAGTGTGTTTTATAACCTTAAAAGAAACACCTTAAAAATTACCACTGTAGAGTTGAACTAAATTTTTCCCCATTTTGCTGTAATAGGAGGCAGCACACAACTGTGTTGTCCCAAAGCAGACCTAAGAGGTGCCTAGTGCTGGAGTAAAATCAGGGCTATGTGAAAATTGTGGCCATTTTCATCACCCAGTGGCAGTGGTGTTTTAACAGGTGGGCTCCTGCTACTGGATGCCTGTTAATGGCAGGTGCAGTTTCCTTGTGCTCCGTGTCAGCCCCCTTGGACTCACTGTGAGTGACCCTTTTCTGCCTGAGCTGCGGAGGGAGGTCCCAGCCCTGCCTTTTTTGCTGACATCGGTGCCATTTGGCACAGTACAACCCTCCCCACCACCTCGCTGGCACAATAAATTAAGGCAGAAAAGCACCTACACAAATAAAAATGGTGCAGTGCTGAGCTGTTATTCCTGAACACATCATCTGCCAACCTCAGCCCACATCTAGACAGGGGTCTGAGGGTCCCTGTGCTCTGTGCCTTCCAGTGGGGCTGTGAGAGCTGAGCTGTGCAGCTCCCATTGCGGGTGAGGGAAGCTGCACTGCTGATGTGCCAGTCACTGCTCCTGCTCCGAAGAATTTCCCTCAGAAATATCACAGAGCGAGGCACAAAGCACACAGAGTGCACATCAATCACAGCTGCACCCTGGCTCACTGCCTGCCTGCTGCTCCACTCACAGCTGCACTCTGCACACTCTCTCAGAAGGTTTCTGCTCTTACCTGGGTGGAGAAGAATTCCAGCCTGTCTCATACACCACGTGGATCTCCTGGCAGTGAGTCTTCCTGAGGAGACACATAGAGACCGTTTTGAGAGTGGAAAGAAATTCTCTCCTTAGTGTTTTGGGTTGGGAAAAGTGTTTCTGTGTACACAGCACAGCAGAAATTCCAGCTCACCTGGCTGTCCACAGGCCATGTTGCTGTGCAAGGTGCATTGCCAATTATCTCACCCCGAACCCACCCTCCCATGCTGCTCCTGGCTCTGTGATATCTCTGGAAGTCACCTCTTGGCAAAGGCAGGATGTGCTGTGTTCCTGATTCAGCCAATTTGTCTCCCTGCATGCACCCCTCAGGCCATCCCTGGGGAGTCAGTGCATGCAAGTCACTGCTCAAACGTGAGCATTTTCCAATCCATATTTAAGCAGATTTAAGAACAGGCTTTTTGGCAAGTAGGCTCACCTGTGACTCCTGTTGGCTTTGAAAAGATGAATTCATGATGTTCCTTAAAGTTGGATGAGTCTTTGATTCTTTTGGCCAGCATTTTAAGCCTAACATTTTAAAACATTTCTCATGTCATATCATGACCATATAATAGGAAAACTATGGGGTGAAAGCTGAATCCTGGACTTCCAGCCATGTGCTGCTTTATTCAGGAATGTTACTGAGCCTCTGCATAACTGTCCTGCCTTCCAAAAGAGCAAAAACTGTGTAAGTATACTTAAAAAAAGAAGCTAAAACTAATGTGTATTTTCCTTTGCAAGTTTGGATATTGGTGACCTCCATTTTCCAAATGAAGTCCTTTCTGAATCTTCCACCTGCAGATTATGGTGTAAACTTTCCTTGAGTGTAATAATTGTTTGGGCTGCTGCTTGTGTGTAGTGATCATTTGTTGGTGTCATCACGTGTGACAAACATCATCATCTTCTGATTCTTATCACCTGTTCTCACAAATACTTTCAGAATTTGGAGATGCCAAAAATCCTTTTGGGTGTTTACTTATTCTTATGTTTATGAGGCTTTTCAATAAACACTGAACATTTTTCTATGTTTGTTTGCTTTGAACAGGTACCTATTTTCTAAACACTGGCTGCTATGCCATGACAGATTGGCATGGTTCTCATAGCAGTTAATAGTCATATTTTTCCAACTGAGATTTATTGTCTACATGTCTGTCTCAGAGGGGAAAGCTCTATAAAGATAAGCCCTTTTAGATTGGCTGTTCCAGAGTCAGAATACTGGAATGTGGAGGGAGCATTTACCCCATGAGCTGAGGATTTCTGCAGGACCCCAGCTCAGAGCCTGCCCAGCTCTGCGGGTTGTGCTCTAAGGTGCTCTCGTGCTCCTGCCATGGATTTGGCCTTGAGATTTGTGCTTGTTTGATCTGTGTGCTAAGGGAATGTGCAGGCATGTGGGCATTGTTCTGTTGGCATGGAAGTTACCTAGACTTATGTATGTTTACTTTACTGAACCCACGGGATGAAGTACTTGAAACAGTTAATTTATAATGAGACATAAATTCACTAACGTGGTAAAGAACTTACTGCAAAATGATGGACAGCTCGTATTAGAATTCCCCTACTAATGCAGTGCAACACTCATTTATTATTATTATATGTCCAAAAGTGCTTTTGGCACAGTTTTGACACACTCTGCTAACAGACATCCAGTCCAAATTTATTGCCAAAGATAGATCCCCATAGGAATGGCAAACTATCCACACTGTTTCTGTACTGTCAGATACCACACTCTGCCAGCTATCCAAACAGCTGCAGGCAGGGGGCCAGGGAAAACATATTATAACATATTATAAAACTCTATTTTGACTTGCACCTTTGTTAAAAAAACAGGAGACTGGATTTTAAAGTAATAATAATAGAAGAAATGCTTTTGAATTGGAGACCTAGTAATCTGAAGGTAATTCAGTGACCCATCAGACTAATCACATATAAAATTCTGCAGTCAGTGCAGGGACGTGAAATACAAACTCCTACACCTCACCATTAATTTCTTCTTTCATTTATGATATAATATTGAGCAACGATTAAATATGTCATCCATAACGGGAGAATTGGATGAAGTGATTTTCCAGTAATTAAAAAAATGTATGGAATCTGGGTCAGTTTTCCAACAAAATACCTAACAGAAATTGATTCAGAGAGAGACTAATCCATGAAACATATGATTTCAGTTCATTATCTGATTTCTGAAATGTTGTAGTACCTGAGGATCTTGTTTTCATTATCTAGGCACATGGAGAGTGATCCAAATTTATTTTAAAATGAGAGGGGTGCATTGCAGTCGCCCTATGATGGAAAGCATGCTGGACATGATTGAAGAGGGTGTCAAAACTTCAGGAAGTTCAGTGTGTAGGTAGGGGAAAGCGTGTTAAATGTCTTCTCTGCCCCTTCCCTTGAAGGAATGTTCTGAGTTGCTGTGGCATTCCCTGCGTCTCTCCAGTACCGACGGGGCAAGTCCCACTTGTTGTAGCCATGCAGTTGGTTTGCTTGAAGCCAACAGAAATATTTTTCTAAGTAACAAGAGTGGTCTCTAGCTGCACTAATTGCACTCATTTTTTTTCCTCTATTCATCCAAAAGACTGCCCACAGATTTCAGTGAGCATTAGATGTAGGTTTTATAGCTTATTTCTATTTTACTATGGTAAATTCCTCCTGGTTTCTGAGATGCTTTTCTGGCAGAAAGTCTGCAAGATCATCCAGATTGCAAGTAACTCCCTGGCAGGATATTTAAACTTTGGTGTGTCTTTGTTTGTTTGTCTTGGGTTTTGAGGTGTTTAGGTTTTTGTTTTTTCTTTTCTTTTTGGCAGTAAGGACTATAATCTTATTTGAAGCCAGACAGTTACCCTGTTCCACTGTCACTAATTTCAGCAAAGTAGATTGTGAGATTTTGTTTTTTAAAATTGGAATCTCTGTATTCCTATTTCATTAGAAGAATTACAGATCTGTAATAAAGGATTTGAAATCGCCTTAATTTAATGGAAGGTCTTTCTAATATGAATGATAAAACCAGTACAGGACTAATAAAATGTATTAATGCACAGAAGGGAGATTGCACAGGGTCATTTGTCTTTTTGTCCATGTTTTACGTTTGTTATGTTATACTATTTTTTTCCATTTTCCCTTTACCTTTTTTCTGAGCTTCAACTGAACAAATTCACTTAAGGTTCATTATGAGACGGTCCAGGAGTAGATTACATAGTGCTTAATGGATTGTATTTCTGCAAGACCATTTAAAATGCATTTATTAGGGAGGTTAGTTTTATAGAAAATTAATACAAATATCAGAAGATCTGTAACATTATATATGATTCTGGGCTCCATAATTTTAACAGTTTTGTGTGAAGGTCCACCATCTTTGTAGACCATACAAGTGATATGTAAGTTGAAACAATTGCTGCTTTCTATAGAGCTTTCATGTTATACTGTTTGCTCAAGATATTTTAAAAATCAAGAAGTCTTATAAAAGTTAATTAGGTCTTTATAAAAGTGAAGTGTAATCAAAGAGTTTTCAAGGCTGGATTTCAGTGCTAGACTACTGGCATCTATTGCATGATTAAGAGTCACTCTTCTAATTTAGCTATTAGACAATCATTAGCCTGCCTACTACGTATTGACTGCTGCACTTAACTCTCCGATCATACTACAGCAGGGAAAAAAAAATATAACAGCAGAAAGGAATAATTTACCGATGACAGCTCCGCTTAACAGTTCTCAGAGCTGTTTTGGTTTTTAAAACACTTTCCCTTTCACAGTAAATGCTCACCTTGGCATTTGGAGATGTAAAAGCCTGTTGGTTGTTAGAGCAGACTGTGTGACTGGGGCCGGGTTGCGTGCTCTGGATGAGGCCAAATGCTCCCTTTGTATCTCAGGCTCTGAAGTCACTCCAAAGTCAGGCTGTATTTTTATAGGAGGAGAAGGTAGAGTTTTATTCTGCTTCTGAGACCCAGAAAGCTTGAAAGCCATACTTTAGAAACATTTCCCAGCTCCCGTTGAAATCCCTCTATGTAACAGCTTTCTACTTGGAAAGTAGGGCTGATGGTAATTTGGTCTGTCTGGTCCTGTTAGGCTGCAAACCCTGGCAGAGGGGGTCTGGAACTTTAAGGCTGAGCAATGCCTGGCATGGGGGCACCTGGTTCCAGCTGGAGCCTCTGAGGACAACAGCAAAAAGGAATTTTTGATTTGTTTGAAGATAAGGGAAAATCTGATGCCTTCAGGTTTGCTTTCAGCTGCAGTGTGATGGCACAGCCAGCCCGCACAGAACCCTGACTGCAGGGAGAAGTTTCCCTCCTGCCCTCCCTTCCCAGGGAATCCTTTTCTGCCTGAACCTTCCAAACATCTCCTTCCTGCCTAGGAAGGCCACCTGCACTGGACAGGAGTCTGCTGACAGGAAGGACGTGGAAATCTTTCATCTCACTCTTTCCCAAGCCTCCCCCTCCAGGCTGCTCTGAGCTCATGAAAGCCCTCCCTTACCTGGGACACCAAGGCCCAGGCATGGGCTAGCACTGGAAACATGGGTTTTTCCTGGAGCTAGGGCAGGCCTGGGCAGAGCCCTGTTGTCTTTGCATCTCTTATATTTGTTCATTTGGAAATGAAACTTAACAGGGCCCAGTGATGGACAACCCAAACGCTGCCTGTTGTCAGAGCAAGAAATGGGTTCCTGTGAAATCTAATCAATTCTTAATTTAATTTGGGGCAAATTTCTCCCTTCTGAGTTTGTTTTGTCCTGCTCAAGCTGTTTGAAGATGAAGCCCCTGGAACAGTGCTCTGTATCACCTGAATCAGGGCTGCTAGCAGCTGCTAACAGCCAGTACTTCCATTCTTCCTCAGCCTGGCCTCGTGACCACCCTTTGTGCCAGGCTGTTTGTGCTGAAATGGAGCTCATCATACCTAGGATGAGCACAGAAAGCTTTATCATCCACTGCTTCAGTGAGGCTCGTTCTGTGACTGCACTCAGCAGCACAGTGAATATCATCCATAGTAAGTAGCTAATTTAGCATCTCCTTTCTGAAAATGTGGTAGTGATGAATAATCAAGAAAGATTTAAATGATCAGGAACTTAGGTACTTTTTGAAAGGCTGAAAAATGAAACTGAGATATTCTGTTACAATATTCTGTGTGTATTATATAATGCTAAGTGCCTATACAGCAACTTATGTTAAAAGATAACATGAACATTGTTGCAAGTTAACCCCATGTAATGCATTTTTATTGTCTCTGCAAGAAATCTTAAATTATTTTCCATGTCAGTATGATTGACTGATCCTGATTGAAGAATCATTTATCATTAGAGAATACCTTTTGTTTTATAATTTCCTAATTAGCTCTGAATCCTGCTACTCCTCTCTGTAAAGAGCTGATGTCTGCCAGATGTAACTGCCCACATAAATGCAGACCCCTTTGAATATTGCCTCACAAAACTTTCTTTTCCATGTCAAGAGACACGTGTGCCATACAATAAAGCTAAATGGCTTCAGCTAGGAAAATGATAAGCATAGAAATAATTGTCTCAAATAAAATACCAACCTGCCCAAGATTCCCTGGCATACACAAGCCAGCCTGGGCTGCTGCTGTTGAATGCATTCTGCTGGGTTTTGGGGATGATCTACAGCTGTAGGGACCCTTGTGAGGAGCATCTCTCTATTTCCTGGGAATTTAGTCTTGAGCCTCAGATTGTGGGTGAGAGCTGCTGGCTGCTACTAGTGCCGATTTTTACATCTTGATCCCAAAGTATCTCAGTTTTTTCCTACTTCTACTTCCCTTCAGCTTCCTTTCTCCCTTGAGGGGCTTTTCCCCTTTGGTGGGCAGTTTGCAGCTTCAGGAGGGCTGCAAAAAGCAGATGTAGCCAGGGTTGAGAAGCCACGCCGTGGCAGAGGGGACAGAGGTGCCCCAGAGCTCTGCCAGGGGGTGGGGACAGCTGAGCCACCCCGTCCTCCCAGCACAGTGCTGGGCTCCTCTGGTCATGCCACCAATTAGGACTGCTCCTGGAACAGGGAACTGACCTGCATGAAACTAGAAAATAGGACCAGTCGTGGTTTTCTGAGGCTTTCAGCTGTATAAAGGGTTTAGATCAGCTTTGGACAAGTTTCTGAGCTCAAGCTTTTGTGGGGCATGAATCTTTTTTCTACTCACGTCAATGTGTTTTGGATCAGGCCCCTGGTTGGGATAGGCTGACGCCTTTGATATATTAGCCTGTTGCTGATTAAATGTATATTTCACCTTTTAATTTTCACTTTTTTGGGTAGCCATCACTCTAATGGAGACCCATTTAGCCATTGCTATAGATCAAAACTCAAGCTTGCTCTGTGCTGCTATGGATTTTCCATGGAGCTGCCCATAGGAGCCTTGTAGTTATTAAATCCTTTGTTTTACTGTCAATTAAAGATGGGTAAACATCAGTCAAGGAAGGGTGGGTGAGTTTTTTTGGCTTGTTAATTAATCAGTGAGCCCCTTCTCTCTTTCCTCTATGCTTTCCCTCTCCTTTCTGTGCTTTATATCTATCCTGGTTTCTTTCTAATAGTAGCAGGCAGCTGTACAGTGTGGACTTCAGTGCTTTAGCAGCAGAACTCTGTGCCTGGATCAGTCACAGCCTTACAAATCAGAACAATCCTTGGTACGCATGTCCAAATAGGAGAGAGAAGGGTCCCTATTTGATTTTATTTTATTTTGCAGAGCTGCATTGCACGCAGCACACACAATGTCCTTTCACATTAAGAAATGAGTTACGTTTCCTTGATGACTCACTTTCTTATTAGGTTACATTTGGTATAACTGTTTAGGGCTACTTCTAATTATTCATATAATATTGTCTTATGTATGAGGATGGCCCATTTTTCCACTAATTTCACAACCCTGTTTTTCTTTCTCTAATGGCATATGACCAGCTCCTAACGTGAAAAGAAAGAAAGGAGGGTGAATAAAAGGATAGGGAAAGAAAAAGAACTCTGCTGTACAACTGAAACGGGTAATTATGCTCCTCTAAGCACATCGCTAGAGCCCAGCTGGCACAATTAAAGAAATAGCTGATCAGTTCCAGTTATTGATTCTGCTAACATGTTTGTTCACGGTTGCTTCTTGTCTAATTAGTTTTTTCTGCTTTCTTAGTCTGAAAGCATACCTTTTCAGTCAAATCTGTTTTCAGGCATCAGATAGCAATGCTTTATTTAGACCACTTGCTAGCCATTTATTTTAATGCAACAGTGCTTCTGTTCACTTTCTTTTTAACCCTCTGTGGGGCTGGTTCTTTGGGACGGTGTTGAATTTCCTGGAGCAGTTTGAGATAGCCTAAAATTTTAGACGAGGCCTCATAACAGTGAAATGAGTAGACCTGAAAGTAGGGGTTAGAGGATCTCTTGGGAGCACCTAAAACATTTAGATACCTCTTTAAGGTTGTAAGAAGCTACTGGCTGTACTTGGCAATTAGGGAAGAGTGAATGCTAAGGCCCCATGCTTGCACTCTAACTGTATGCAAATTTAACTGATCAGAGACTCTTCTGTTCACCTGACTCTGGTCTTCTTTTTCTCTCTTTTGAAAAAATAGATTCTATGTAGAAAACAGTACTTTGACAAAATGGCCCTTCTTCACAAAATGGGGACTGGACAAAGAAAAGCGGGAACTTGGTGAGAATCCAAGTGTACCAGGTTTTGTCCTTTCTGAAGTGCAAATATATAGCTATAAAATGCTTTTTTATTTCAAATATGGTTTTACATGAAAGTGAAGAGAATTGATCAAACAAATCATAATTTCCCTCCTGTAGAATTGGATCAAGTGAAAACATTTAGAAATACAGCTTTTTGCCCTGACTCAGAACAGTGGCAACAACAAAGAAGAAGAAATCTTGGACTGTTTTGCAGGACATAAAATCTATTTCCTAACCAGCTCTAGTTCTGGTGCTCCATTGTGCTGCTGAGTAGCTCTCACACTGTACCTCAAGCATAAATTCATTTCAGTGCTGAATAAAGCTTTATATATTTCAATGAACAGTAAATAGATCATTGTGGTCTGAATAACTTTTATATTTAAAAACACCAAACGGGAAAGAACATCCTGCAGTCTCCATGACACAATGTATGTGTCTGCACACATGAATGAACACAATAGTCTAAAATGGATAGTAGTAGTCTGACAGATTTAAAGGTGCAGAACATAGGAAAGATGTCATAATTCTCTAACTTAAAAGCGTTGTTCAGGCAGTGATTCCTTCAGAAAAAAGAATTGCTTACTACTTTATGCAAAGAGATTTGAAGAATTGCACTATCTGGACTGAGACAATAAAAATTCCTTTTATGTCTTTTCGAATCATGCTGTTCTTAAGATTTCTTTTTGGGTTATTAGAACTGCATAAGTACAGGTTGATTTTAACTGCTTTCAGCACCCAGAGATATATACATATTTTAGGTATTGCAGTAGTCCTTGTCTTTGTGATTGACATTATTCTTTCCTGATTTCCTATTTTCCACTAAGGGGGGAAGCCAAAAAGTATTTCAGCAGTTAGCAGATGAAATGTGTACCCTTCCAATCTGTTTATAATTCCAGGAGCACACAGCACAAACATCCAAAAGTTTTTGACACATCTTGGCTCCATCCCTTCTTTCCTGGCTGAAATATTCTGTGCAGCTTAATCCCAGCTCTTGTCCCAGCCTCCCTCCCTCTGCTCCCTGGGACACTGTGCCCCCTTGATACCTGAAGCCACCTTCTGCAGGTACATTCCTACAGCTAAGCCAATGTAGAGGTGTGGGGAAGAGAGGAAGGAAGAGGTGTTAAATGTAACTGGAGTAGGTGCTGGAAGAGCCTAGGGAGATGCTGCTGCATACTGGGATGTGCTGCTGAGGGACTTGGGGGATGTGGGGGTCTGCACAGGATGGCTGAGCTGGGTGTAGGACAGCATTACCTACCACTGGGGGACTTGTGACATTTGGTCTGCCCGGGGTGCAGGTGACACACTGGGAGAGGCCATCAGAGAGGCCAGGAACAGCCCCCCAGTTAAACAAGGGATTTGGGAAGCTCCCAGCCTCGGGGACCTTGAGCAGGTCCCCTTATCTCGGTTCCTCGGTTTGCTGTCTGTGAAATACACAAAGCAGAGCAAATGTGCTTTCCACTGCCCAAGGGGCTTTGTGGGGATGAAAGCTTTGGGGCGCAGGGGTGTGAGGGGCAGGAGAGCTCGGGGAGCAGAGGAAGAGGGGCTGCCTTTGGCAGGGGGCTCTGGCAGTGCTGGGGCTGTGTGTGACGCTCAGCCAGACGTGGGGCTGTCTGACCTGTCTTTATTGAGCCTGCAGCTCATTGTGGTGAAGCTTTCTCCTCTGCCTACCATAAAAAAAAAAGATGTAAATTGGAAGGGTACAGCACTTCTCATAAAAACTCTGTGCATTTATATTTAAACACTGAAGTCACACCACTCGCTATTGAAAAGCCCTCGGCTCCATTGTTGCACATGACTAGCGCAGAAAGAGGCCATTATGCTCAGCAAAAATGTATTTTCCTTGCTCACTTTCCTGGAAACAAAACCTCCCGAGCTCTGGTGGCACAAGCCTCACCAAATGGTATTGATAAAGAGGGAGAAATTGCACATGGCACCGAATCGCTGGCTCCGTCTGAGAGGGAAGGAAAAAAGCTCCAAAATATGGCAGCAGATGCCAGTGAGATTGCCTTTGTGGCAAAGCAGAACAGTTTACCAATATAAGCTCTCTCTGGCTGTTATAGTTGTGTTCAATAGCAATGACAGCTGTCAAGGAGCTCAGGGACCTGCTGGGATGCCTTCAACATTTTAATCACTCCAGCAAAGGCGCGGAAAAACTGTTTGTGTTTGGAGCGTTGTTATTGTCATATGATGTTTAAAAAGAATTGGTAATTATTATTTACCTGCAAATGAGAAGGAGTTTTTAATTGTTGCAATACAGCTCTTGTTTCTGTAAACAGAAAGGACAGGTCCTCTTTAATTTTGAGCAGTTAATTGGTGAAATACATAGCCCCTTTTACTATCACACTCTCAATCTTCAGATGATGAACTATTTTTCCCGGTGAAGCTCAACTGACAGATTTTAATATTCCATTAACTTTACAGTTTTACTATAACATCGCATCTTGAGACACTGGGGCACTTTGATTCAAACTGCAGGAAATTAATTTTCTCTCTTTTTATTATACCACCAGTAACTACCTTAAAAAAAGAAACTTTAAAACTCCTGGTGACATGAGTATAATATGTAAAAATGACAGGAAGAATTATGAATTTTATTTCCATAAGAGAAGGAAAAGGGGAGGGGGGTTTGTAATTATAGTGCTGAACCATTGTATTCAATCTGAAATTAGGATACTTTTCTAAGACATGAAATTCACATAGTCAAGAAATTATCATGATGGAAATCTTTGCAGTTGAAAGGTGTTAACAGTTGTTAACCCCTTTCCTTGCAGCCAAAATGTTTTGACTAAATATCTCTGCAAAAGAGAAAAAAAATCACAAAATTTGTGTTGGAGGGACTGAACTTTTTGATCTTGTCTAAAATGGCCACAACTCTTCCTGGGAAGGAAAAAAATATACCTATTGGACTTGAATTTTAACTCCCATTGGAATAAGAGTTCAGTTTCCTGGTAATATTCTATTATGGCAAAAGTCTGGAAATATGTTGAAACACTTGGTAGTTATGGCTGTGTCTCAGCTTTTGTTTTATAGGCAAATATAGAATATATATATGAATATAAAATATTGCTTCATCTATATTAAGTAGGAATATATATTTTAATATAAGAGTATATTCCTTGAATACAGGCAAAAATAGTTAAAAGTTCAAATACTTTCAACTGGAATAGTGCATTGTTCTCCACATATCAAAAAAAAAGTAACAACAAAAATAAGAATTAAAATGTGTTTTATGCAATTTCCCATACAGCAGAAATGCTATGAAGTCAAGAGGCTTCCTGGCAGTTTTCCACCCTGCTGGTCACTCTTACCTCTACTGCCACACTCCGATCTCTGTCCCTCCCAAGCCACCCGCCATTCCCTGTCCCCATACTGGGCATTCCAGCATGGCCTGGCTGTCCAGGCTAGTTGGACTGGTTTCCCTAAATCCAAACATCCTATGCCATTTTAATCACTGAGTTGTTCAAAATAAATAAGACAAATCAAGGGTTCCCCACTGAGACCCCTGCCCCACAGTTATCATCTCAGCAGGGAATATTAGTGTCACATTGCTTACTTCGCACAGGTTCCTCTCCACATGACTAACCCTGCACCTGTGGATATATATCCATGTGGAGAGGAGCCCCATGACTCCGGTCATGTCTGTTGGATCTCTGTCCCTCCCCAGCCGCCCTGAAGCCATTCCCTGTCCCAGTGCTGGGCATTCCAGAGGCACGGCCTGGCCTTCCCTGCAGCCCAGGCCTGGCTGCCATGGCTGCAGAGGGTGGTGGTCCCTCAGCCCCACACACACTGCAGCGTGTTCTGGCCTGCTGACCTAGCTGCAGTCTGACTGATTGCCTTGCCCAAGCCCTCCCTCCAGCCAGACTTGTTGGAGCTACCAAAGTCAGATTAAAAAGGTTTTAGGCTCAGCACCTAAAGGGGGGGGGACCCTGCTCTGCTCAGGTTTGGGGGTCAGGGACACTCTGTGCAGCCCCAACCCCAAACTGGCCACAGCCTGTGGTGCCTCTGGTAACCACCAAAGCCCAGAAAAGCAGCAGGGTCTGCAGACAGGGCAGAGAAGTTGTGTGATGAGGCTTTAAGGTTTAGCTTTCATGTTTTTCAGATTCCGTGCTGCTTAGGTGTGTGGTTCTGAGCCCCATATTAAGTGCTAGTAAGCTCTCTTCACAGAGTAGGTAGAAAAAACAAATTTTTTTCCTGCTGAAGACCAAGGACAAATTTCAGGCCCAACAGCATAAACAACGGTGAACTTAAGGGAGGAACAAGAACGATGGGACCTCATAACATGAAGCTGTAATTGGACAATTAAACTGCAATATGCGAACGGATCAAAACTTATAAAAATTTAAGACCTATGACTGGTTGTTCATTTTGTGACCATTCTTAGTCCATCTTGAGTGTAGCCCTGGTCAGGCTCCTGTCCTGCCCAAGGTGGATCCTAGAGGCTTTTCGATAAATACCTACTTTGTTCTCTAGCTCTGTCCAGTCTTTTTTCAGGTCAGCCTTCCCAAGGCATCAGTGGAGCTGGGGGATGTTTTGGCCCAGCTGCTCAGGAGAGGAGATGTGGGCCAGAGGCTGGGTGGAGAGCAGGAACCACACAGGATGAGCAGGTGTCAGTACCGAGGGCAAAGGCAGAGGTGTAAGGACAGCACTGCACTGGGGTGATGCAGATCTTCCTGAGGAAAGGTTAGCACATACCTGTTGGGAATGGCATCCTGCTTTGGGGCAGGGGTCTCAGTGGAGAACCTTTGATTTGTCTGATTTAGTTTTAACAATTCAGTGATTAAAACGGCACAAAGTGTTTGGATTTAGGGAAACCAGTCCAACCAAGCACTGGATGAGAAAATGAGTTTCTGACATGCAGTAGTGTAAACCCATATTACTAGGACCATGGAAGAACACATATGGGAGGATTTAAAATGTCTTGGTTCTGTTTGGTTTTTAATTTCAGCTCAAATGAGGACTTCCAGGCTCCCATGCCATAGAATTATTTTTAAAATGGGATTACACACATGCAGGTTTCTTTCCATTTACCTTAAATTTACACAGAAAGGACTTTCCCATGGAGTATTGTGTTGGGTTGCACAAAGCTGGAATGTCTGCACATCATCAAACACAGCAAGTGACATAATTGTTGCACAATTTGTGGCTCAGGTTGAGAAGGCACTTCAATTGCAGGGGGAGGGATCCTGCCAGCAGAGAGGTTTTGGTTGCAAAGTATTCACTGGCTCTGCTTTAAAATGAGAGTAGCTTAGGGAAATGCTCATCCACAATAAGAAAGTGAGATTTCTGCTATATTTTTGGAAGGTAGGAGAAAATATGAGCACAGCTTCTGAGGAGATTGCAAAGAAACCCTTGCTCTGTCTGGCTGGAATTAGGGCAAATAGAGACTAAATAATTTGAAGGTCATGTCTTTTTTTTAAAAAAAAATAGTAATATCCTAATAATAATCCTCTTAGCTCTATCCTAATGTAAAGTTTGTTCACCATCTAAATTGTTTAATGAATTCTTGTTTACACATAATTTAAAATACTGAAGAACATATTTTGCTCATACTTTCTGTGACACCTAATTCGTTGGATTAGTGATGACCTGGGGATTACGGCTTCTGTTTGCTATTTTCACACTTTTAGCAACCAATCCCTGCACCTTTATATCCATGGGTGAAGGATTAGTCATGTGGAAAGGAACCTGTGCAAAGTAAGCAATGTAACACCAATATTCCCTGCTGAGATAATAACTCCACTTTCACAACAGGATGAGTGGAGAGGTAATTGAGATCTCAGAGAAATTAGTTACACATTGCAGGCAGTGACTCTGGCACTGGTAGCTCTATGTTACCATAACATGGTAGCTTTAGCATAACTTCCATGTGTTTCATAGGAAGACAAACAGGGATTTACAAGCTCCTCAGTGCTACAACACAGTATGAACATATTGGCTGCTTGAGAATTCCACTGAGATCTGGCAGATAAACTTTGGCATTTAGAAACAATTTGCCCAATGAAGTCTTCTGCCCCTAATCTACATGCTTCCCATAGCTTGAGAAATTCTAGCATGAAAGTGTTGATTAATCTGTATAAATTCTCAGATAAAAACTGCCATTCACCCTTAACCAGCCCGCTAGCCCTCTGTGATGACTCTGTATTTATTACTGATATGAAATGTTGTCCGTGAGGCCATAAATGAGGCCAGAGGATTCTTCCATGGCTGTGTGACAACACAGATCTGCTGTCAGCTCTCTGCTGTTTCAGCCAAGCCAGCAGAGTGAAGAGGAATGATAAATGCAACTGTTTCACAGCAAAGAAGTAGTTTTAAGTTTTGGCTGAATTTGGGGTTTGAGACAGTTGTTTTAAGTAGCTCTGACCTATCCATGTGTTTTCTTTCATAATTGGAGATCCAGCTACTCTTTCCGCTTAATCCCCATGAAATGCTGCAGTAAATTCAGGTCATCTTACTGTGGCAATTCTGAGCCCTGGAAATGTTACTCCTCTGTTCTGCTTTGATAACTAGTGAAGAACCAGCTTTAGTGAAATAGTATTGCATTTTTACTCTCAACCCTAAGTCCAGATCCTGTTGACTTTAAGTGCTAGGGCTGTCACATGCTTGTGTGCCCACTGAGGAGCTCCTTGCTCAGCACCAGAGGCACCACTGTGTAGGATGCTAGCAGGACAGCTCTGCTTTCACTATTTTAGTATTAACAGCACAAGCACCTGAAAAGATACAAGTATTTATTCCTTCCTTCGATCTATTTGTAAATGCCTCTTGTGAGGCAAGCGTGCTGCAAAGATGCTTTGGAGACCAAAGTTTTCAGCATTGACACAGCTTCAGAGCCTGGCCAGGGCAGTGGGGGCTGTGGGACAGCGTGTCCCTGCTCCACATGGGGCTCCTGCCACACTGTCCCCTGCCACGCTGTCCCCTGTCACTTGCCTGTTGCCATGGAGAGCATATTTGGTCCTGCACACTCATGGGTCCCGTGTGGCTCTTTTCTGCCAGGGTAATCTGCTGTCACTGTGGTCATCACAATAACTGAGCTTTTTCTTTTCTTTTTAATATACTCTTCTGTGTACCACATCTCGTTTTCAGCTGCCTAGATACACTTTTGGTGTCAGCAGCATGATGTGATACCGCTCGTTTAAACTGGGAGACAAAACCCTGATGTGCTCTGCTCACAAAATTGCTCAGTACTCCCGTATATTCTGCAAGGTTACTTAGGATACATACACAGTGAATGTATCTGTGTTTCACCTTTTGTCTTTAAAGTGATGTAGGATGAATATCTTTCAAATGGAAAGACAGGCAACTGGAAAAAAAAGGGGGAAAAACAAGTAACAAGATCAAAGACATAAATAGAACAAAATATGCACAAGAGATCTCATCTGAGATCAAAGATGTGAATGTAATTACCATGAATAAGACGTGCAGAGCTCACCAGAACAGAATGGTTTGTGTGCCTGGAGAATTCTGCAGAAATGAACCATTCTCTGAGAAATCGAGTGCTCCACAGAGTGACGAAAGGACATTTATTCTGCACTGGAGGGGGAATAGCAGAAAACCCACCATTACAGCAGGGTTGCTCATTGCTGCCTGACCCTGTGCAGGGCTGCAGCTATCCAAGTAGCTCAAAAGAAATCTCTGACCCTTTTATGTTAAAAGATTCTGATCTGGGGCAAAAAAAAAAAAAACCAAACCCCAAACCCCAGCTCTTTAACTGTGGGAGGCGTGTTGTTCTTAGGCCAACATTTTCAAGGGCAAATGTAGTGATTGTGTTACGAGTGCAGTTGAAAGAAAAACAATTGCTTCTGTTAAGCTTAACACATAGAGGAATTGTGCAGAGCATAAATAATTTCACTTACCCTGTTTGGTCAGGGATTGTGATTGTATTTTTGATTTTTATGGCTGTTATGTACACATGTCCACAGGCCCTAACAGAAAATCCTTAGAAATGCAATAAATAAATAAGAGAAGTCTAGAAGAGAGTGTAAGAAAAGCTACAGTGACTGAGCTGAAATTGCAAACTGCAGATTCTTCTTTATGAGCTATATGCTGATCATAGATACAAGAATATTGTTTGATTTTTAGGGGAGTTAACCAATAAATGCCACTGAAAATAGAGAAGAAAAAAGAAATCTTTCTTCTTTTTCTGATAACACAGATCTGGACACTGATCACTCCTTCCTGTGCTTCCAGATAAAATGTGCTTTTGCCATGAATATCTCAAACCTGATGAGAGCATGGAAACTCTGAAAGTTTCTGGAGTGAATTTTGGTTTACTACCTCTCTCTTTCTGTTGGCATGAAACAGAAATTTAGACACAGGTCTAAGTATCAGGCTTATTTTCACTGAGGAGAGAGGTCAAAAAGGAAATCCTATTCCTAAGCCTGAACCTACTGTCAAGGCTTATTTTCACAGAAACATTACTAGAACTCTGTTTAGCATGTAGGTGATTTCAACAGTAGCCTAATCCATCTTTGTACAGAGATATCTCCTGCAAGGAACCCGGAGAGCATGTGCAGTCTCTAGAAATGAGTATTTCCCCTCCATTCTTCTGACCGCTTTGTTTTTGGGAAGGGCCCACTGTGGTCCATAGGTTCTGCTGTCTGTGACTTTGAGTCAAACAGTGGAAGTACAACTATTGTCTGTGTCAGATCTCATGTGCATCTGTGAACTGTCCAAACTGTGATGGAGATCCTGATTTTCCATGGCAATGGACTGCCTGTCTCCATTGTAAAATCCCCATCAGCAGTCGTGGTACTGTGGTACTGTGCCAGCTAATGCCTTCAAAGGGTCATTTCTGCACAAGGCACATTTGCTTCTCCCATGACAAAAAGGTGGGCTGATTCTGCTATAGGGATATTTTGCAGGTACTGTGGATTTTTTATGGCATAACAATAAATGCAAAACTGCATTGTTTTCAGCAGGCAAAAAATTAGTTTTCTTAAGTTAAGAATATACAGCTTCTCCTATTTTCTTTGGAAGAATAGATCCAACTCTGCCTTCAGTCGTATCCCCAATTCTTTATGAAATAGAGGGATACAGACTACAGGTATAGAGACTGAATTGAGAGAACATTCTGTCCTTTTGCAGGTGATGTTACTTCTCAAAAAGAGCATTTTCCAGACTGTAGGCCAAAATGATGTATGATGTATTATCTTAAGCTCATCAGTTACTGTCAGTTTGGAGACTGAGAAGAATGTGTTTTGTGATGTTCATGATTGTTTCTGTTCTCCTGCAAGCCTTTGCTTTTATTTCAGTTCTCTCAGGAATCTTTAAACTTACTCATAACGTGATTTTTTTAGGATTTTTTTTTGTTGTTTGTTTGTTTGTTTGTTTTTTAGTTTGGAGGTGTTTCTAGCATTCACATGCTTTCAAAATAACAAATATGCCCCATGGTTGTGGAAAGCCTGTGGTAGGTGACTGCTTGAAAAAGGGATTGGATGAAACGACCTTTGCAGGTCCCTGGCAGTCTCAGTCAGGCTGTGGCTCTCTATTTGTAACTTCTCTGTCTCTTCATTTGGATATCAGGTGACAGAGCTATAGAAACCTCTGTCCTGTTTTATTCTATAAATGTTATCCATTCTACAAAACGGGCTCCCCACAGAAGTGGTGCTCACAAACACTGTAAGTGTTTTAGTCTGGTATATTTAGTTATTTTCTGTAGAAAATACTAGCACTTAAATGCCA
This sequence comes from Cyanoderma ruficeps, assembly GCA_008694505.1. NCBI lineage: Eukaryota > Metazoa > Chordata > Aves > Passeriformes > Timaliidae > Cyanoderma > Cyanoderma ruficeps. The sequence goes on along the minus strand of VZDJ01000028.1, from coordinate 1,195,196 downwards.
AAGGCAGGCACATGAATAATCTTGAGGAAATCAAGAGAGGTCCTTTTATACTCAATACTTAAGTGTTTGGCTGCATAAAAGCCATCCTCCTGATTTTCACTAAAACAGTACTGAGAAAAGCACATAGATTGTGCAGTAGAGAGATGGGAGCATGTGAGTCTCTACCATTTACACAGCCTTTGAAATTCTGATGCTTAACTGTCCGCATTGCTGCAGAGTTATCTCTCAAAACACAGTTTACTGCTTAGTAATGAAGTAAACTGGATTTTGGACAAACAACATTTGCCCACTCACCAAATAGTTATTTGGGTAATCTATTTTTAATTTTTTTTGGACTGAGCTGTCTAAGCTATTTTCTGGGCCAATATGGACTGAAGAGAAGCTCTCCTCCCTGTTACCTCACCCTGCTATGCAAGTATTCAGTCAGTTCAAATAATTTATTCTTACCTGAGAGCTGCTGTAGCTCATGGCAACTGTGGGCAGCCACCAGGGGATCACAAGGCAGCTTAAAGGCAGTATGGCAAAAGAAAGCCATAGATACGCTCTCAGCTCTCCAAACAGACATCCCTTTTAAATTTTTTTTGACTCGTTACACCCAGGTTATATTGAATATATCTAAACTGTAAGATTAAGATCACTGTGCCCCAAAGCAGTAAAAGCATTGTTATGGGACACTGGGGGCTTGTCCCACCCCTGCAAAGGAAACCAGGATGGGGATCACTCAGCATTGTCAGGGCACATGGGCTCATCTGCCCTCTGTCAAAAACACATTCGCTGTCTTTTCCTGCTTTTAAAAAGTTCTACACATCCACAGCATGTAAGTAAATTAAACCAAGGAGAGCTGGGTATCAGCACAGGATCAATACAGGTCAGGCCCTTGTTTCATGGGTGGCAGTGCTGTCTCTGCAGCACGGGACCTCCTGTTTGAACCTCGAGTGTCAAAATATTTTGATCTGCCCTCTCCCTAAAATTAAACCCTTTCCAGCAATGAAAACAGTTTTACAGTGGGTGTTAAGATAATGCAAAGCGTAGTTTAAATGGGAATCAGACCTAGAGTGTGTGTATCGAAGACTATGTGAATCACATTCAGCACTGTTTATGCATTCTTAGGAGTTGCAGAGCCTGTTAAAAATGAAATAAAGCTTATGGAAAGGGGCTTATGTTTTCTCCTTTGCTAAAAAAGAAATAAAGAGGAAAGCATATTTGTGCCTGTTCAAAGGCTGCCCAAGGACAGCTTTCATTCTTTGTGACCCAGTTACATTAAATGCTTTCACAGGAACTCCTCAGATACTTATTGAAAANAAAAAAAAAAAAGAAAAAAAAAAGGAAAACACAGATCAGTGCTTCTGATCTTCACTCTGAGGACACATCCAGGCTTGGAGCCATTGACAGATATCTTGCATCCCTTGTTACCTGTACAAAAATTAAACAAAGCAAGAAATGAGCAGCACAGGATGAGATATTAGCTCTGTCCATGGAACTATGAAATGCCATAGTTTCAGATGATTTTGTTTTTGAGAAAAAGTGGAGTCAGTTGTAACTTTGGCCAGCACAAGCTGACCTATTGCTCTTACCCTCTCTGGTATTTTTTCTCCCCCTTTTTGGCAGAATATGAGAACTTTGAGTATTTTTTCTGGTATCACCAGACCTCCCCAGTCCACCTTAAAGTTTTCACTGGCTTTTGGCAGAAGGTAGAAAATTCTGCATTGGACATACAGTGCCAGTGGTGCTTGTCAGCCAGGAGCCCAATTCCTTCTGAAACTGTTGGGCTTCAGAATGCTCAAATCCTGGCTAGGTGTACTCAAGAGCTGATCCCTCCACAGATTTGTTGATAAATGAAGTGTGTTATGGACTTTGTTACATCCTACCTGAACCCCAAATTAGTCTGTGCTTTGAGGGACAAAAAGCAAAGCTCTTTCTGCTACTTCTTGGTATTGTGTCTGACTAATGGTGTTTGCTGGTATTTGAGGAACATGAAGCTGGAAGGATTTCTTGGGAGTTGTGATATATCCCTTTCTAGGTGCCAGGGCTTCTAGAAGTGAAAGAGAGTACACTGAGATCCAAAGAGCACTGGGCAGCAGTACTGCATGTACCCAGTGACAGGAAAAGCCTTCTCTGGAACCTTGAAGTTCTTTTGGATATCTTCTTGTCAGTAGTTACAAATATTTTCTTTTTGGTGGTGTTGTTTTCTAACAAAGGGGAATATACAAACTAATAAAGTCTGTTGTAGTTGCTTGCTGTGATTTGAAGAAGATATTTACTATCCACTGTACTAATTCCCCTCCACTAATGATACTGTACCCTATTAGGTTTGCCAAAATTAAGAAGATCTTTAAAAATTCAATGTTTTCTTGATACACTGAATTCTTGTGTTTTTCCACCATATGAATATTGAGTCATTGATATTTTTTGTGTCACACAGGATGGTTGAGATATCAGAGAAAACTAATGATTTGCATAAGCATCCCAGAGGCATTTTTGGCTTCCTGGCATGCAGAAGCTTCAGCCTGTTGTCTTCACACAGAGTCTGCTGTAATGCTGCATGCCAGAGATGATAATTCACTTTGTGAAACATGATCAGAAGAACCTTTACGGAGGTGTGACAGATGCAGCTGTAGCCATCACTTGAAGCACTTTTCCATAACCTTAAAAATGTGTCTCTTTCTGATTTTCTTTCTTGATGACTTTTTTAGGTATTGTTGAGTTGCAGCTGTCATGGGCAATGAAATTCCTAAGAGAGCAAGGAAATAAAAAGGTTAAAGTGCCCACAGCCACAGTTTCAGGACTTAATTGGACATTAGCTACTCATTTATGAGCATTCCCCCCAAAGAATGGTGGAGTTCTTGCAGGCTTCAAACAATGGAGGTGCGTGGGTTGATGCCATCTGCAGCCTAGGGCTGGTGGAACAAAAAGATGTTTGAAGAAGAGGGAAATTCTCAGAGATATGGTAGAATGGGAATGATCTGAAAGTAATCAATCATTAGGGTGACATAAATCACAACACACAAGAGCCCACAGCCAGGAGATGTCAAATACCGCCCGCAGCGCATCAGTCTCTCTGGCATCATCACTTTTGTGTGTTGTGCCACTGCTCCTTTGTGGGCCATCAATTTTGTGGGGTGCTGAAGGCCAAGAATGCCGGGCTGCCCCGCGCGGGCTAATGCAGCTTTATGATTGCGCACCCTAACGTGCGCCTGGGGCGCATTCATCCCGTGACCCGAGCCAACCATCGATTGTGAGCTGGGTGCCAAACCCGCCAGATGTTGCTTGATCTCATAATTACGTTAGTTCTGTTGCTCCACTGCAGCAGCATCAAAACAATACCAGCCAATCTGGGGCACAAAGAGAGGCTGCAGCTCTCATGTGGTCATCTGGTCCACGCTTGACATTTTTTGCCTAAAGCTCTCAGATGCCAAACTTAATTTCTCTTCCGTGATTATAAGCAAAATGATCTGTGCACAATATTAAAAAAACATTTATCAGCTGGAAAACAGCAAAAGGCATGGCATAAACTCATATAAATGTTAATGAAAGGCAGGCAAAATTGAGCAATAGTATTGTATTCTTTAGGCTTTTATACACTTTTACTTAAGAGACTCTGGGAGAGGAGTCTAGAACAGGATTGAAGGACAAGCACAAAAAATATTGTTTTGAAATTTACACCAACTCTTCTTATCATTTAAAACACTGGTCCGAAAGTTCTGTTAAATGGAACAAGCATAATCCTGCTTTAACTTATTCTGATATTGATCATCAGATCAATGTAAATCATAAATCCCTTGATTTCAATAGAAAGGCTTCATCTTTCTACTGTTGCCCATAAAAAAAACTCATGAACTTTTGGCTGCCTAGCTCCTTGCAAGAAATTGTACAAAGTGTTAAAACAAAGACTGTGGTGGTTGTGTAATGAGGTCTATTCCTCTGAGTCAGGGTGATGCTATTTGGATGGTCTACAGGGCAGTCTGAGCACAAGGCTCCAGGTCCCAGTACAAAAATACTTGAATGCATAGGACTCAAATTATCCTTCACTTTGTCATATTGATCTTTAATTTGCTCCTTTAGAGCTGAAATACAGCAAGGGTGTTTTCATCCCATTTTTGTCAGCCCTCAGCCCCCCAGCTCCCCAATGGGCACATTGCCCTTTCCTTCACCTGCCTTCCAGCCTACAGAGCTCCAAGACCTGTGCTTGAGTTCAGCACTGGTGCTATACATGGCAGCAGCAGGGCTCTGCATGGCCTGCTGTAATTTTCTGCTTTTTCAAATAAATGTGGTGAGCTCTCATCAGCAGCAACTGTTAAATTACAGCATTTTCCTTCCCTCTCAATTGTGAGCTACGACACATATCTCAGCCTAGGCACAAGGAAAATTGTAGCACAGGACAGGAACTATCAGCTAAAAAGATTTTCTAAACAATACAAGTTGGCCTCAGCGTGTCCTACTAATATTCTCCATCTTGCAGTATTTTCATTTCAACTAAGAATATAAAGTCATGTCACATATAAGAGAAATTTTATTTCCTGTACTACTACATTTTTTTAGCATAATGACCCATGTAGATCAGTGGGCAAATATTACATCCTAAAGTTTCAAATAATTTCCATCTTTACATTTCATATCTGATCTTTAATAAATGTTATTTTACACAGTGCAATTAGATTTCAGGATGTAAAACCCAGAGCAATCCAGAACATTTTTGCAGAGCTGGGTATTTTCAGGGTGCGCTGACATCTAAATTCTGATCTAACTAATGGCACAAATCTGAAGCAATTTCCTAGAAATCAGTACAATTACATCAGCGCAATCCCCATAAAACTAGGATGAGAGTCAGACCTTTATTTCTTTTCCAGCTTGCTCCAGAGATACAGTATTTTCCATTTAGTCAACTGAAGAGAACTGTAAAGGTATAGAAAGAAATGATAGAACTAAATTTTACTATTTAACATATGGGAAACTTGGTTATTATTTTACCATAAGCTTACGCAGGAAAAAGAGCGTGCTGCAGTAAAATGGAAAAAATTCACTTCAGGTGTTGTATCATGAAATCCAAGGAAGTGACATCAAAGATTAAACCTGGCCCATTTACTTTTAAGCTGTTTTGTTTAAGTATCAGATTTTATGTCTGGAGATTTTCTCTACTCTGTGAATTTTATTCCTTTGTGTAAGCATAAAACTGAATAAGGATCAAGAAGAATTTATTTTGTCGCCTCAGTACCAACATAAGACCCTCATGTTGGCCCCAGGAATTCTTTTGACAGTTTTGGGTGTTGGGTACGGAGCAGCTGCACACTGGGGTCAGTGTGCAGGGCAAATGTGGTGCAGGGAGGTTTTAGCCAAGCAGGAGACAGTTGTTTGCCCATGGGGAACCCTGGGTCTCCTACTGCCAGAGCAGCCCGTTTGTTCCAAGGACAATCGTCTGCACTACCCGGTCCCATTGAAACAGGAGTAATTTTGTGTGGGATAACGTTGTCTCTTGGTCATTGTTCTGTCTGCAAAGGAGCAGTGGGAGTGCCAGTGCTGTCTGGGCAGGCAGAGGTGCCGTGGTGTCTCCTCACACCCTTGAAGCCACAGCCTGTTGCCAGCTCTGCTGCCTTCCTGGGCTGAGAACTGTTTCCTTTGATTCGTTTCACCAGTTCAGAAGAGTGACAGAAGACACTTGGGAAACTACAGGAAAACTTCCAAACTTTTATGGAGAAAGAACTAAACTGACACAAAAGGCCTTGTTTTGGTTAATGGGAGCCAATGGGGAGAACACATCAGGGATGGGTGAGGTGGGGACAGTGGGAGAGGTGGCTCTGGGCTGACCCATTGCCTGCAGGCAGCAAGGTGCCCTACAAGTCCTTGGTGCATGGAGGTCTCCTTTGGGACTCTCTGCCATGGGCCAGCCCTCACCCCTGCCCTGGTGTTCTCTGGAGCATTTATTTACCTGGACTTTCAGGAGCTGGAGAAGTTCAGAGGAGTGTGGAAAGTTTGGTACAAGTAAGAAGTGTATATGTCAAGCGAAATTTTGTTCCCAGTCCAAAACTGAAAACTTTTTTTGTGGGAAGAAGTTAACTGGAACTGATGAAGTTTCTTTTCATGGATTATTTAAGCAGTACAAGATGTTGTTAATGCTGAGTTTCTTCCATGTTATTTGGGAAAGTATGTCTGATTATGTAAATTAAAAGTTGCTGCTTAAAAATATTTTGCTTGAGAGATTGCAAAGGCAACACAGTAAATGAATTAAGATCAGAGAGTCTTGCTCAAGTGAGAAGATTGCATAAGTAACCGCATGTGGTATTGAAAAATACATACTGTTTACAACGTATTCTTGCAAGATCCTTAAATATTTCACTTTGAGGTTTGCTTGATATAAAATATTGCATTTGTTCAAGCTGTCTCGCAGGCTGGGACCTAAGCTGATTTGCAGCTACATGCAGATTAAAACCACTATGCTGTCCCACTGCAATTTTGGATTTAATTTGGTTAGTTTCCGTCTTTTTAAGAGAAACAAGAGAGTTTTCAAACCAACAGGCATTGACTGCTTACCTAATTAAAAATGTATCCATCTGCTGGTGGCTGACTTGTTATTCAAAGCATACAGATCTAAGTAGGTTGATTTATTTATGAAGACCTTATGACACTGAGAGATATGCACTCAAAAACATGCAAAAATAAATGTGGTTGCAGATGGGTAGACACACACAGATCTTTATGGGGTTCTAAATAACAGATAGAGAGAATTTGGAAAATGTGCTTTAAAGGGAAGATCCTTTTATGTTGCTTTCACGTGTTTAACATTTAGAGCTCAAATAACAGAGCAGCCAGAGAACATGTGAGATAACTCTAGTCTAAATATCCTATAGTGCCTTTTAAGTTGCGACAATTTTTTTCTGAAAGCTTAGTGTGAGTGATAGACTCCGAGGCAGATGCATTTTAAACAATGTTTTATTTAGAGAACACTTTAAAGGGAATTTTAATTAAAGGAGGAAAAAAAAGTCGTTAGCACTCACAAACACCAGGCATTGGAATCAGGCTAAATGCTGTCTTCTTATATTTGATTTCATTGGTATATTGGTAAATGTCTCCCAAATTAAGTTTCAACGCTCAAGTTTTGGAAATTTCAAGTTCCAATGGATTCATTCTCAATGCTATAAATACTGTTGCAATCCTCAGGTAAAATTAATTCATCAGTTTTTGAGCTCTAGGAACTTCCCAGGGTGACGAAGCCATCAGGTATTTCCAGGTGGGGTGTGGAGCTGCTGGCGTCACACTTCCCGTCATTCCTGGTGCAATCCCACTGCTGTGGGACATCTGACACTCAGACAAAGGGAGTGGTGCCCCAGCCTGCTCAGAGCTCTCTCCAAAAGGGTCTGTGTGTATATGTGGGCTGCATGTGCCCCCTGAGAAGTTTGAGGAGAATGGAGAATGCCATGTCTGGGACAACTCTGGAGCAGCTTTATGGCCTCTGGTTCTGTTTACAGCACAGTTTCTAGTGGGTCCTTTTGGTTTTTCCTTCCATCCACATGCTTTGCAGCATGTTTATTCAGGTTTTGCACATTTGCATGCCTATTTGTGTTCATTGGTAAAAAAAAAATACCAAAAATAGACTGAAAATATTTCTTAACAGACCACCTTATCATGCTGGTGTCCTCTTAAACTGAAACTGTCTTGCACTAGATGATAAAGTTGCTTTCAGAAGAAATGTACTTCTCACCAAACCATGCATTGACAATTGTGCTCAAAAAAGATAATTCTCTAATCCCAAGGTCAGTTTAAGATGATTCCCCAGTATATACACTTTCAGATTCCCTTTGAATTGCTTTTTATTTCCATGTCAAGACAAATGTGGATTTTCTAGTGTCAACAAAATACAGAAACATGGTTTGTATGAAGATTAGCTAAGGAGGATATTAGAATGAGTTGCCTTTTGGTAGGAAGCCATCCTGGCATTTCTTTGGAAAACTCTAGAGATGTTTGAATAATCCTTATACTAACAGATGTCACCACTGGGAATCTGTTTTACTTTTACAGCTCTTTGTTTGATTATCTTGCTGGCATTTTTTGATATTTTGGAATGGGGTGTGGATGTGTGTGAAACTCAAACAAATCTATATTTTCTTTTACTTGATTTCTCCGAAAGATATATTTTGATGTAAGTTTCAGATAGTAATCAAGGGAAGGAAACCTATAAATTTTGCTATGGGTGTTCCTTTCGTGCAGAAGGGAGAGAACAAAAAAAAATGACCAAGAATTTTCCCTTTTGTTTCCAACCCACTGCAAATGACTGTTTGCTGTTTTCCTGGTCCCGTGCAAGCCCTGGAAATGGGGGACAAGGGATCACAATGGGTCAAGGCAAATAGTTAGTCACACTCTGTCTTAGAAATGAACCCATTGTTCAAGTAAGGCAAGCGAGTTTTCCACTACTAATTTTGGTCTGCATTGGAAACTGTGGCCAGTGTGGTTGTGTGAATAAGGATTAGTAATGGTGAGTGGGCACGGGAGGTAGCTGAAGGGGTGGCATTTTTGTGCCTGTAAAAGCTATAGTGGCTGCACATTTCTCCCCAAACTTAATATTTTTGCTCTTTACCTCAGAATACTGCAAGAGGACCTCTTTGGGAAAAAAATATCATTGCAAATATCGACTGCATACATGTTAAGAAAATCTTACAATTGACTGTCTCAGTAAAACAACACCAGTGAGTAATTTCTAATGGAAATCTGGCCTTTAAGGTAGAATTCAAGGAGATGTGTCCCTTCTCTTTATTGTTGTTACCGATCTGTGTACAAGAAAATATGCTCAGGGTTTGGGTCTGACTTCCATTAAAGGAATGAGATGGTTACTGCTGAGGGAAAACTCAGAGGGAAATGGGGCACACAAAGAGTGTTTGCAGATGGAGAAAAATTGTTCATGGTGCCTTTGGTGTAGGAAATAGGAGGAGCTAATTTACATGTCAGAAATTTAAAAATTCTTAAAATGAAGTTCATGCCTGGGAAATGTGTAATGCAGGTATAAGACCAGTGAACATCTTTTGTTCTAATGCAACAGTGATGTTCAGCTCCTTGAGGGTGGATTTGAGGTCTGGTTGTGCTAAAAGCTGTACAAGAATATCTCAGTGCATGGCAAGACCCAGCAGATGGGTATAAATAAAAAGAGAACAAGGAAATACTCTGGCAGCATTGCCCAGCACAATAAACCACCTTATTCTCTGAACTCTTCTAATATCAGTGACAGCACTGAGGAAAATAATGGCTGCCACTTTTCTAATATAAAAGTGAGGGGGGTTTTTTTCCATTGTCCTTGCAGTTTTTTATCTCTGTGCCTACTATTTTGCTTACATGAAGTTAATCCAGAATTTGCAACATTCTGTCATAAAATCAGTGTAAATACTGAACTAGAGCACACACATGTACATATATTCATTTCTTCCAGTTAGTGATTCCCTAAAACAGGACAAGTAGTTTCTTAGCTAATAAACAACCATTCTTTTGTATCTACAGGTAATCTGAAATCAGGACATGGAAACACAGGCAATGCTTCAGATCCTGAGTGAGCTTACCATTACTTAAAGGCTGGCCAACCTCTAGACCACAAGTTCCACATTTCCTTATGGATGTTACCACAAGGACCTATACATCTCTGTATTCTTGGCAACAATGGCACAAACAGGCACTAGAAGCCTGCAGATCTCTCTGACTTTATTTGGCATCACTGTTTTAAGGTAGGCAATCACATACACCCAGCTTAAAAACTGTTGCTGCAGTGGCTGTTTCAGGAGGTCTGTGCAGAACGGGGAGCAGAGCCCTTCTCCCAGAGGTAAACTCACAAAATTAAGCTTTCTCCTGTCTTGTGAATCTATCAGTCACGCCTACATGCATAGGAAAAAAAAAAAAGTACAAATACTTTCCACTTTTTGGAACAAGCAGCAATGAGTTTTTGTTTGATTGTAAAGAAAAACAATGAGTCTGTCCTACTATTAAAAATAGCACACATTACAAAAGAAGGAGGGGTTAGTATTTTTTTCTTACTTTACACAGTTTTCTTCTATATGGTTACAAATATTTTGTTCATAATAATGTGTGGACCATCTCAGATAGGCTGGTTTAATCTGAGTTAATTAGGATTTACACTCTATTAGAAGTGCCAGAAAGCTTCAGTGCTCTGTAGGGAACCTGTCTCTGGTGGAGTTTGATTGGTACCATCATTGCATAAATAATCTCTGAAAAGATCGCTGTCTCTGAACGCACAGAATAAAAATGAATTAGAGCTCTGACACTCTATTCTTTTGACAGTTTTACAAAAAAGACAATTCAAAGATTTTTGCACAAAAAATATTTTTGTTGATACTGAACTTTTACTATTGCAATTAAAATAATGCTTTAATTTTTTTTAATAATACCTGCAGTAAATTATGGCAGGAAACCTAAAATTCCAGTATGAAAAAAAAATCTGGGAAACACTTTGTTTTAATTCATATTAATTTTAAATTTATTCTGTTTTCACATGAAGGGCCCCATTCTGCCTACATATTAAAGCTTAGTAGCTAAGCTGCTGGTAAAATTCAGCTTTACTTTAGAACAGGCCAGAATCTGGTTCAGAATCTTAAACTGCCACCCTATTCTTGACGGAGAAAATCCAAGTCTGCCTGACTGATTCTTTTTCCCAGTGCAGAAAAATGGGTGGGTGCTCTTAAGGAAGTCTGGATGCAGTTTGTAGTTTCAGCTTTACCTTCCCAATCCAGCTAAGGCTCCTGTGCAGCTGCTGCAGGCGGATTCCCCACGCTTTCTGGCAGAGGCTCTTTGGCTGCCGCTTGCTCCATTATTCATGGCTCGGGCTCCGAGGAGCCCCTCGGAGGAGGCTGCCCCTGCACGTCCCCCCTGGCTGGTGGCCCCGGCCCTGCCACAGCTCTGCCACCACCGGCACCGCTCCTGCGCCAGCCCGGCATCCTCATCCCACCAAGTTCTCATTTTTGGAAGCTGACGCCGCTCCCAAATGATCCCGACTGAGTAAGGAGCACAGCTGCTGAGGACAGGCAGTACAAACACCGTGATATTCGAAAGCCGTTTGTAATAATTAAGGTGTCTGTTAACCTCCACGGCTTTAAATAACCTTTCAGTGGAACGTGGGTGAGCACATTCCCCTCCAGGTTGCCAAGCATCTGTGCACTGCAAACAACCCGCAGCCTTACACAGTTATTTGCTCTGGTTTATTGGTCACACTTTCACAGGAAAAACCTGCAGGTCTTTGCCCCCGGCCTTGCTGAGGGTGAGAGCTGGGGTGAGCTAAGCCGACACCTCTGCTGCAGAGGTGGGAGCTTGCGTTGGTTACATTTGATCTGCTTATTCAGTGGAAAGCAGTAATACCTGCCCTGACATTTCAGTGCATTTATTTCACTGCTTCACCCATACTGATTTTACCCTTTGCCAGTGCCCTTTTATGTTTATTTATTTTAGGAAACATAATCTGTATTGTAAATACTCCTGGATTTGTAAATAGCTTTGCTGATAGGATTTCCTTTCATGGACCTGGTAATGGTGCATTATAAATTTCAGACTAACTGTGAGATTTGAGTTGTGTTGCCAGGACCAATGTAATAAAAGATACTACTTCAATTGTCATTAAAATCTTGTTACATTTCACTTACACTTCTCCAGTTTTCCCTTAGCTCTGCTGGTTAGAAAAGGCAAAAAATCTATGCATCTGTCTGTCTGTATATTGTCAAGTCACGCCGTGTGCCTGCTCTGAATAAAGACACTGTCACAGGTCCTGTAATCAGCATCAAGGCAGTAATGAATAGGAAAATCTTGTGATGATGATCACGATTAACAAAAGGAAGTGTAAATAATCTACAGCGCCTAAAGCTCACATTTTTTGCAGAGTGGATTTGCAAGTGAGCTATAAACCTGATCCTTTTCTTATTGAGGTCAGCAGCAAAACTCCTGCTAATCCCAGCTGAAACAAAATCATTCTGCCAGCTTGATGTTTATAGAAATGCATATTACCTTCATGGAGATTCTCCCGCTACGGCTTTTTGTATTACAGCCTGCAACTTCATCTAAAGCAAACATGACCTGAGGAATGAAATCTTACTCATATCAAATAAAAAGCTGTTATTCTGAAATAGCTAGCAATAAATTTTGTCAAGTAATCTACTGGCAAACGTTTAATACTCACAGATCCAAAAGAATCAGTAAATCCAGGGAGGGAAAGGCTGGGCACATCTGAGCACTGGGAAGGAGCCGGCAGTGACTCTCTGGTGCCAAGCCTGATAAAGGTGCACCTTTGGGGCATTATTTCCTTTGACAATGAGACTCTGTGTGTAAGTCTTACACTTCCTGGGGGTTATTTTACACTCTTTTGCAAATAGCCAAGTAGTGTGGAAGTTGTGTGGGAGTGGAGTAAATAGGATTGAATTTTTGTAGGAAAAGGCTTTTCAGAGGAGACAGGTGAATTTTTCCTGCAGGCTGTGGAATTGCATACTAAAGGAAGAGCTTGTGCTTCCTCCCCCCTGCTTTCTTATTTTTTCTTTTTTTTCTTCTTTTTTCATTTTTTTTTTCCTTTCCCCCATCTAAATGTAGTGCTGGGCCTCAGGAGGCCCATGAACACACAGAGCTTCCTACTGAGGTTGTCACTTGACTGACAGCAAAAAGCTTCTGGGGAGATGGACGAGCATGAGTAGGTGGACATAGAAAAATGGAGAATGAAAAGATAAAGTAAAAATAGAACCGAATGTTCATCCAAAATCACAGCCCTTTCAGGGGCTTATTGTAACTTATAAATGTTGTGTTTGTGATTGGAAAAAAAATAAAGTAACTCTGTGTGTGTAAGCATACATGTGTGTGAGACATTTGATATCCATTCAGTGTTCTGTTAGAAATTATATTAATGACAGAGATGCATCCAAGGCAATGCCCCTGTGTCAATGGCCAATTATTTATACACTAATATATTCCCTCAGTGCTTTAAAATACGAGGAGAACAAATTGTGAGTGAGTAGGAAATACAACAATATTTCAGTCCTTACATTTCAAGTTGGTTTACAGTTTCTCAGAGGCTCTGTGATTGTGTGTCCACGTGCCTGTTTGTCTGTACCACTCGAGTCCTGATCTCTAAATAATTCGGCTGGGGCTGACCTCTCTGGAGCTGGCAGGATCAAACATTTAACACACTGTCATAATTATTACAGTGTCTGCTGCAAGTGAATACAGCTTCACTGAGGAACTGAGACAAATACAATTCTGAGACAAATACCAGAGACGCTGGCTGTGCTTTATTGAGCTGCATTAAATTGACCGTTTAAACGGTGTAAACTTGATGATGGTGCAAACATGATCAGCTCCTATCAAAGCCAAATCACTCCTGATAGTGAGCTACAATGACATAAATTGTCAGGCTGGCAGCAGCACAGGCTGCTCAGGTAATAGGCGTTCAAGACAAATGCAACAGCTCCAACGGCTGTAACAAAATTTTAAGGAATAAATTTTGATGTCAGATACTTTGTTGAAGGGTGGAGTTACTGGCTGAAGCCAAGAACAGGATTTAGTCCAAGTATCAATGACATCTGTTAAAACCAAGCTGGGCTTTTACGATTCGTTGAAATGACACAAAGTAAGGAAATTGTGATTATTTTGGCAAGACTTCTTAAAAAAACTCCACATACTGGAGCCAAAACAGAGTAGATTTGGTAGGATTGCAAACATTTTATTTTATTACATTTGCAGGCCTTTTTTACATTGTCTGTGTTTATTTTATGTGACTTTTTAAAACAAATTAAAATTGCATTAAATTACAGAAAAAAATTAAGGTTTCAAAGCATTTTATATATTTTTAATGACGACCAAGTCTTCTGGCATTGCCACAAAAATAACTTTAATTAAAAAAAGAAGACGTTTTGATGCTTCACCATTCCCATAAAGTTTATCCTGACTAGTAGTAGATCTGTCAGAGGCATCAAAGATGTGAAAAGAACATTCAGATAGTTTTAATTGAGGACTGCCTATATTTCTGTGTAAATAATAAAAAAGGCACTAAACCTTTTCTTCCTTCTCATTAGGCCAAGAATTCTTGTAGATAATTAAAGTCAGGAAGTACAAGTTTTAACAGTTGCACTGACTGTGCTACACTGTTTCCTAACGCCCATTATCCAAGCAGCCGCTTAAAAGATTTATTTTCTACGGAAAGAGAAAAACACACCAGCTATCTTTGCAGGGTTATCTTTAAGGTTCTGCCAGTGGGAGCTCCAAAAGAAATGTTCAAGGTTAAGGAAAACAATCTAAGCCTCAGAAATAGGAGCCTCATTGTAAATACTGTGTTAATGAACCTTCTTAACAGCAGTTTTAAGAGCCAAAAAATGAATCCTTCCTAGATCTTGACCTGAAATTAAACCAGGTGAAAGATACTCTGTTTTAAGCAAAAAAAAAGTGTCAGTAAGAGTGTATTTATAAGTACTATGTTTCATAGATATTTGAATTTGGGAAAAAGTAGAGTGATTTAAAGAGAAAACAGCAGATTCTGAGCAGGCGTGTCTCCTGATGCACAGAATTGTTAGCCAAACTTTAAGTCGCTTTCAAAGTATTTTTTTAGCTAATCGAGCCTGTAAAGGGCTTCTGTGCGGCAGCTACAGCTAACTCTGGCAGGGATTCGTTTTATTCCAGACGGAGGGAAAATCCTCGGAGAGTCTGGGCGCGATTCCCCGAGTCCGGGGTGCCGGGATGCAGCCGGGAGAGGGAACAGTGTCCCGCACGGAGCGAGGGGAGTGCGGGGGGTGCCGAGAGGCGCTGCGGGAGCCGGGGAGCTGCTCCCGCTGGGCTGTTACCGCCCCCGAATCTGCGGGAAACTGAGGCAGCGCCGCCGCCAAGAGCCGCGGGTGGGAGCGGGGGGACTCGGCGCCCGCAGAGGGAGGCGCTGCGGGAACCGCCGGTTCTGGAGCTTCCCGAGGCTCCGGCAACGGTGCCGAGAGCGGCGGAGCATCACGGGGCGGGCAGCGGGGGAGCTGCGGTGTCCCGGCAGGCCGGACAGACAGACAGGTCCGGGGACAGCTCTGTGAGTGACTACGGGCTGTTCAAGGACGCTGCTCACCCCACTGACGCTGCCTGACCCACCCAAGGCTTAGCGGGCTTCTAAAAACTACGATTTTGTTGTCAAGGCACATTTAGGGAGTATTTTTTAAGAAGTCAGTTGTTCGGAGAGTTCAAAGCAAAGCCGGGCTGTGGCTGCACAGCGCAGGTTCCCGGGGACAGCCTAAGGGCATCAGCCAACACAGGAGTCCCAGAGCACGGCTCGGGCGGACGAGTCCCGTGTACGGCTGTGGACGAGGGGGATGTGCACCAGTTTGTACGTCCCGATGGAACTCAGCGTTTAGAGGGAATCGCACCGAACCCGGCTTTCCCACCGGCCCGCCCTGCCCGGCCGCTGCCCCGGTGCATAAAAGCGTGAACGATTGCCACCTTCGCGGTGAGCGCCGGCGCCCGCGTTCTGCCGCTCACAAGGGAAGCGCCGCTGAGAGCGGCCGCCCGCACTGCCCATCCCTGCACATCTCTGCCCGTCCCTGCACATCTCTGCCCATCCCTGTCCGTCCCTGTCCGTCCCTGCCCGGCCCTGCCCGGCCCCGGGGAGCCGCCGCCGTGGGGGCCGCTGCTCCCGCCAGGTGGCGCTGTTGATCAACGGTGGCGCCGGGCCGGGCCGCGCGGGGCGGCGGCAGCTCCCGGGACGTTCCCGGGACGCGGGGCCGCCGCGGGCTTGACGCGGGGCAAGTCGGTGTCGGCGCTCCGCGGCCGCGGCTCCCCCGCCACTGTGCCTCTCCAAACTTTGTCTTTTCGCCTTTTCCATCAATTTTCGGAGTTTCGGAAACCCCCGTGGAGCGCCCGCCGGCCGCGGCCGCTGTCTGTGTGCGCCCGCTCGGGGCGGCGCTCCCACCCGGTCCCAGCGGAGCGCCCCGCAGCGCCCGGCCCGGCTCCCCGCTCCCCGCGCCCGAGGGGCGGGGCGAGGTGGGGCGCGCGGCGCGGAGCGGGCGGCGATTGGCGGCGGCGCCTGAAGGACGTGAGGGCCCCGCCCCCTTGGCAATGTCTAGCGCGCACCGCGCGCCCCATGTAGGCAGTTATTCCGCTGGGATAGCGCGGCCGGAGCGCGGCGGCATGGCCGGGGTCCCGATCTGCGCCCTCCTCCCGCTCCTCGTCGGCGTCTGCGGCGCCGTCACCGGCTCACGGGTCTATCCCGCCAACGAAGGTGAGGTTTGCCGGCGGCCGGGCTGCGCGTTCTCCCGGCGGGGCGCCGGGGGCAAAGTTCGGTGTCCCCGGGGCGGGCGGCGGTGTTGTCCCGTCCCTTCCCCGCCTCGCCGCTCCGGTCGCCGCCGGGACGGCGCTTGCCCCGCGCCGCCCCGGCCGGTCGCTGCCCGTCCGGCGGCCGCGGACCTGCCCGAGCGGCGCTGCCGGGGCCGCCCGCGGTGCCGGCACAGGTGTCGCGGAGCGGAGGGCCCCCACCGCCTGCCCTGCGCGTCCCCCCGCACCGCCGCTGCCCCGGCCGGGCAGGGCTGCCGAGGTGCAGCGCTCCCGCGAGCGGCGGCGGGGCGGCCCCGGATCGGAGGGCGGCTCATGAAACCGGTTCTCCCGGGAGCGCTCGGCGGCTCCGCGCCGTTCCCCGGGGCCCCGGTTCAGCCCGTTCTGCGGGACGGTCCGGCGGCGGCTCCGCGGGGGAAGCCGGCGGCCGTCCCGCGGTGCGGGCGTGGGGCGCCGGTCGCCCCGGGAGTCCCTGGCAGATGTGTCGGTGCCTGGCCGTGCTCCCGGGGTCTCGGAAAGTACCGACCGTGAGCCCAGGGCCGGTATGCGGGCGCGCTGTCCCGGGCGGCAGGCGGTGCGGTGCCCAGCGCCGGGGCTGCGCTCCGGGAGGCGCTCCGGGGTCTCGCAGGTGTGCCGGGACTCCCCCGCTCCCCTCCGCGCCCCGCAGCGGCTCCAGTGCGCCGGGAAACGAGTGTGCGATCCCTCAGAGGGAGTTTGGAAGTGTTTTTAAGGTATTGGCGGGGTCGAAAATAACATTTCATTTCAAGTGGAAGGTGGATGCGATCGTGCTCCGCACATATGGAAACGTTCAGGTAAACCATTTATTTTAATATTGCCTTTTGGCAGCTGGAATTTAATCTCTTTTATTTGTACCTTTCTGCAGTTACCTTGCTGGATTCCAGATCAGTTCAGGGAGAGCTGGGGTGGATAGCGAGTCCCCTGGAAGGAGGGGTAAGTTTTAAACCGCTATCTGATCAAAAGGGTAAAGGGGGTGATTAGTAACTTTCAGAGAGTCCTAATGGCTCGATTATTGTTGATTGTGGTGAGGAGGTCAGATTTCTTCCCTGGCTTACCAAGTGAATTACTCTTTGTTGGGGAAACTCTATACTCCCTTTGGATAGTTCTGTCATGGAATAAGTGGAAACCAAAAGGGCAGAAAAGAGGTTTCAGAATTAAGAGATTGGTTGAGGCATGGGCTTAGATGCCTATTTAAAACTGAAATACCAACAAGAAATGTGATCTGCCGACTGAATTGGCACTCTTGACTGCTATTATTTTATCTGCGGACCGTCTCGGCTGGGAGATGCTCAGGGCAATTGCCGTTCTATTTCTGGATGAAGGAGTAGGGATCAATATACACGATAGACCTTTTGTTGTGATGGGGCAGTTGTCCTGTTTCAGGGCATAAACATCGTGTGTTTTGGTTTCTGAACAGATAAACTGCAGCACCCAGTGCTTGACTGTGATTCCTTGGAGTTTCTTTTTATGTACTTTTACAGTTATCTTATTGAACAGAAGGCTGCTCGAATGCACTGCCCAGTGGTGATGTGATGACGTTAAGAGGTTCATTGCTGGGCTTAGAGACCTTTTGCTTAGAGAGCTGCACACGAGGTAGCCTTAATTTTTGGTTTAGCTTTATATTATTGGATGCTTCTTGCTGCTGCCTTATCTGTGCCCCGACCTGCAGGGTGCCCAGTAGCTCACTGGGAAACTCCTTCGAATGTTGGACTCTGGAGTTGCTGGGATCTGGAGGAGACTGTGCTTCACGGAACCTTCTTTATTAGCAATTAGAAAGGCTTTTTCTTTCTTCATATTAACAATTTAAGCAAAAAAATGCCTGCAATGCACACTAAATATGAACAAAAAAAATCCTAAATCTTTCTAATATTAAATAAGTAAAAGCAGCTTGGAATCCTAAAGCAGAAGTAACTAAGTCAAAGTGTTTGAAAAAGGAAAGTGCTGAAAGATCAGGACCTGTGCACAACAAAGCACTGGATTCTTCAGGAAACCTACAAATTTATGTTTTTTTTGTGTGCGTTCCCGCTCGTAATTAGAAGAAGCAGAGCTAAGGAAACAGCAATGAGCGGAAGGAATCCGAGGCTGCGTTGGCTGGTGATGCATTATGCATAAGCTCTGAATAACCATAACATGGGAGAATGGGGGATTGTTGTGCTCCCCCATTGTTGTTCTGGGTGAACTTGACTACAGTCCTGGCTTGTGCTCCGCCTGAGCACACTGTGCTGTCCCCGAAACTTGGTTTTTTCAGAGAGCGGGGAAGTGATTGGCAGGCCTCTGGCAGCGCCCACGGTGCACATTCAGTGGTGATTGCAGGCAATTCCCCTCATCTTTTGACAGCGTGGAAAGGTACAGCTCTATCTCGGTGAGAGTCGGGCTTCCTTGTTAATCCTGCACCCTGGAAATGTGGCTTAATGAGACGGGCTCTTTGGATGGCTCTCCAAGGGATGTCTACGCCGTGTGTTAAAACAGAACCTAAAATACAAGTTTTAATAAGTCGGCAGTGGAATCAATGATCAGAGGACAGCTGTATATTATTAATGGCTGTTGGATTTCCCCTTTCTCCACATGTCTTTTCTGAAAGCGTCATGCAAGCTTGGGAAGGAAAAATGTGTGCTCTTATTGTGGACGTGACTCATTTCACTAAACCTACATACGTGTGTTCTATTTTTAAGCCTGTAGTGAAAAATTTAAGAGTACATGGTCTGTTTCTGAGATACAGTGCTTGGAAAGCATTTACTTTACTTCATATGCTGCAGATTTATTTCAAGCAGCAGAAACAAACTCCTTTCTCTTCCTGGGAAGAATTTGTCCTTCAGTGTTTTTCTTTAACTGTGTATACTTTATTGTCTGTTAAAAAAAGGTATTTTTCCTCATCTGAACCACACTGTTCCTGGTGTGTGAGAGTTGTGTGCATTTAAGAGGGGCTGGAGATAAAGATAGTAATTTAGCAGTGACTACCTATATTGTAGCCCTGGAGGAATTAATGAGTTGCATTATTATAAGTGTAATTAATGATTTACTCTTGCATTTCACAGTTGAAAAGCAGGTTTTGTGCCCAGAATGTTTTAATCTGCATCATTAAACTGTGGGAAGAGCTGAATTATAAAACTTAATTTCAGCTTGAAAGCAAAAAGTCACATCTTTGACCACATATTTCGAGTTGCAAGTCATTTACAGTGGCTGGAAATTTTGGACTGTAGTTATTTTCAGCTCTGTCAGAAAGATGCGCTTGGGTTTGTTCTGTATATGTGTGTTAATGAAGTGAGAAGCCCAACTCTGTACATTTATGTGTTGGTCAGCAGATGGGTGTATTGAGAACAAGATCCAAAAACTTGCTGAATTCAGTTGCTGTGTGTCTGTTGACCTCAGCGGTCTCTCTATTGAATCCTCCAGCAGCATCCTCCATTGTGTAAATGCACTAAAGGAAATCCCATCAACAAGTATTATTTCCCTCTGCTTCTTCCTTTCTCTTGTACCACACGCAATATTGGTAGCATAGGCAATCTGAAGATAAGCAGAATGGAAAGTGATGGATCATAAAGACAATATTGTAACAGTAAACTAGCTCTGTGGTCCTCTAAATTAAACAAGTCTGTCTTCTTACTAAAAACATGTTACACTTTACATTGATAGATGACTTTTTAAGATTTATTTCTTCCTTTTCTCAGGAAAGGAGTGACATGCTGAGTATTGATTTCCCCCCTCCTTCATTTTAATTTGCAGTTATCTCTAGGCAGCAAATAAAACATTATTCTTTCTGCTCCTAGTGACTCATGGTGCTAACTGCTGTCACTGTGAACGGATTCAGCTAAGCTGGAAGCTTTTTAAGTAAAAATCACTTGCATAAGAGCAATCCTTGTGAGAAGAATGCAGGATATTATATGAGAAGCCCCTTCATCTTAAGAAGGCTTCTGTTTATCAAAGCTATGGCTTCAGTAGTTCTGAAAAGCACTTCTGAGAAGTCTCTTTAAAGTTATCACTGTTTTCTAAGGATAATTTTATATGCTTCATTGTATTGCCTGCAAACCTAGTCAGCATATCATTATCTAATATTTTTGTAGGCAAGGATGAATTGAATAATAGAAATTGAAGTGCGATGATTTTGCTTGTGTGTTTTGTTTGGGTTTTTTTTTTTTGTCTCCTGGGAAGATTTCTTTTCCTAATACCCCTACTTTGTCTTCTCTCCCTGCCAACAGAGCACTGTGATAAACTTTCTTCTGTCTATGATAATACTTTAACCATTATTTTTCAGAACGGTTGAGTATGTGTGCTTTCCTTTTCTGAGTTCATTATGCTGAGCTCCTGCATCTCCTCCTTCCATACCTACCTTGGATGACATGTGTTGTTGTTGTTTCATAATCATGTTGCCTTGTTGGCACTCCTGAAGAGTGCCTGAACTTGATTTGAGGGGTGTAACTATTCTGAAGAATGCTGCTATCCTAATCTTTCAGCACTTTCCCTCTTTGCTAACCTTTTTGGGATTTTGATAATATGAAACTAGCTGTTCCCTGACATTTCCTCCAGAAAAAAAGATGTGTAGTATTTCTTCTTTTTCCCTTCTCACTAGTAAGAAACTCTGTTTCGATAACAACATTATGGTGATGTTGCTGGGAGACTGATGTTGTCCCTTTACCTGTTTTTTTCCTTCTCTAAGAGCTACCCAAGTTGAGGACCTGTTCTCTGTAGGTAGCTATTTCTGCTCCAAAGTAGAATTTACTGAGTCTGTCTGGGATAATGGTAGCCCAGGAAAGTAGTTGGTAGTGTAAAGAAATAACAAGGGATGCCTTAAGAGTTTTTAAACTAAGTGGTAGTGATGGCTGAAATGTGGATGTCACTCTCCCTGTGTGACTAAGCTGTGCTGTGTCACCTGTTGGGTATTTCCAGGTGCAAGGCAGAGTCCAACCTGCTGCAGATAAAACACTGCAGGTTGGTGCTGCTCTGTGAGTCTGTAAAGTTGTAGTGTAACCCTGGTCTAGGCAGTGTTCTGTGGACTGAACTGTACTGCAAATAAACCTAGTCAGTTGAGGGAACAGTCTTGGATTGGTTCAGAGGGCCCTTAAAACACATGCTTGTTCCTCGAGGCATGAGAGGATTTGGGATTTGTTTCTCCTGAACAGATGCCTCCTTTAATGTCCAAGTAGTTGAAGTCCTGGCTATGGCTTGGCCTCCTGGGTGGGTTTTTGGTCTATTTGTTTGTTTCCCTGTAGTGGAACAAGCGCATGTTGTTTGTTGTGAAGCTCTGTTGTTCCTTTTGATACTGATGGATATTTCTCCCCTTTTTCCTCCCTGCAGTGGGAGGAAGTGAGTATCATGGATGAGAAGAACACTCCGATCCGCACCTATCAAGTCTGCAACGTGATGGAGCCCAGTCAGAATAATTGGTTACGAACTGATTGGATTCCCCGTGAGGGGGCTCAGAGGGTTTATATTGAAATCAAGTTCACACTAAGGGACTGCAACAGCCTGCCGGGTGTCATGGGAACTTGCAAAGAGACTTTCAACCTTTATTACTACGAATCGAACAATGACAAAGAGCGTTTTATTCGCGAGAGCCAGTTTGCCAAGATCGACACCATTGCTGCCGACGAGAGCTTCACGCAGGTGGACATTGGTGACAGGATCATGAAGCTAAACACAGAGATACGGGATGTGGGACCGCTCAGCAAGAAGGGATTTTATTTGGCTTTCCAGGACGTGGGGGCCTGCATTGCTTTGGTCTCTGTGCGTGTGTTCTATAAGAAGTGCCCGCTGACGGTGCGGAACCTGGCGCAGTTTCCAGACACCATTACCGGGGCTGACACCTCCTCTCTGGTGGAGGTTCGTGGCTCCTGTGTCAACAACTCGGAGGAGAAGGATGTGCCAAAAATGTACTGTGGGGCAGATGGCGAGTGGCTGGTGCCCATTGGCAACTGCCTGTGCAATGCTGGCTATGAGGAGCGCAACGGAGAATGCCAAGGTAGGACGAGCCATATTGTACTGTTCATTAGGGCTTAGTGGAATGCATAATTGAAGAGTAAATGGACTAAAGCCAGTGATTAGCAGCCCTGTGGGATGTGGTGGGACAGAGGGGTTTAATGAAGAACTCCAATAGCTCCAGGTGGCAAGGCTAAGAATTGTATAATGCAAAACAAATGATACTGCTGTAATAGGCAGAAGGTGAAACACATTTTCTAGCAGACGCCTAAATTTGATTTGGCTCGTGATAGTCACCAAAATGTGGATGACTGCAAAGCAGTGCAGTTGAGCTACCATTATTTGAAGAGACAAATCTTTTAAGGGAACTTCATTAAACACAGGAAATTCTGGCAAAGTCGACTTTGGATAATGCAGTGTTTAGAACCAGTCTGGGAGGCAGGACGGGAGTTTTAGCTGGATTATTTTCCCATTTCAGGAAGTGGAAATCTTCGGTGTTTTACTTGTTGCAAGTTTTTAGCACTAAATACCCTTTGATATTTGACACTGCTGCCTTTGTTAAATATTTTCATTTCTCAGAGAGTCTCTATTGTCAGTTAAATAAAAGAGGTGCTAGGATACTCTTAGAAATGCTAAAGGTCTCCACCCCATCCCACCCTCCCACACACACACACACCATCCTGTGTGCTGCAGAATTAGGGATTAAAGTCTGTATAAAAGACAGATTGGCCTAAAAGAGAAAACCTCAATACCTATATTCTCTTCGCCTTCCTTTTCTGGATAAAGAAGCTGTAGAAGGTTAGGGAAGGAGAGAAGAAAGTTTATAAATAAAATATCTTTAGCCTCTGCTTTGAAAGTCTTGCTCATGTAAGCATAAATTAAGATCAAACTTAAATGGATTCTTGCACAGGTCAGTGAGCTTAATTTTGCTGGGTGCTGAATTGAAGGTGCTCAGCTCCTTCTGGGATTTGGAACCATGTTTTTAGAAAAGGTTCTTTGGAGTCAGTTGCCTCATCTTTCTGGTGTGTTTTTCACTAGAGCATTTTTATCATCTTGAGACTAAGAACAAGTTAGCAAAGCAAGTAACTGGCTGCTTTTGTGATGGACCCCTAAGAGAATGGTGTCTTTTGAATGTCCTACTTGATTTCTTTTAAATGGTAATTTACAGTCAATATGAAGTTCATTATTATGCATTGAAATTAAATTTTGTTAGGAAAGAACTGCTATGTGAGAACTTCAGCCCTTATTTCCTGAGTTTTTGCTCTACGGCAGAAGCCTAATGTGGCATAGTGGCAACAAAGTTGCCATGGGCTGAAATTTACCAAAGGGTTGAAAGATGAGCTGCACAGGGCATCCTGTCTGGGGTAAAATACTCTGATTTTTCTTGGATTTTTATTTGTTGGTTTGTCTGTCCTGTAAGGTGGGAACTTGAAATCCTGTTTGTCATGAAGTGTGTGACCCTGTGGCTGTGGCACTGCCTGGGTGCTGCCAGGGCAGCCCTTGGGGACTTGGGAGATACTGTTACTCTCTCACAGCTCAACAACTTGTAGGCAAAGCTTCCTGACACCTTATCAGCCTGGGTTGTTAGAGGAGAAAGTGAAGTGGGGAAGCATTTATTGGTTTATTGCACAGAGATGATTCCACCTTCTCCTAAAGGCATGTTAGGTCAGCACCAGGTCACTCTGACTGACACAGATCATCCATTTTTCAGTGTCAGTGGCCCAGATGTGGTGAGCTAATTGTCCAACAAATCCTGTGTTGTTCAGGGGAAATCTCTTGAGGTTTTGCTGATGGGCAGTGGTTATAGTGGCATGCTTTTTAAGTTTATTTTTGTAGTGTTGGACTAGACCTTGGGGATGACTGTCAGCTTTCCTAAAGGCTGTCAGCTGCATCTAGGGATGTTTGGGCTCAGGAAACCCAATTCTACATTTCCCAATTAAAAGGAAGATCAGGTGATGCCGTGTTGACAAAGGTGTTAGAAATGTTCTGTCTCTTGGGCTCTCCAAAATGAAGTTGGCCTGTGCTAGTCATTTCAGGACCATTCCAGCCAGTGCATGACTGAGAGTGCTAAACCCATTTCATCAGCTGTTACTTGTGGTTTCCTTTTCTCACATTTGCCATTCTCCAGCCAAAACAGTGAACTGGGAAGCTCCTCCTGATGAATTAATGAAGCTCACCAGAACTGCGCAGCTTCTCTCTGGTTTCCAGTGAGGCTGTTAAAGCAGTTTGGCCTTTGACACTACAGAATGAGGTTTCCCCTTTTCTGTCCACTCTTAACTTAATCGTTTAGCTCATGTTCTGCTCTGACAGGTTTTAGGAGGGGAGGAGGAGGATGAAGTGGGGAGGATTCCTGTGGTTTTGATACAGAGGACTGGGGGCAGGGAAGAGACTTTGAGTTTGGGAAAGGCTGTGAAAGGGCCCTGGTCTGGGACGGGAGCTGGTGAGCAGGTTCCACCTCAGTTGTTTTTCAATAGGTTGACTGTGGCAGGACAAATACAACAAAAGGTCAGAGGTTGTCCGTTTCCTCATCCATCTTCCCCTGTGATCCTGGGGTCAGAGTTAGGATTGATTAAGATCTTAAATGTTTAACAAAAGCTCAGCGGGCAGGAATAGTTTGGACCAGTGGATTGGGGCTTTGCACTTGTTGGGAGATCCCCAGTCTATGTTGGAGCTCCTTGTCCTCTCCTGGGACCTGCTCCCTTCCTCCAACCAGCTGGCTCTTGTGTTGTCCTGCGAGCTGCTTCAAGTTTACTCACCCTCCCAATTTTTAAATAATACATTTTCCTTGAGATTCTTTTGCCTAATTTCTGATGTGTGTGTGGGAAGCGTAATGGAAAGCCTTTTCACATCTAAAGTTCTTGTAGTGGGAGTTAATGACTTTCTGACCTCAAATGGGATTTTTTAAAAATTGTGTCGGTGGTATGGAGGTGTTTGAATATGATGACAAAAAACTGTCCTTTCTCTGACTATTTCTCTTCCCACTTGACTTTATTGATGATGATTGTCTTACTGAACATCCATAAGTATGTGTGTGTATGTACATATGCAAAAACCTGGGACAGGAGGGAAAAGGAGCAAAGTACTTATTCCGTATTTATTTGGGAAGCTTCACAGGTGTGTCATGGCAGTGGTTCTGCAAAATCGGTCCTGATCAGTAGAAATTTTAGGTGAGCTCTGATTCTTTGCTTGCAGATGAACTTGTAGCTGTGAACTAGATGCCAAAAAATTGCCAGTTTGCTGTTTCTACTACTGTTTATTCTCCCTAAAATGTTCTATGTTAGTGGCTATCCATTTAAGAGGATATGAATGTGGAATATTGTTGATGGAAGATGAGTATCCCAAATAGTGGCACATCTCAAGGCTAAGGAATTAGTGCTTTAGGGCAAAGCTGAGACATAAAGTAATTTTAAACTTCACTCATACACATCATTGTTATGTAAATTGTTTTGTTACACATTAATAAAATGTGGTTTGGATTTAGTTACGATTTCCTTATGATAAAACACATATCTTTCTAACTCAGAGGAGGAGGGGGTAAAACAAGCAGGAAGGGAGAAAAGACAGATTAAAGAAGCAATAGACTGTAGCCATCTGTGATGATTTTGATGCTGTGAAATTACAAATCTCAATTTTAGACCTGCCATTTAGTATAAATATGTGAGACAGTTGAGATTTTTACTGTGATACTGTAAAGGTTATGAGAGCCAACAGCTTTGTCTTCATCTACACTTGCTTTTTCTGAGTTGTGAATTGGCCAATTGGCAGAAAATCCAGTGTCATTTAAAATATGGCTTAGTCCTGGTTTCATATTACTGCTGTTTTTAGAATTTTCCTTCAAACTTTGATAAGAGCATCCCTAAGAAGTAATAATTTGAATGATAAGATTCTTTTTATCTTGGAGGCTTTGAAGAGTGGCTGTGATCATTGAAAGCAGCAGTTCAGTTTGCATCAGAAGTGTACAGTCTAATTATATGTTTTTCTGTGATGAGGTTCTTGGATGGTGGGTTTTTAAGGGTGGGGAAGTAAAGTAACTTGTGTGTACTTTCCCATTTTAGTCATAGATAACTTATTTTGTCAAAATAGCACTAGATGTACAGTCTGTCTGCACAAAAGGGTGATCAGAAGGGTGACTAAGACTGTGTAGATTTGAGATTTCAGAAGGATTTTTTTTCAGGTTGATTATTTTTGGCAGGGGAAAAAATGCACAGACTCAACATGTTACGTTTTAAAAGGAGCTGAGAAGACGGAAGCTACAGGCGGGGCCTGGGAGCGATACTGAAACACAGTCTGTCTGCACCAAATTTAGTTGGTTCTCTTCTCTGCTGATTTGGTTGTGTTCTCATGTAGCTCAATAGATCTTTCAAGGGTTACTCCCTCTGTGATTTTTCTTGTACCACCTGGTGCATTTCAAAATCTGCATTTAAATGTCATTGCAGGAATTCTATTGCTTTTCTCCTGCCTGGCCTCCTCAGAAGTCAAGTTACAGCTGTCAAACGATTGTCCCTTCATGTATTGCTTGGAGAAAGGCTGTGATTGCTTCCTTTTGAATTTCTGACAAGATTTCTGCTAGTACACAGGGGAGCAATATCTGGTCCTTATTCTGTGTGTTACTGGTGAAAAGCGCAGTCCTCAGAATCAAAGCCAGATGAGCTTTGTGGTGGTAATGAATTTCATGGTAGGTCTGGGTAGTCTTTCATGGAACTTCCAGCCCATCTTCTGGTTTGTGTGTTCTTTTAGGATTAATAAAAAAAAAAAAAAAGGCAACCCAAAACTTTCCAGACAACTCAACCAGTGTGTGATGAATTCAGTATTTAGATCTTGGCTGGGTAAGGGTTATTATCTGTCTAATAATATGCTCCACTGAGCTTGGTCTGTGTTGTGCTTGTGAGTAGTGATTAAAGAAATGCTCTGCAGTACTCTAAGGTCTTTTGATACTGCATCAAAAAGCCCCCCAAACTTGTGAGATAAATATCTTATCTGGTTTCATCCCATTATGTGACATCCTTTTCATGTGTTGCAGGGAGCAGGTGAGGTCACACAGTTTTGTGAATCAGAGACAATTAACACTCCCATGACTAAACGGCCATTTAATGAATATTCAGAGCCTGGTTCACCTCCCTGGGAAGCAAACACGTTGGTTCCCTTCTCCTTCCTTCTGCTAAAGACTATGGAAGTGCTCTCTGTGAATGGGGATTGGCAGCTGTCGGCCGCTTTGCCTTTTGCATGCAGCAAATTCCTCATTTACATCTTTTGTATACACCCTCATGCAAAGTAGCACACCCATTTCCCCATTTCACAAAGGAGATAAGAGCTTCCTTTGGAAACGCCAGCCAAAATCTTCTTCTGTTTATGCAGAGCTCAAAAGATTTGGATTTTATGCAAATGAATTCTGTTTTGATTTTTTTGATCTCTTTGTTTAAGAGACAGTGTAATATTTGCTCAGTGTGCTCCTCATGTCTTGACCATGGCTGGTTGTCTCTCTTGCCCCAGTGTGCAGCTCCCTTCCAGCTGGTGTGTGGGACAGTGTTGTGCCCAAACCCTGACCCCCTCCAAAACCATGGCTGGGTGTGGAAGGGCTGTTTCTCGTGCCTGGAGGGGCTGCAGGCTCTTGGGTGTCATCTCCTCCAGATGTTCACCAGCCATCACCAAACTCTTCTGTAGCTGCAGCCCCAGCTGGGGGGATGATGAATTCAGGAGGTGGGATCCCCTCTGGGCTGTGAGTGTGCACTTAGGGCATGAAAAAGCATCATTACATTTTGACATTTCCTATGCTTTGTGCCAAGTACCTGCTCAGGCCTGGGCTAGTGCCCTTCCCTTTGCTCTCTGGGCTGGCCTTGGCCCGTGGTTGTAGTATGGTGAAAAGGGTCTCCTGGCACTCGGGTAAGTAAACATGCAGAAATGCTCTGCTGTCTTTATTTATTGAATGAAAATAATCTGTGAGAAAAGTTCTGCTTTCTTAAGCCTCATGATTATATGAGAAGCCATATTTTATTTTATTCTTGGTTTTAGTGGCTTTCTTTTCTTTTTAACTTCTCTTTATTTCAACTTTACTTAAAATTGCCTTTGGCTTGAAATAAAGCTGAGGCTCATTAAATGCTTCCAAAACACAGGCTTGTTCAGAATGGATTTGTTGAAAGGTTTATTGATATAAGTTAGAACACATGCTGCATGAATGTACTGTATTTCTTTAAAGGACTGGTTTTCATTTTGTGTCTTTATAAATCAGTGGTATGAAATTGGGACTCCGATCGTGTTGGGCCTACATCCTATAAGAAACCAGAAGGAAAAACATGGTACTGGGGGATTTTCGTTTTTGTTGGATGTCCAATTAGTGTTTAACTTGAAGGTAATTTCACAGGGGTAGTAAACTGCGCAGTGTGAAACCTGGTGGCATAATTAAATGGAGGAAAGGCTCTTTAAAACAACAAAGGAACGTGCAAAAACTTTGCTTTTGTCCTAACAGTCATCCAGAAGGGGAGGTCATGCTGTTCAAAGTACACTATAGATGGGCTATTAAGATTTGGAGGGGAAAAAAGCTATACTATACAGTTGGTATTTGCTTTGGCTCATTTAATCATGGATGCCTAGGAAAAAACCCATTTGCTGATCTGCTTTCTATAATTCCCTTAGATGGGTGGGTTTAAATCTCACTAACGCTGAGTTAATCTGTACAAACCCAGTGAAGGAGGTGTGCTGGGAAACAGGCTTTATATTCACTGGGAGCCTGGTGCTGCACAGCTCAGGCTGTGGAGAGGCAGCAGTTTCAGCAGCCTGGGCAAAGGCAGGGTCCTGGGGAGGAGGAGGAGGAAGGATGCTCCAGTGCTGCAGCAGCCAGAGGATGGAGGGATGAAGCCTGGGTAGCTTTCCCAGAGGCACACAGGACGTCTGTGACTGAGATAAGACCAGAGTGAAGGCTGAAGTGTCCTAGCTACAGATAGCTTCTGCCCTTCCTCACTGGTCAAAAGTTTTTGCTCACCTTTTCCTAATGAGGGACCCATCTTACACATCCTTAAAACATCGTTTAGCTACGGCGATCAATACCTATTGCTTCTGCTTGTATATGTGAGAGCTTTGTACAGCCAGGCTATAAAGCTGCAGTACAGTGTCTTAATTACCCAGATAATCCTGTTTGCTTGTATTTTTAAACTATGGAGTGCTGGGTAATTATTCAATTCTTAATAGAAGGCAAATGGCAATGTAAACAATAATTAGGATGTTAGACTAATGTGCTTCAAAGCAAATTGGATTTTTTTTCATACCGTTCAGCATGAAGTCCCATAAAGCTGACAATTTAGTGGCAAGGAAGCAAGTTCCATTTTGCTTGTATTTTCTGCTGTTATCTCCTCATGCCTTGTTTCTGTGAAAGAGTTTGCTGAAATGCTGCTGCCTGCTCCAGAGCAAAGGTCAGGCTGATAGTCAGTTCTCCCCATTTTCCTGTTCTCTCCTGCAGCTTTTTGTCTCCTGCAGCCAGGGGCTGGAGGTCAGCAGCATCCCGAATTCCCTCCTTTGCCGTGTGATGCTGGGGGTGGCTGGTGCTGCTGGCGTGGCCAGCCCTGGGCTCAGTGGGTTGTGGGTCTCCCGGGCCAGGATCCGGAGGAGAGGAGCAGGCTGAGCTTGGTGACCTGAGGTCTTCCTGCGTTTGGAAATCAAGACGTATTTCAAGGGAAATTCAAGCTTTTGGCTCTTCAATCTTTGCAAACAGGGTAACACGCTGTGGGTCAGAAGTACAGCTCATTATCTCCCTTAGCTTGGAGAGCACTCCTGGTTTTCCTAGTTCATATCAGGTTTTCCTAGGAGCATGATGCGAGCCACAAACACTAACGCAAAACAGTGAATTGATTTCTGTTCTGCCTGCAAAACTTGTGTAATGTAACATATTTCAGTGCTTGCCTAGACCGTTAATTAAACCCTGCCATTGTATCCATCCCTCGCTGTGTATTTAGCCCGTGATTGAAAGGTTGGTAGCAAAGGCGTCAGTCAATAACGCTGCTGCTTCCCAAAATACTTTAATAATGTCTCTGTCACACCAGGGTTTTGTCTGGCCTTCACTGTGTGTTCTCAGCGGCCTGAAGGGATTGAACAATTGCCTTTTTTTCCCCCCCATTATCAATGCTAAGAAAGGCCAAAATGTTCTGCAGTTGATGCTGAATTACAGAAATTGAATTACCAAAATTTAATTTTAAATACATTTTATTCTTCTCCTAAGAAGTCCATGTGTGAGGGAATCAATGAAACACTTCCAGAGGTTATGGCTGAATAATATAAAGATAGCCTATACTTGTATCAAAAATAAAGTGTGCACTTAGAGGGTGTGGATTTTCTTATTTTAAATCCCAGAGGGTTTTTGCCAGGCCACATTTTAATAACCCTAATTAACAAGTCTGTCTTTCCATACATCAAACATCTTTGTCTGGGGGAGCTGAAGAATACCTGCGAGTGCTTCTGTGAACTTGGGGCTTGAATTCATTTGTTTTCAGTTTGAGTTTTTCTGCTGCTGAAAAAGACATCCCTGCTTTGAAAACAGTTTCCTTTTGAAGTGTCCAGCCTGGCAATGACTGAAGCAGCCACTGGGCAAATTTGCATGTTAAAAGGATCGGATCAATACTTTCCCTTCCCCTGATCTCTGCTGGGGCTGGGTCTTGGCAGCCCTTGCTCGGGGTCTGGCCAGCTGCACCCCGGCATTTCAGGGGAGCCATCAATAGTGGCGTGGCTTGTGTCAAGCTGACGCTGCTTGATCTGATGCCCAGCCTCTTTCAGGGACAGTGATTCGAAAATGGATTTGAAGGAGTTGATAGCTTTGGGAAGATCAGGCAGCTTGTGTAATTATCAACAGGATTAGAAGGAAAGTGGAGGGAGAAATAGGAGATCAATCCTAGGGCACAAGTTGGCTGAACTTCTGGTGCTTGAGTTTTGTTCTACTTAGCTGCTGTGTGTAGGTTTCTTTGGGCTTTTTGAAGAGACAAGTAAACACAAATTAAAAAGAGGGTGTGTAGGCAGTCCCTGCTGTTTCACAGAAATGCTCGGAGGCAGTGGCTGCTGGATAAGCGTAGCAGGAGATGCTTAGATCCAGCTGTGTTTGCCGACAAACTGCAGAAGGTGGTTCTGCCTTCCCCTGCCTGCACACCTGCAGCAGCACCCTCCAGGAGCTGGCGTGGGATGCTCCCTCCTGTCCTTGGCTTGCTCTTTGCTCTCCTGCTCACTGATACAGACCTCCCTCCCTGGGCCTTTGGCAGAGCCCATTGTCTGTTCCCCGAGGAGAGACAAGCCCCTACCTGAGGAATAGGGAGAGCACCAGAGGTTCCTCCTCTGTCCACCACTGTTAAAACAATGAACAAATGATTGCAGTTATCAAAATAGCTCTGGAGCTGTTCTGAAATGGAGACTGTTTCTTGAGAGGCTTCCTGTGGTCTCACTTACCAGAGATACCAGAAGATAGCAGAGTTCTGTTGCTGTTTCTTTTTAGTGGCTTCAGTATTTGCATCTTGCACATCTGCCAGCCTTCCCTTAGTCTCTGAAGTACCCTAACACAGTCATTAGGTTGACACATTTTGTCCACTCATAATTAGTTCTTGGATTTCCTCATTTATTTTTGTGGTGATCAGTAGTGTCCAGGGTAGAGCTAATAAGACAGCTGAAATCAGGACCAGGTCCCTATGTGCACTCCACCTGCTCATTAATCAAGGACTCTGCAGTTAATGAGTGTAATTTCCAGGTAATATTTAATCTTAGAGTAGCAATAGTTACACTTAATGTGAGAGAACTTTTTTTTTGCGGTTTGTTGCTGAAGTCATTCCCATGGCATGTTAGAAACCTCTGCTACTCCCAGGTGCAGTTCTGTCAGGCTGGCCCAAATTTGGACTACTTCCAAAAATCCATACAAGATGAAAATACTGGATGCAAGTATTTAGGCTGGACATGACATTTCAGTGGGTACTGAGTGCAACACACATGCCTATAGATGTGGCTGATAATGTACAGTTTTGTAATGCTTTGAGGTTCAAAGGCTTCTCTACATGGGGAAAAATGTTGAAAGCAATCAGCTAAAGGGGTACAGTCAGTGTATATAGCATCATTAATTACCTGTTTCCATCCTTTTTGTCTGAATCTACCCCTGTGCAGATCCTTTATCCATTTAATTGATTCACCTTAAAGTTCTCAGTGGCTCTTTGAAGATGTGTTCTTGGTGCCCAGTTTTAATGTGCCCGGAATTAATGTACTTGGTAACCTTGAATTCAACACACCCAATAGCTTGGGAAAGTGAGCTCAAAGGGTTGTGGGCACTGTGAAAGCACCCATATTAGCTTTAGGATTCTTTGATTCGGGAGAGAAGGGAGAACAAAATCCACCTACAGTCACAGCAGCAGAAGGGAAAGGAGCATGGCCATAGCTTTGTCAAGGAGGGCAGCTGCAGAAAGGGGCAGGAGACCTTCTCCTCTGTGGAAGGGCAGCACTGGCTGTGACAGAGGCTGGTGGAGGTGCCCTGTGGGTTGGTTCAACACTGCAGAGACCTGCCCTTGTCTTACCAGGAGTGGTGCAGTCCCAAGAGCAGTATGTGGCCCTATTATCTCATCTCCTTCCCATTAGGCTGTGCTGAGGCGGTGACTGTGCAGAGCTGGTGTTTTTAATTCAAGATGAACTCTAATTGGTGTATGAGAGTGTCAAAAGGAGATCTCCTCCCTCTTTCCTGTTTGGTTGGGCATTGAGTTCGTCTGTCTGTGCAATCAGAGGACCCTGCCGCTCTAACTTGTGCTGAGTTTTTAGCAGCTCCCAACTCACTGTGGGGGTGTGGGGGGCAGGAGTTCTGCCCACCATATTCCCCTGCTTCTTTAAAGGTTGCCACTAACTCCTCTTTCTTGTGGCTGTGTGTTTAGCTAGCCTTTTGCAGTAATGCTAATTTGACCTCTCTGTACACCTGCATTAAAGTTTGAGTCAAAAATGTAGTGTAGCAGAGGAGAGACATTTTTCCATGGGATTGTTGAGCTCTTTGAGAATGCCGAATGACAAAGTTAACTCTTGTGCAAACACTGCCTTCTATTTGACTTTGTAGTTTGCCCTTTGAAATACAAACATATTTGTGTCAATCAGCAAGTCTCCTTTCCAGAGTTCTGGTTGACCCTGTGGAAAGAAATGTGACTGTGCAATTATTAAAGGTGAGGCCTTTGCTTTAACAAATGCTGAGTAATTGCTATTCATTCCTCTCTGTGCCTGTGCCATAAATGACAGTGAACTGCCCTTCAGCTTGGCTAAATAACAAGATGCTTGTTTGGAAGGAATAATTCTTCAGAAATTTGCAATGTGTCAGAAGTATTGTGTCACAGGGACTCATGTGTAGAAACAAAGTTGTCTGTCTCAGCTTAGAGAGCAAGAACCTTAGTTGGGCTTTAAAATGCAATTAGGTCAAATACTATATCTATGTCACTCAGAGCTAGTAGGGGTTGTCAGATCATAGAAGAGGGCAGAATTTGCCCATTATAAAAAATATGAAGTGTATATGGAAGTGTGATACTCTGGAAATTTAGCTACAACTCTTTATGATTAAAAGGATGAAAGCTCCTCCTCTCCCCTGCCAGAGTGTTGGCAGGAATTGGAAAAAGGCTCCTAATGTTTCCTAGGAGTATTCTCCATAGTCTGGAGACTTGGTCCTGCTTGGTGCCACTGCTCTGATGATGTCCAGGGGAGTTGTCAGCCAGACAGTGAGGCTATGGATGGGTTGTGCCAATGAAATAGAAAATTAGACTTCATTACTATTTTTGGAAAATAGTCCCTATCCTCTGCCAGGTATTTTTTTCTTGCCGTTTTTTATGTAAAAGCCTTCTGAAGAGCCAGAAGTATGGCATAAATTCAAGCTTATTAATCATTACTGGTGCTTCATAGAGATACTATCAAGATGTCCCAGTGCTGATTTGACCTGTGCCTTCTTTCTGTATTAGGTTCTAATTCCCATATCTTCATTCAGTCTCTCTGTGATTTCTCAAAATAAATTGTTTATTGCCCCGAGCTCAGCATCATGAGTCTTGCAGGCAGACTTTCAATAACAAAGTCCACCTTGTGAGATAAGAAGAAATAATTTTTTGAGAGCACTTCTCAATTTGTTTCTCAAAGAGATTTTTCAGAAAGTAGTAGATTCTGTTTTACCTATTCACATCAACAAGCTTATTTTGGCCTTACTCCAGAGTAAATAATTAAAACACTATGCATTGGCTTTCTAGGTAGTCCAGAGCTTGATTGATGGATTTGTAGCCCTTGAGCAGGGTTAAGAGACTAGGGTATCCCTTCTGCCTAATTTAGGGCTTACTGTCCAGTTCACCTTTAGGAGTTCAAGGGTTGGAATTGCTTAAAGTTGAAGATATCTTGAAATATCTTTCACCTTTCTTCTTTAAGGAGAGGTGCACAGAATTTGGCTGCAAAGATGGAGCTGATAAACTCAAGAAAAAATGACCTTAAATTGCAAAACAAAAATTGCAAAAAAAAAAAAAAAANCCAAAAACATAGTTACTGAGATCTGTAGAACCAGTGCAAATTGCCCAGGAATGTGGGGGAATCTCAGTATCAGAGGATTTTCAGAATAAGTTAGACATCTAGTAGCATAGTTTAACTACAGGTTATCCTCCTGTGGGGCTGGGAATAGGCTGACTGGGATCACCTCTCCCCATGTCTCTTGTGGTAAGTGCTCTTGTCCAGTTGTTATGGCATCACCATTGTCTTACAGGTGAAAAGCAGCTCTTGAGCTCTGACCTAGAAAGAGAGACTTGATCATACTGTCTCCTGACTTCTTTCCCTCAAGAGAAACGTTTTCAGTCTGAAGAGATCTCTTGGCTGCTAGAGCTCTTGCTGTGCTGTTCAGCTTTCCAGTTTAATTAACCAGCTACTTCAGCCTAAACAGAACCTTCTTTAGGTGTCTTGGATAACCCTCTGTTTGTTCCAGTCCTTCATGGAGCCAGAGGGATCCTGGACAGGCCCTGGCTTTTCTAGTGAATCATGGCCCTACAAATGAGATTCATGGCTTCATTTTACTGGCCTTAGTGTCCCCTCTGAGCATCTGAGCCATGGTAATGATAGAGAATGTCAGGGATGCTGTGGAGTAGCCACAGAGAGCTCTACCTGGTACTGGCTCACCTGGAAAGATGAGCAGAAATCCTGCTTCTGCCTGGGTGCTTCCCCTGGTCCTGCTGCAGCAGCACTGCCCTCCTCACTCTGGAGCCATCCTGGACACTGGGAGCAGCCCAGAGCAGAGGTGTGCAGCAGGAGTGGTGCTGCGCTCCTTGCTTTGTGGGTCTGTGCTGTATTTTGGCTTAATTTCACCTTCCCTCCTGTGCACCTGAGATACTTGGCAGATGTATCTCAGCTTGTTGAAACATGGTCCCCTTATGCCAAGGGAAGCCTTCTCTTTGCATCCAGGTTGGTTTTAATGTGGAGCACATGTGCTCGCTTACGAGTTGAATAAACAAGTAACTCCTGAGGAGATATTGTCTG
This sequence comes from Cyanoderma ruficeps, assembly GCA_008694505.1. Taxonomy (NCBI): domain Eukaryota; kingdom Metazoa; phylum Chordata; class Aves; order Passeriformes; family Timaliidae; genus Cyanoderma; species Cyanoderma ruficeps. The sequence goes on along the minus strand of VZDJ01000028.1, from coordinate 1,159,541 downwards.
CTCAGGTGCAGTCCTATATCTGTTAGGATGTGGAGAAGGGATATTAAAATTGTTTACGAGGTCAGAGCTGTAGTGAGCCTTGCACCACCTTTGAGTTACGATATCATTACCTGAGCTGCGGGAACCAAGAAATAAAACCTTTTACTGTGAAATATGAGGAGTGCTTATGATTTTGAAGTATAGAGAAGAAGAAAAATGTGCATTATTTCCTAGTACTTTTTTTTTGTTTGTTTGTTTTTGTTGGTTTTTTTTTAATTGCAGGGGTTTGTTTTTGCCTACTGGTGACACACATAGAATAGATATGGCATTTGCCAATAATGTTTCTGCTAGAGAAAAGCTCTTTTTACTAGTTCATTTCTTTTTTGGGTTACACTAGGAAAAATTTTCCTTCCTAAAAGTAATAAATTATTCAAGCTTATGCAAATAAACATGCTATTATTTATCTACCTGGTACCTGCACAGTTGCAAGTCCAATCACTTGTTTTCATTTACCATGCTGTGTTTCCTGTCCTTTCTGTGTGCAGGTTTTTTCCTGCCCTGGAGTAAGAGCCATTATGATGTTCATGCCATATGAAAAGTCACACCTAAAACACTGATGGAATAGAACAGAGATTGCTGAAGCAACATTGATTAAGCTGATTATTCTCAAATAGATGAGAGCAGCTAGCAGCTTACCTCTTTATGAGACCCAAGAGCTGTCTTTCAAGGACTGAAAGCAGTTGATGCTCTATAGGTAGTGATCTATCAAAACATACGTTGACAGTTTTTGTATTGTCCTGCCTCGATACTTGTCTCATAAGTCACTTTTGTGGAATTAAACAACACTACTGTGAAGTTATGTATCTGCAGAGCGAGGAAGAAAATAAAAGCCATGAACAAGAGAGTAGAAAGTGTAGGTGTAAAAACTGAATGAATGTGGGCTATCAGACAGAAGGATGTCCTGCGGACAGCAGGAGAGGCAGCCGAGATTGTCCTGGGAGAAACTGAGAGACAGCTGCCACACAGTAAACCAGTATTTAGCCAAGTTAACTTTCGGTTTCTTTAGAAAGTGGATTTTGTGGTCTTGCTGGTCTGCTGTTATGTCAATGACTTGCATCAAAACTTCCTCAAGTCAGAACATCTGTTGCGGCCAGTGGGAAGATTCCTCTTGACTTTAATGTGCTTTGGATCAGACTCAAAATGCAAATAGTTTTTCTCTCATCCTTTGAAGTCTTTAACATTTCATGGGCTCCCTTATGTTATTGGTAATTTGCACCAGAGGTATTTTGCATGCAAATGAAATTTTGGCAGTAACAATGACTGCATTGGTGAATACATGCATGTAGGTGTATCAGTAAAGCAAATTTTACTTTTCAGAGTATCAAACTAGAAATTTCTTTGTAACAGTGAGTTTTCACAGTATCTACAGCTGCAATCAAATGTATTGACAAATGCTGTAAATACATTACTTTATACAGTAAAAGACTGCATAAAACTGTCAAAGTACATTTTGATACATCTGTATAGAGTGAATTGATTTTTGCTTTTTTTGTGGCTTGTGCAGGTTAATACATGTTTTCTATGTGAAACTGGCATTTGTCACTAACTTCATAAAGCTCTGTGGATGTCATAAATTTGAATACTGTAATTGAACCTGAATTTACTATGGATTTATTTAGCAGATCAAAGAGTAGCTTCAACCTACAGCACTCATTTTGTTTGCTAGTATAAATTCCTGAGCTTAGGGAAGTGCCAGAGAAGGACTGTTCCTTTGAATTATGTGAATGTGAGCAAATCACTGTGTTTTTAGTTTTTAATAAAATTGGAAGTGTAATTTTTTAGCTGAGGGCTTATGCTGATTTTAGTATAAACATTTTGAAGTTTTTTAGAGTCATAAAGGCTATTGTAGTGCTCTCATGGGTGAGTGTGAGACCAAAGCAATATGACAAGTTTACAGTGCCCCTGTTCACCTTAAATTAGGAGCTCACTTTCTCATGTGAGGTGGGTGCTTTGCTGCCCCGTCTCTGTCCAGTAAACCTTGTTTGAAAAACACTGAGCCTTAATGAGGGCAGCATCTTCTCACCAGAAGTTGTCACCTGCCCTAGCCACTGGGATGCTCTTCCCCATTTAAAAGTCATCCTTTCTTGCTCATCTCCTTGGTTTCATCTGGTCCTGACCCAGCCATTCCTGCCTGAGCCCTCATTTGCAGAGCAATCCTGCTGACTCCCAGCAGGTTGAGCTGAGGTCTCATCCCCTGGGGCCTCAGCCCTTCCTGCTCCCTGGGGCAGCTGGCCCTACCTGTCCTGGCTGGGCTGGCTCTACTTCAAGGGCACAGCCAGCCAGTGCCTGGGAGGAGAAAGGGAAAAACAATTTGTGTTTCTAATTGCTCTAAGATATGATTATGAGCATCTTTCCACAGGAAAAAAAAAAGAAGTCTGCTAATAGAATATTTCAGGAAGGGCTTGTCAGTGCTGTTGCTGTTGGGAGATCACCATGTGTGACTGGAAATGTAAAGAGTTAGTCACTCTTCTTGTACCCCAGGCTGTTACTTAAAACTCTTGCTGGGAATGTCATTGCAACAGGGAGGGAGTAGCAGGAAATGAGGGCTGGGGTCAACAGTGGCGTTTCCCGAGCGGTGAGAAAGGATGTGTCAGCAGAGGTGGCAGTGCCCAGAGTCCTCACCTGAGCTACAGGGATGGTGCTCATGGCTGGGGGAGCTTCTGTCTCTTTCAGTGCATCTTTTTGTGTAAGAAACACATAAATAATCAAAAACCTAATGGGGTGTTTTTTAGAATTGTATGCAATTGTCCAGCTCATAAAAAACACCAGTTGCCAGAAACACTTGTCAGTTTTCAGTGGCAAGTCTTTAAAGGAAAGAAGGGTCTTTCTGGTTCTCTGTGTTTGATCTTGCTTTGATTTAACCAAGTTTCATTTTGAGAGAGAGGAAAGGCAGTGTAAGGGTACCTTAAGGAAGCCTAAGGGGAGGTAGCAATGCAAGTCACAGTATGGCTCTGGTGGCTTTACTGGGACAAAGTAACTGGCAAAGTGACGTACTTAAACTGCTGAGGATAGCAAGGGTTTGACTAACACTAGTTCTGGTCCAGATAATACTGATGGGAAGGAAAGGAGTGGGGCTGTGGACCAGGCTTTGCTAAAGAGTAGATTTGGAGGTGCTGTAAAGCCAGGCCTTTTCCCACAGGGCTGCTCTCAGCCTGAAGCACCCAGAGCCTTGCTGAGCCAGCCCCTGCAGTCCCAGGGGCAAGTACAGAGGGCTCAGCAGGCTCTGTTGCCCTGAGGAGCCAGTGCCAACCAGCACACAGCAGGAGCAGCCCCAGGCTGCCCCATTCAATCCTGGAGCTCCTTGAGCAATCTCCAGCTTCAGAGGGCACCGCTGATCCTGATGCTTCCACTTGCTTGTACTGCAGGGTGGTGCCTGAGCCCGGCTCCAATTTCCCTTCTCAGCCTTCCTCAGATGCCACTGCACCCCTCCCTCGGGCTCTCCTGAAGCCATTCCTGAGGCTGTGACTATGCAAATCCTCGGCTGCTTTGGGCTGCTCTCTTCCAACCCAAGCTGGGGAGGTTGGTGTTTCATGGGTCATTCCATTTGTTTAAACATGCTGCTTGCATTTTCTGCAGGCAGGCAGTGTCCCAAATTATTATGTAGCATGGACTCTTTAATATCATGAATTCGAGGGCTAACTTTGATATGAGCTGCATAAGCAGAGAGTAAGAGCTGCTTCATTCCTGGCAGAGGCTTAGTGGTGCATACTGGCAGGGGATATCTAGTTAATTTTTGAACTCTTATTCCATCCAAAGTTAAAAGCTGATCCCAAACTGCCAATGACATCTACCACCTAAAACTAGATGGTTAAATCTCAACCCATCAGCTTTGGTTCAGGGTCACTGCTCAAGCTGTACTGTGGCACCCAAGCATGCTTGAAATTCACCTCACAAACGTGCTCTTGTGTTCCTGATTCACTGCCACCCCTCTAAAGAGTCAGCAAGTGACAGTGGGTGCAGTGAGAGCTGGGCTCTGTCTGAATTAGCATTCCAAAATAAGTGTGAGGTATTGCCCAATTAATATACTCTGCATTACCCAAGACCATGAACAGCTTCTTTTGTGAGGACCAAAGTTGTCTTTAGAAAGAAATAATACAAAGATATGTTTAAATATGCATGGAATGCGTATTGGTTATTTTAAACACTAAAAAAGCCTTGTTATCTGGGAGACCCAGGACAGTTGTTTTATTGTATTGAGTCTTACAACATCTTTGAAACTTTTCAGCTGGATGCAAGTCTAGAATGAGAATGTTCTCTTAAGGCTGAATCACATCAAGTTGTAAGCAGTATTCTATTGGCAAAGCAGAGGGTAGGATGGAAAGAGGAAGGTTGTCCACCCAGTAATGAGACAGGTTTAAAATGCAGAAATTAGGGCTTTACATGGTGTTTGTTCCCTACTGCAGTTTGGGGTGGGGATTGTTTGGTTAGTTTATTTTGTTGTTGTTGTTTTTGTTTTCAGGTTTTGGTTTTGGTTTTTTTTTAACCCACTGGAGAATTGTTCCAGGCTTTTTTTCACTGCCAGGATCTGGAGATGTGCCTTGCCTCTAGGATGTGAGTGACAGTGCCCACTTAATTGTCTTTAGAGGGTGGGATTGGTAAAGCAACACACAGTGTGCAGACAGTGCAGTGCTGATAGCTGGCCTCTGGCTCCCACAGGGACACCTGATGGAGCCAAGCTCAGACACCCTGTGGTGCACAGATCTGGTTTCTTGTCAGGCTTCTCAGTGCCCAGCCCTTGGCTCTGCTTCTCCCACCTTACAACTTTTCTATCAGGGAAACCCCACTGATAGATTGTGAGAATTTCAATTTGCTGCTTAATTTTATGGTGATATCAAGGTGAGGAGACTCAGGCTGTGCATTATGAGGGTGGTTTTATGAGAGCAATGATCAGGCTGTTGAGTCATTACATCTGCATTACACGTTGGATTTTAATTGCTTTATGGAGCTCGTTAATTTTTGTTTCGTTTGCTTGTAACTTATGAGAGGTAGTTTTCTTTATCAAAAACTTCCAAGAGCTCTTACATCACTACTTCCCTATGGTACCACGGTTCTTAGAAACACGCAGGCAGGATTTTATCCCAGGTGGCTACTGCATTGTGGCTTCAAAAATACCGTTGTGTTTTATTTTGGCTTGTTTTCCTCTCTCAGTTGCTAGGAACAGATATAACATTCAGAGCAGTGTGAGTAATAATCAGAACTTCTTAAATATCAACTAATGTGGGAGATAAAACTACCGTGGTGACATATTTGTAAGTGCAAGCAGTAGTAAAGCCGTATGAGAAGTGATTATCTCCACATTTTTTAAAATCATTTGTTGAGATGTATGTTGCTGTTTATTTAAAATGCCCTTAGTACAAAGCTCCTGGGAATGCCAGTTAGAATGTGGTATGCAGGTCTCTCTGTGCAGGGGTTTTCTTGGGCAGCTGTTCTTTGACCTTGCCCTACATGAGGAGTTTCAGGCTTTCATTTCTCGATTACCGACTATCCTCTCTCAGTATCGCACATTCACCGTAGCTTTCTCAAAAGGCAATGGCAAATCAGATTGCATTAATGGAAAATGCCGTGGCCTAGAAAACAGCTTTTACTGCTGACAGAATGGGCTGATGAAATCTGGGCTGGTAAGGTATGCTATTTTTGACTGTGAAAAGTAGCATTTTCTGAAGGTTTGCTGAATGCAGTAATGTGATTTCATGTTCCTCTTTGTTAGTTATCTCTAGCTGCTGGTGATGGTAATGGGTGTTGTTAATGTTCAACATTTAATCAGCTAAGGTATGTGTCTGTCTGCTTTTCTTCCGCGAAATTTGCAAGGATTGTTATCGGCTCCGTGTATTTTCTAAGAAGTCAAAAGCAGCTCAGAGAAGATGAACAGAGGTCTGCTAAATCTATTTGAGAAGCCCATGAGTACAAATGAATGATTATGTGAAAAGAATTCAGTCTTCCCTCTGACTAAAGGGGTGCTTGCAGTAACTGTTGGCTTGCAGTGTCTTCTTCCAGCCTTGCCGGGACCATTTAGTGAGCTCTGATTCAGACTAATTCCCACAATCTTTGGGTTATTTTTCCTGGCCGAGGCTGGGATATTTCGATATTTGTTCAGACACAGAGTTTACTTTCTAATTAGCGCATCAAGTGCTTTTTTTTTCCCCTTGTTTTTTTCTTGTCTTTTTTTCTGAAGGCCACAACCTCTTGTCCCAATCCGGGCAGGTGAAATTTCACAAGCACTTTGTCACGGCTCATACCTCAAGCATCCGGACACGCCTTTCTGATTGTCATTCATATCCGCCTGCCATTGCCTCTGGCATTTGCTGAGTTCACATTTCCGTGTGATTTACTGCAAAACATTTTGTTTAACGAGTCGCTAACACACACTGATGGGAAAGACCCCCTCAAGATGCTGAACTAATGACAGCCTTCATCTTTGCTTTCTTCAGGTAGACGCTAACAAAGTCAATCTGTTGGTATCCGTGCTTTAGACTTTGCACTTAGGGAGAATTCTTAAAACTTGGGAACTCTGACCCTGAATCTGTGAGTGCTTTGAATTGCAAATGGTCTTTGTCATGGGCTCTGCGTATGTAACAAGGCGGAGGAGCTCTGAGGCAGCCCTGTGCTCCCCAGTTGCAGAATTTCCAGTGCAATTAGCTTATGAGTCAGCAGCGGCTCAGCTCTGAGTGTTCAGGTAACCACTGAGGTGGCTGGATGCTGAGGCTGCTCCTTGACAGCATTTCTGAGAAACCTTTTAATATACCAGAGCAGCTGCTCTGTCTTCTGGCCTTGGCTTCTTTGGTGCATGCCTGAATAAAGTCACTAAGTGTTTGCAATACCAAAATCCACTTCATGCTGGCAAAAGTGATTCATGTGGGTCTTATAAAAGATTGCTTATCTCCCATGATGAGTTGGGTACAACTGCAAAAATAGCTCGAAGTGTCACATTTGCAAAACATAAGCAAATGCATAAGAATAAAATATAGCAAAAAACCCCATCTCCTCTCTTCCCCCGGTTGGTTGCTGATCTCATGTATTTGGGGCTCTGCCTGGCACAGTGCAGATTTACTGATCCATTAGTGGCTGCGGTTTGGCTGCACCTTCGCACAGGAAAAATATGTCTAGAAAATAAACTCGGCACATCAGACATGCCATAACTAATTCATTGCAGCCAGCACATTTCCTCCTGTTCTGCTTAACTGCCTCAAGTTTTGATTATGTACAAATTTAATGCTTTGGTTCTGCTAGAAAATCTGGGGTTTGTTTATTTAAATTTATATTTCTTAATGAATGCATGCAAGAGAAAGAGCTAAGCAATTACAAGTGAGGAACATGGAAAACTATGCTGAGCTGAGCATTACTTTTTGAAAGTACAGGCTCTCCTATGGTTTTTTTAATAGTCTAATAAAAGTTTTGGTAAACGAGTGACGAAGTGCTTGCAAATTCAAGCAGATGGTGGTCCCTGAAGGACTCCTTGCTGGAGCAACCTAACAAATCCTCTGGGAGCTCAGCTTTGGTGGTTAAAGGCAGAGTGCAAGCAACCCTTCTTGTGGGGAGGGCACCGGGGAAGATGCTCTGATGGCCATAGGTGGATGCTGGGGCTGCTCTAGAGGATTATCCCTCTGTGGTTGTAAGGTGCCTCACTGTATGAAACTCGACAGTCAGAGGAACACCACGAAGACAATGAAGGTATTTTTTCCTGATTTGGGAAGACCCTACTGATAGTTTACAGAGGCAGAGAGAAAAAGGGGGAAAAAATGCATTTCTGCCTCAGGTCATCTGTCTTGGCTGAAGGTGGAAGTGGAGGTTACTCTGTGTGACTTTGGGATCTCCTGAAAAGTGAGAAGTATATGCTGAAAACAGATTGTCTTGCACAACCAAGCAAATCTGTTTAACTTCTGTAAGATCACCATGTCAAAAGCATTTTAAAACCTCACTCTCCTAAGCTTAGATACAACTGGGATGTTGGTGATAGCGTTTTGTTAATTGTTGAGGCAGAATTAAGTCTTGATATGGTTTAGTGGGAGTAGACAAAGCCCTGCTCATAAGAACTCTGAGCTGATAGCTTATCGGACCAGGAAGAGCGCGAGGTGATCAGGGCGGACGCGAGTCACACGCCAGCTCCAGCCTTGCCACCAGATTTCTTTGCTGGAGTAATTTTTGTGGTCTGGACTGAAGTCAGTGGTGCTTTTGGCGATTTCTAAATAGCTCCATGGTTACCACAATTAATTTCTTTATTATCTTGCACTAATTTACGTATTGTGTAGATATTTGAATAAATAACTCTATCATGTCAACTGTGGGGGCCTCTGAGCCAAAATGGAAAGTTATTGTTGAGTTTATTTGCCAGTAATTTTGTTGGCAACAGATGCTTTTCCAGATTAAGAAGCCAAAACTATGTTTGTTTTGTCACTTTCTCCTGATTAGCAGCTGTATGACATCCAGCAGGAATTTGAAGGGAAACTTTCCCTCTAGTGTGTCACTGTTGCTGCAGTGAAAGCTCTGTGGGCTGGGCTGTGTCCTGACCTGTACCCCAGCCTGGGGACTGTGTGTGCCCTCTGGGTGCCTGCTCTGGTCACCTGGGCTGCAGGAGGCTTGGGGCAATGTGACAGAGCCTCACTGGGGATAGGGTTGGCATCCTGGGATCTGTACGGAAAGAGGGAGGAAAACCCCTCATCGGCACTGGCTGACATTAACCCAGTCACCTGAGAAGTCTTCATTTGCTTTAGCAATTGGCTTAGCTGTGAGCTCATTCCTCATGCTGGAGCTGGTCTTGAAATGGTGTTGCCATGCCGTGGTTTGTGCCTCCTGCAGTGCCCAGAGTGTGAGCTCCATCTCCCACAGCAGCTACAGGCACCTCCACCCTGTAGGCTTCCAGCTACTGTGGCTTTGCTCTGGTACAGGGGATTCATGGTCCAGATGCTTCCCCTGGAGCAAGTCAGAGGACCCTGCCATCCTTGTAATTCATCATTTCTATTGCTCTTTGGTGTGTCTGCTGAGAGCCTCCCTGGAGCTGTCTGGCAAAGACTGACCTGGGAGACCTATCTCAACTACTTTTGGTCATGCCCGACATCGGCTTCTTTTCCCCAGGACTTTCTTCAATTTACCTTCTCATAAAAAGGGAGACTTTCTGCAGGACCCTTGAAGAGTTCTTAAAGCATTCATTACATGTCTCCCTCCATAAAAACTCCTCCTTTAAAGTTTTACTAGGTGATATGCCCATTGCACAACTGGGCCAAATCCTGTACTCCTGGAGCAGCAGCTGTGTTGTAAATCTCCAAGTTGCCTGGACCTGGAAGATGGATGGGCAGAGCTCTGATTTAAAGATACTATTCATCTTATGAATTCAGGATAGTAGAGGATTGAAAAGCTGAGTCCAGCTCAAATTGTAATCCTTCTTATCCAGAACCCCCAGCAGCCACTCATAAAACTGGTCTCTCTTTCGCTGTTCTTTTTCTGAACCTCTTGCTTGCTGGGGCTGTGACAGCAGGTCCTCCAAACCAGCCTCTGTAGATCAAGTGCCTTTCCTTCACTCTGCAGGAGTGTGTGAGGATGAAAAGAGGCACTGAGTGCAGGCCTGGGGGAGACATCTGCTCTCTGCACAGCAAGTGCTGGTGAACTGGAGTGGTGGAAAGCACTCTGAGTGTACCTGAATGGGGTCAGCAGCAAGAGCTGCTTTCCTTCTCCTTCTGGATTGATGCAGTGCCACTGCTGGCATGTCCTTCAGAATGTCATGATACACAACTTGACAGGGGTTCTGCTGTGCTGGTGTTTCTGTTGGTGACCTAACAGACTCTGCTTCAGAGCTATTTTCTCCTGAGGTAGTTCCCTGTCTTGCTTTTATTTATTGGTGATAAAAGACTATCACAGATAAATAGGCATGCTCTCACTTGACTTGATAATTTACATGGCATTGCTGAAGGTGATTTACAATTTATACATGGAAGAGATTTGCTGATCTCATTAATAACTTTCCAAACATCTAGATAAACACGCTATTGCTCTGAATCAAATGAGCATGAAACAGCCAAGGTATTCACCTGCAAGGGCTTCTGGCACTCTGCTCTTTCCCAGACAACAGAAGTTTGACAAAAGAATGCGGGAACTGCCAAAACGCGTTTCTCCTCGCAGCCAACCAGATCACCCTAAGGTGGGAGATTTCAGCTATTCTTGCTAAATTATTCTTCTCTATTGAAAGGCTTGTTGACAGAAGATTCCCAGCTCTTTGATTTTTAAATACGGGCTGTATTTCACATCTCTGAGAGTGCAGCCCATGCAGGCATTTTGCTGCATCCTCTTGAATGTCCTGCCAAAGGAGATGCAAAAGAGAGGGTAAACAGTCTCTACAAGCTTCCTCCATCAAGGCTGTAAAAGGAGAGTTGAGACAGCCCTGGGTATTCCCTGCTGAGCAAGGTTATTGCCATGATTTGTTTCATCAGAAATAATCACCTCCTCTTGTTTTATGGGCATCTTGTTATCTAGAGATCTGCAAGTGCTCTATTGCTTAATTAAACCTCACAACAGCTTTTAGGTGTATCTATTGTGAATCTTATTGCCACTTGCTAAGTGGATAAACGGAGGCAGGGATATTTGAAGCATACACTCTGGGTGTCTGTGTACTTACACGTCAATTTAGGGGGTCCAAAGGAACAGCCCTGCTTTCCCTTCCTCTGCTGCTTGTTTCTTTCATGCCATTAATTTCTGTGAGAGGGTTATCCATAGCATGGGATTCTTCCATAATCTGTAGAGAGATGAGCTGGAAGTTAGTGAGCAGAAGGTGAGGTCAGACCAGCTGGGAGGAAAATGAATGATTTCTTTCCTCTCCAAGACAGTGATGCACACTGTTGTGTGCATGAATGCCAGAGGCAGGTCAGGCAAGTTGTTCTCACTCTGTGGCAGAGCCAGGAATTACACCTCTCTTGGTCTCCCGTGTAGGTGTGAGATTGCACCTTGTTGTGAAGCTTCAGCCTGTAAGGGAGAACAAGGGTCGACAAATAGCTTCCAGATGGCTCCTGACATATTTGGGGCCAGTGAGGGGCAAATCTCCTTCCCTGGAGATACTCAGAGGTGGTCTGGACACAATCCTGAGTGCTGTGCTCTACAGAATCCTGCTTGTGCAGAGAAGTTGGAGTAGAGAACCTCCAATGGTCCCTTCCAACCTTACCCATTCTGTGAAACTTCAGCTTGATTTTCACGTTTAGGAGAGAGTTAGGGAGGAAAAAAAGGCATCTAGGGAAATCCTGGGTGGTTGGAGTCTTTCTTTTTCAGAACCTCCTTGGTAGCGAGTGCCATGTTTAAACAAGGGTGCACATGCCTCAAATCCAACTCTTCTAAAAAGGTGGGGTCTGTGTAGAGTAGAGAAACACGCAGCTTGAGCACATTTAGGGAGAAAAGGACAAACAACTGAGCTGATGTTTTCCTCTTGCTGAAGTTGAGCTTTGTGCTAAATTTTGCATTGGTAATGAACTAAAAGTGCTCATGTGCTCCAAATAGCGAAGGGCAAAGAAGAGAGAAGCAACTCATCAATGTATGACCCTCTCTAAAGTGTCGTGGGTAATCAAGTGTGAAGTACTTAATGGATCATGATTTGCATGCCACTATTTTGATTGATGTACTACTTAGTAGAGGTTTGATAGTTTTTTACAGTGGTGTTGATGGGAGTCTCTCAGCAGCAAAGGTATTTAAAAGATGTGTAGATGTGGCACCTAGGGACATGGTTTGGTGGTGGGCTTGGCAGTGCAGAGTTAGCGGTTAGGTCTCGGTTTTTTCCCTAACTAAATGACTCTGTAAGCACCTCGTCTATTTTCTTTAGTGCTGGGGAGAGCCAAAGCAGTGGTTTTTTGAAGTCATTGTGTTCCAAACATCTTTGTTAAACAGTCAAAAATAGTGCAGAGTTGTTATCTTGCATAGACCCGGATCTCACCAGAACTGTCTATATTTAGGCATCTTCCAAAACCTTTGTGTTAAGCAATTCTCTGGGGAGACCAAAATAGCTTTTATTTTGTTGTTTATATATAATGTTGTACAGCCATCTAGAGAGGATGTGATGATTAAACCATATTAAGACATCTTGCTATAGCTCTGGAGATAGGAGGTTTAATTGTGTTCCAGGCTGCTCACAGTTAAAGCAAGAATAAAAAAAAGCCCAGAAAAACACTGTAGTGTTTAGTTTGCTGGCATAACGTGGCTCCATCACACTCATGATGCAAGTTCAAACAGTAGCAGAAAACATTACAGCTATGCCAGGTTCTGCTGCAGAGTGAAATTCCACTTGCACAAAAGAGACAGCATTAAGGGATTTAAGTGCAGGATCAATCCTCAAATTTTTAACAATAGACAATTTGTTAAGGGGTTTTAATGTAATAATTATTTCAGCCAACTTGCAATGTCTCATTACCCTGTATAAAATACAAGCACTTTTAAAATAATTGGGAATAACGTGTTAGATGCTCTATAAAACATTACGAGTACAATCTTTGTAAAGTCCAGGCCCCTGAGCTGATGCTTGTGTTAGGAGCAAATAGATATTTTAAACAGTAATGTTAGAGCTCTGTGTTGGGCCTTTCTTAAAGTGCTCAAGCTGATACTGTGTTCTATCATAGGCTTATCTAACTTTGAAGGTTTAATTGCCTTTCTACAGAGCTGTTAAGATTTAGGAGATGAGAGATAATCCCAGGCTGGCTGGACAGTGCTTTTGAGATACAGATCTCTGTTCTCATCAGTGCTTTTACACCACTGGGGAGAGAAGCTTGTAAGCAGGTCTCCTGACAAGAGGATTAGGGCTTGTTAATGTGGAGATTCAGGCCAATTAATCAGCTTTCACTGCAGTATGTCATAAAACTTCAGTAGGGATTTTTTTCCTCTGTAAAATGTAGTTGCTAAAGAACAAAAATCACGATATTCTTTTTTTTTTCTTAAAAAAACTCACATTATTATCTTAGGTTTGCTTGAAAATCTGTCAGCTTTGTGATTTTCCTTGTGCTGCTTCTATTCAAGGGAATCCATCAACTTGTTTTTCTAATTGAGTAATTATTTGAAACTGATTAGTTGACTCATCCCTTAAATCTCACAGCTTGTATAAAGGTGATTAAACTTTCAAAGTTAGATGAGGTCTGTGGCAGAGCAGAGTGACAGCCTGAGCACTCTGAAGAGCAGAACATTTGAACACTTGGCTCAGGCAGCAATCTAAAAGATGCCCTTAGCGCTCGGGTCAGTGTGCTGGCGCTGCTGGTGCTCTCTGCTCCCAAAAAGGACACGGCTGCTCCAGCGCTGTTCCTGAGCACGGGGAGCTTTATCATACCGGGGCATCTCTTTATTGTTTAAATACTTGTTAAAAGTATTTAAACAGTGACCTGCCAAGTCCCCAAGTTCAGCAGCACATTCCGCTTCGTTAAAGCACTTAAACGTGAAGTTGTGTGTGCTTTTAGCGCCGTGCTGCTGGAAGGAAGGGACGTGTCCCTGTGCCGTGCGCAGGCACGGTGTCCCCAGCGCTTCCTGCTGGTGGCCGTCGGCTGCTTTGCTTGCCACTGCCAGTCCTAGCAAATATCTTCCTGCAGAGAGCAGAGCAGGTTGGGATTTTCACTCCTTGTGGAAAGTGCTGACTTCTCACTGAGAAAGGGTTTAGAAAGGGGTTTTTTTGTTGTTGTTTGGTTGGTTTTTTGTGGTGTTTTTTCAGTCACGAATTTTTTCACTTAGTCCTTGAATTTTTAGCTTTCCATTTTTATTTTAATTTCAGACAAAATCCCAACGCAGCAAGTGTTCTGTCCAGGAGCTGATTTTTCTTGGTGCGATTTTCCAGCTGTTTCCCCCTCTGGTGCAGGGCTGGAAGCTTTGTGTGCTGGCGGGGTTGACAGAGCTAATGTGAGATCAGGGCGCTGTCAAAGACCAGGAGTGAGCATGATGTGGGAAATGTAAAGCTTATCTTTTACTGCTAAACTCTTCCCCCAACTACCATAGCTGTAGCAGAGAGGAAGGTTGCATAGATAAGCTATTAATACATAGAAATAGGAGACTTTCAAATTTGTATATTTTTAAGAAGAGTTCTCTTTTAGCAGTTGTGATCTATCAGCTATATAGCAAAGTTCAGAATAATTTTTAATAATTTTTAAGAGTAAAAGGTAATTTTTCATTTTTGATTTTTCTATGTATGTACCTATTAAACTTATATATGAATTGTATATGAATTTTTCGGTTTGTGATTTTTGACTATTTAGTTTCTTTAGAAAAAGGGGACTGATGAAGCAGATTGCAGCTTTTGAAATGGTTGTGTTATCAGCATAATTATATTTCTTTTGCATGAGGTACAAGTTGATTTGTAAATACTTCTGTAGAAGTATAGCAAAGCATTTCTCTGTGTAAAACACAGGAGAACTGATGCTGCTTAGGAGTGGCCTTCCAAACCCACAAGCTCTGTGCCTGCAGGGAGGATTTGGCAGTGTGGCCAGCGGTGCCGTGGGTCTGTGCCCACAGTGTGCAGTGCCCAAGTGCAGGGCAAAAACACCTGGTAATTGGCTCTGAGGGCTGTGCAGAGAAAATGATACCCAGGTGAACAGCACCTCCGTGGCTGGGTTTAATAGGCTACTCTGGTTCTTGTATCATACACCTGGGAGTTTTGTTAGTGCCTGTAGCTCTCTCTTGAACAGACTGCCGTGTCCTGTTGTGCTTGTGCCCTTTGCTGAGCTGGAGACTTCGTTTTTCATGGTTTATTTCCCTGGATTTCATGTGTATTAAAAAAAAATAAAAAAATTAAAGCTCTGGAATTCAGGTCAGAAGATTTTGGCTTGTTCAGGAATTTTTTTCAGGAGGGTAGTGAAGAAGCTCAGATAGGCTGGTGGGTTTTAAAGGAGAAGCTACTGCAAGCGCATGCACAGGTGTTGCAGAAGACCAAGGTGGATGGACAGGGAGCCCTTGGCATAGCTCAGACACACAAGAGAAGCGTCCAGGGGGATTCCACAGTCTAGCCGCTATCTGAGGATGTAGAGGAGGTGTTAGGGAAGCCAAAGCTTGGCTGGAGTTGGTCTGGTGTGGGATAGGAAGGACACCTGTTCCTGCAGACACAGTAAGGAAGGCTGAGGAAGACACTGTCCCAGTGCCCAGAGGGTGAGAAGAGCTGGTGACCAAGGACATGGCAGAGGTGCTGAATGCCTTTTTGTCTGGGCTTTCACTGGCAGTGTTGGCTGCTGGCCCTCCAGGTCCACCGGAGTCTGTGAAAGTGAAGTGTTACAGAAGAGGACTTAGTACAGAAGAACTGAAGCGGACCTGGTGGGATGTGGCTGATGGTGCAGAAGGATCTGGCTGGTGTCAGTGCACTGCCATTCCCTGCTGTCTTGCCACAGGCTGTGGCAATGGGCACCTTGCAGTTAACAGTGAGTCCCTTTCCCTTCTGAGGATTCAATGAGAGACCTTGGATGGTGATTTGTTTCCACACCAAAGATCGCTCTAGTTCCTCACTTCTTTTAACTTCTTAAACTGAAGTAGGCAATTGACTTTCTAGTCTCCCATGAGCCAAATAAAAACCTGACCACCTATCAGCGAGGCGATCATCATGTCTCCGTGGATGCACATCAGGCAAGGTACTCTTAGATTTGCCAAAGAGGTTTGAGTCCTGCTGTGTCTGCCATCATGGGATCAGTCCCCTACCTGAAATCAGCAAACCACAGCACAAGCACAGACCTGTAGCCGAGAAGCTGTACTGAGGAAAAAAATAACCAAAGATTTTTAATTTTTATAAATGGTTGCTCAGATTGGGTTTGTGAAAACACCCCCACTTGGTTTATGCTGCAGCTTTGCAAAGGAGGTCTGAGTGCTTAACCTGCCAGGGTATCTGCATGTAGAGGTCTAGTGGCTTGGATACTCAGAGTCTGGATTTCAAATCATGCTACATTTATGTTCCAAGGTCCCTTTATTTCTGTTTTGAACTTCCTGAGTTTTTACCCAATCATGGAGTAAAAGTGCTCTGCAGTCAAGCAGTCTAGACTCTTCCCCAGTGGGACTTTGTTTGTGTTTCCTTGTGTCACTCATGCATCAAAAATACATGCTTTGTGTGTAGAAATACTGGTTTTCTCATCAGAGATACGAGTTAAAGATTGGGAGCTCCTTTTCATGTGTAGCAATAGTACAGTCATTATTAACAGGAGGCAAAGATCTTACAGTGTGAACATCAAAGGAATCTGACGTTATTTGGAAAGAGCATTTGGTACATCACATTCTACAACTTGACTTTTAAGAAATGCTCAAGAGAGAGCTTTTTTTTTTTTCCCTCCTGCTTGGCTTCTAAGGATCTTTATTTATCACCCTCAGGGGCATTACAGTGAGTAATTAGATTGGACCAGAAGAACGACTTAATTTTACAAGAAACTCATTAATTCATCCTATTTTAAATCTTCTCATTTCACCCCAAACCCAATTATGCTTGTAGTGGCAATGATCTGGAAAGACATTGTCTCATAGGTATGGGGGGGCCACTGGGACTGCTGGGGTATTCATGTCTGGGAGACAAGGGTGACTCCCTTTCTTTGACTTTTAGGTCAAAAGACCTAGTTGCTGGGACAGCTTGACAATTAGAAAACCCTGATGAGCATTTGGAAGTAAAACAGCTGTACAATAACGGAGGGGTTCATGGTGCGGGGCAGAAAGCTCATCAAAAGAGACTATCCAAACAATTGAGTTCTATAATTAACACACAAAAATCTGTTCAGAAATGGTAATAACAGTAAAAGAAAGCTGAGAAGATGCTGCCTTCTTATGTGGCAGATGTAGTTTTGTTACGATGAGAGAGAGAAAATCCATCCTCTTAAGGACTAAGAACAACAATCAAGGGGAAAAGTAAAAGTAACTTTTTGTTCCTAAGGGTGCAGTTAAAACATGAACTCAAAATATTTCCAGAGAGAAGAGCTGTAGAAAAAGTAATCAGTGATGAAACACATCAAATGTGCTATCAAAGTATTTTTTCAAGTCTTTAAACACAAATTTCTTTTCTCACTGAAATGTATAAACGTCACATTGAAGTATCTTACTAAATTATTTGCCTTGTCCTTCATTTCACCAAGAGTACTATTTCGGAGTCTTTCTTTAAAGTTGGCTACTATCATTGACTTAAAAGCAGTTTTCCTTCTTCTGTTGTATGCAGAGGGAGATTTGATTCAAAATTGTGTCTCAAGGAATTTTGAAGTTTCCTGGAGTATATAGCTAACATATTTTTTGCTTCAAAAAATGGAAAGTGGAATGCATAACTTGTGACAGTTGAGCGGAGGCCGCAGGTTTAGCAGCATTGCTCACTTGCCTGTGACAATAAATGTTCTTGGGGGTACAGAGGGTTCCTTTTGGGCAGGAGGGTGCAGCAGGAGCATGGTTTGGTTGTGGTCCTGTCCTGCTTGGGGGCCCTTGTGCTGCTTGTGTGGAGGGCTCAGCCTTTGGCACAGGGATGTCATAGCCGGTGCTGCTGGCCTGTGCAGGACTGCATCCCACTGGGCTTTTGTGAATGAGCACTCCAGAACATCTCTGTCACATTTGCTTCTAATATCAGTTTATTGGCTTAACTAGATTTACTTGAGCAAAACCATGTTTCTGTGCTTGTTTTTCTCCCTATTCACTTTATTAGGTCCTAATCAGAAATCAGTATTTTCTTGGTTACAAGTCTTCCTCTTCAGCAGAGGCTGAGGATTCGAGCAGGATTTCTCCTGGCCTTGGTCCCTGGTGCCCAGGGCTGCTGCCAGAGCTCCTGGCCAGCAGTTTTCCCTCTTGGGCCTTCCCCATCCCATCACTGCTCAGATCCCAGCCAGGCTCAGGGGTGTCCCCATCCCTGCCTCAGTCCTGCTCAGCCTCCAGGCACTGCCTGAGCCTCTGCCTGGAGCTCCCTGAGATGGTTTTAAGATAGGCACTGCATTTTTAATGGTTTAGGAACTTGTCAGCAAAGAGGTTGGGATGATTTCTTTATCCCACCCTTTGCGAACATTACAGAATTTTTTGTATTTTTTTTAAAGGACTATTAGTATGTCAAGCCTTTTCCAAACTCAGCTGGAAGGAATTATTGCCATTTCCACAAGGATAAAGGAACAATTTAAGAGCAACTACTAGAGGATTTTTTTTTAAACAACTCTAAATTTGAAAAAATAATTTTCTTAAATATTTCTCCCACCCCCAAATAAAAAACCTCCAACAACATACTTTATTTAAAAATAGTTAAAACCAATTTAATACATGTACTTTGTTGTAGCTGTGTTTAAAAAGAATGTGATTAGAGCCCCATCCGCTATGAGATGAAATTTTTAAATTCTGAAATTGCTACCTGAAATTTTCTGGTGGAAAATTCAGCATTTGGAGAGACCAAGCAAGCAGACTTTGCAGCCCACACACATATTCTTTCTCTTTTTTTGAGGAGACTTTAAGTCTGAAAATCAGGCTTTAATGTGAAAACGGAGCTGGAAAAACAGCTTGAGAAAATTTGCATCTCGTTTTGACTGAAGTTCCATAATTCTTCAGAACAATTTTTTGCAGTTTTGACATGTATCACTGATATATTTGGAAAAAAGAAGGAAAAAGGCGTGTAATAATGACCAGTAATGTTTGCCATATCTTGTCTTGCCTTAAGAGAAATAGAAATCAAATAGATTTTAATACTCTAACTCAAAGACACCAGCATGATTATTTCAGGCTGATGTCCATTTAAATTAATTTGTTCTGAGGAAAAGCTGTGAACTGAAAATATTTTTGTTTGAGAATTTCCCTTGAATGTGGTGCAGCGCGTTGTAACTGTGTTACACTTGTGGGTGACCTGAATGTGAGAAAAGGTTTTTCTCCTTACAAAAAAACAAACAAAAAACAAAAAGACAAAAAAAAAAAAAATAAACCCAAAGAAACCTAACAGAAATAACTAATTAAGGCAAAGCTGAGAAATTGAACTCAAAGTTTGCATTGCACATGTGAACTAATCTTTTTACAAAGGCATCTTTCGAACACTGTGTAAGAACCCCATTCATGCTCGGTCTCACCCAGCAAATCCGTCCTAGAAAAGCAGCTGCGTGAAGATTTGTCATGAGCAAGCAATAAAGACTTCCAGGGAATGAGTTCTGTACAGGCTTCTTGTTTGCCTACTAAATCATTACCCTTTAAAAAAAAGCCCATCTGTAGTTGTGGTAGGTGTGTCAGCAGCACTTCATGCTAAGAACAGCTTTTACAGGATTAGGTTTGAGTTTTTAAGTGGCGGTACCATGGAGCTCTTGGGGGCAAAGAGCTCCTGGTTTAATGCAGCACATTCTCTCCTGCCCTTTTATGTCTGTTGTGAAATCTGGTGAATCTCTGAGCTAAAATGAAGAAAACTGTCTTCAGGAGTAGTTGATTTTTGAAGCAAAATGGCTGTGTGTGCTTTGGGAGCAGCCACTGTGTTTGGAGAGCTTTCTTCAGGTCTTGAAATATTAATAATCTTGGCTTAATATAGTAGAAAACAAAATACAGTGCATGAAATGAGGGGGAAAAAAATCCTTGAGTTACAGAGTGTTGACCTTGCAGTACCCACTGAATACATCTCTTTCCTTTTAAACCATGGAGTATGAAAAGACAGGGAGGAATGGTCACAAAAATCTTTACCTGTGACATTTTCTTGTCTTTCTAGAAGCATGTTATAGCCCAAATAGGATTTTCAGCCTTGAGCTAGATTGTTGAATAGATAAGTATTTTAATACCGCAAATGTGCTAAGGATGGCTCACTGTTTAATGATTTTTGTGGATTGTGATGTTCATATTAAGAGTAATAGTAGAGTTTACATGTTTAGTTTTTCTAATTGTGAATAATAGAAAGAATTTTGTGGATAAAAGCAGTCAGCTTGGTTTCCTCTTGTGTTCTGTTTTTCAATGCCTTGTCTTTATATATGGCAGCAAGATCCTTCCCATGGGTGTCTGTCCTGGTCTTACACAGACCTAGGCATATTTCTCATCTGAGCTGTGACAGTGAAAACCAGGAGTAATATCTAAGACCAGCATCTGCCACTGGACTGCTGCTGTTGTTAAACCTAGGACATGTAATGATATAGCAACTTGCTCACCAGATAGTGCAAATCATATTAATAAAAAAAAGAAAGGTTATTTTCCTTGTTGGTTTGTTTGTTTTGCTGGGCAGTTCCCATCCCAGGCAGAATAAGCTGTTCTCCAGGTGTTGCCTTTGCATGCTGCTGGTGTCTGGCTGATGGGCCAGACGTGCTGGGTTTGAACTTGTGTTCAGGGACCAGAATGGTTTCTGACGTGGGCAGGCTGGGTTTGATCCCTGCCAGAGCTGTGGCTGCCGAGTTTAATTGAAACCCCAAGGCTGTTTGAAGCATGGCCAAAACACACCTTGCAAGTGGAACTTTATCTAATAGCACGACGCAGGTGAGCTCTGGAAGCGTAAATCTCAGTCACTGAGCAGTGTGTGTGTTTCCACAAGGTGCTCTGGTGCTGTGACAGCCCCAGCAGGTGACACTGGGCTGATCTCCCCGCGCTGTCACAGCCGGCACATCGTAAAGTCAGGACTTGTTAAGGGCATTCCATAAATGGCTTTGGCTGGTAAGAATGAAGTAACCTGCTCTTTTATAAACTTGTTACTAATATCCCTCTCCATCTCCTGCTGCAGGGCTTTGCAGGAGAAGCAGGGAGAGGGTAAGGGGGACTAAGGGAAGATTGAAACAGCAAGAGTGAGCTCTGGCTGTGTGGGAGCATGTGCCCTCCCAACAGGAGCCTGTGTGTAGCAGGGGAGCCCTAAAGGTAGTGTAGGTGATAAATGACAAGATGTGGGAGTGAGTCACACAGTAAATACTGGGAACAGCCTTTCTTTTTTACTGGTTTGCATGCTGGGGAATTTTCTCTCTTCTCCACAGTGCTAAAAGCCAGTGGTGATGGTGGGCTTTTTTCTCCAGCCAAGGGAGAAATTTCTAGCATGACATACCTGTTAGCCACCATGGAAATGTGTTATTAATGATGCTAAGGAGTTTTTTCCAAGTGATGTAAAAGCACCCTTTTGTGTGAGTCCTGCTTTTATGAAGCTGATGTCACTGAAAGCTTGCCAACTGCATGTGAGCCCGAGTGGCAGTGGTGCAGTTACTGCTGTGCCCCAGCTTTGAGCAGGAGAGAGCATTGCTGATCTCCTCCCTTGGGGAGAAGGAGCCAAATGAGTTCTGCCTTGCCAGGAGGGAGATGTGCCATTTCCGGGCATGTTGGGTTCCTGTCCCACTCCCTCTTAAAAATTGGCAGTGTCTGACTGTCAGCTGCCATTCCTTAAGTGGTCACAGAATAAACCAATTGCACCCCTTTTGTCATGCTCTGTGTGTGTGGGGTGCAGGTGGACAAGGGTTAAGCCACATGCAACTCCACAGTAAGCACAAAGAGGCAGCTGATTTTCCGGCAGTGTCAACAGGAGAGTATAATTTTTTTTGCCATCTCTAAGCCAGCTTTTAAAATGGCTCTTGTTGGAATGAGAAATCAGTATCCCCTGACATAGGACTACTCATTAAGAGTGTGATGATTGTTAATTCTTCACCTGGGGCTAAGAGGACATTGTTAGATCTTTTTGAAACATCTCCTGCCTTGATTTTGAATGAGTAAGCTAGCAATTTATGATCACAGCCCAGGCCAGTAACGCTCTCCCTTCCTGTTCCTCCATCTAGCTTGCAAAATCGGATACTACAAGGCTCTCTCGACAGACTTTGCCTGTGCCAAGTGCCCTCCTCACAGCTACTCCATCTGGGAAGGCTCCACGTCCTGCACCTGTGATCGCGGCTTCTTCCGAGCCGAAAACGACGCTGCCTCCATGCCCTGCACTCGTAAGTTGGTCTTGGAGCATTCCCTTGCCCCTCCTATCACCCGTTTCTTCTCTGTGTCTCCAAAAAGCGTTCTGCTTCTAACTGCAGCGTTCAGTTGTCACTGTAGGACACCAAGAAAGATTCCAAATATTTCAGAAGGCAAAGAGCATAGAAAAAGAAGGCTTTTATTTTCTAATTCTTACTACCTTTTATAAGGTGTTCCGATACAGACTTAACATGATTGATGAATAGGAATGACACCTCTCTAATCCCATTGGTTGAACTAGAGAAACAGTAAACACCAGCTGGACAAAGATTGTTTTGAGAAAGAATAATTGTTTGCCAAGATTGTTTTGAGAAGAAGCTTTCTTGAGAAATTTTTCCTTGGGAAAAAGTTAGCAGCTGCTAGCAGGCTAAAAACTCTCAGACCCAGAAATACCAGGCCTACGTTCAGTAGCTCTTAAGGCCCTTTGCAGATGCAGTTTGCATTTTGGCCCACACTTCCAAGTGACAGTGTTAGTTCTCAGCCCTCAGTTCCTAATGGTTGTGCTGACCCGTGTGAGCCTGCAGTATAAATAAATCAGGAGACACAAAAGAGGGACTTGCACACCTTAGTAAGACAGTTAGAAGTAAAATGCAGGCCTCAGTTCCAGTCTGAGCACCTCACCTTTCATCTCTTTAAATACGGATATTTGTGGCAATTGTGAAAGCTTTCCTTGTAATTGTATGACCTCAGGTAAACAGGTAATATTTATAATCTCATTATATTTCTATTTTGCTTGAAATATAGCTGGTGACCCTTGGGAACCTAAATGTTCATCTGAAAGGGGTGGTAATAATAAATCTTAAACTTTATTGAAACAAGCACCCAGTGCATGGTTTATTTTCTCCTGTGTAGGTAAATACATCATGTGCAGCAGATGGAATTGGCTTTAGTTCGACCAAAATGCCTTCATCAGGGAGAAGGAGAGATGCAGTGAGTGCAGTCACAGGGTTGCTGGATAAACTCCTTGTCCTATGTGTTGGTTAATGGCTCATGCAGTTGAAGACCTGGGATTCCAGGCGTGTCCTGGTGTTAAATTGTGATCATCTAGTTCTTTGGTTTTCACTTTCTTAGGGGCAGAGCAGTTTGAAACAATAAGTGAAAGGGCTGTATTTTACCAGGGGGGATATCCATGTGTGGCTTTCCCTGAAAGCTATTGGAAGTGTTTCCAGATTTTTGGAGTTCAGCTGTATATTTATGTAGAGAGAGTATGTGTGTGTGTCTGAGGGAGGGAAGGTCGAGATATTTCTTTTGTAACATTTTAATATATTGAGAATTAATTTTGTGAGAGATGACTCACATTTATTTAAACCTTAATTTCTCCCTTACAAGGCAGAAACAGAATATGTCCATAACTAAGTTAGCACTCATCCCTTCCCCACACCCCCTTGATTCCAGCTGTTCTCCAGTGATTTCCTTCTTTTCAGCAGTGAGTTTTGCTGAGTGGTGGTGGAGGATGCCAGGGAATAGCCAAGAGCAGCTGCTTTTGCTTAGCAGGAAGCAGAGTGGTGCATATACCCCTTGCCAAGTACTGACTGGGAATGGAGTCTAACTGTATTGTGAAACCTTGCCTAAATGGGCAAGAACATGCTTTCTGTAATATAATTTACACTACTAGATCTAAAACGTGACCAGTTTGATAGGAAAAATGTCTTTCTGCAACAACAAAACTATTGTTTGGAATGTACACCCTAAATAACATTATACCGGCAAAAGTTTTTCAAAGCCCCGGTCCTTGTCAATGATATCTTGACCAAATTGAAATCAAATTAGTAATCAACTGGTTGAATTTAAATAGGCATGTGCAGTTAGTGAAGTATGAGGAGAGAGCAAAACATTTCCAGATGGGGAAATTGTAAGCAAATGATACGCCTGTTGCTGGTATTGCAAAATGTACCCCTGCAAGCTTAGCCCTTTTTTGTCAAGCCTTGGGCCTGCTGCAGGCACTCTTCCCCATTCCTGTCTTGGGAGGTCAGACAAAGCTGAAGTTCCTGATCTTGGTCTTCTACCCCAAAAATACAGAGAGGGAGGGAGGAAACGCAAAGGCTGTGGTGCTGGCCTCAGTCTTCATCTCTGCAGCAGCCTGGGAGGACTCTGCATGCAGAGGCAAGCCAGCACCACAATCCTATGAACACCTGCGCTTGGGAAACAGGGCTGTCTCTGGAGGTCCTGTTTCACAGCTTTGAATTTTCCTGTAGCTGAAGGGCTTCTTCTGTGCTCCAAGGTGAAGGCTGACACAGGAGTTGTTTCTGAGCTACCTGTGGGGCAGCTGTGCCTCCCCAGTGCTGCTGTGGGCGCTGGCAGCCCCTCTTGGAGCCCTGCCTGGCTGTGCTGGGAGGGTGATGCCTGCCCAGGCACCAAAGCAGCTCTGTCCACGGGGCTGTGTGGGGCTCTGGGGGCTTTCCTTGTCATGCTTCCCCTCTGAGTGGCCTTCTGCCCACCTGCCTGAGGCAACTGACAGCATTCAAAGGGCCTCTGCTGGAGGAAGACCCTTCAGAATGTCCCTGTTTGTCTGACTTTCCTGACAAGATGTGTAGACAGAAAGGAGCATAAACATCAAAGGTGCTTTCAGGCGGATTCGGACTGTAATCAGTTCTTACCAGTTGGTTAAACCAGGTGACAAACCCAATTCCCTTGTGCTGACAGCCATAATAATCTGGCACCTTCTTTGTTCATTATGCTCTCTTTAACTCTGGTATTCTCATTCAGGCCTGCATTTAGTAATCGCTCAGTGTGACGGCACACTAATGAAGAAATAAAACACAGTATCTGAGATCCATTCTTCTAGCAAAAAGATAGACTCTGCTCCACTGGCTTGTAAAATCAGGTTTCTGTTCACTTGGAGAACTATTAGACCAGGTGAATAAAAGTAACATTGGATAATTTGGAAAGAACACCTGGAATGGACTGTGGATTGATCCCTTCTTTATTATTCTTAAACACTTTTTAAGATGAAGAACTTCAGCCTTCTTAAGATGTGTTTTTGTAAAGCTTTGACCCTTGGCTATTGATTTCCTTTAGTAGTAAACTGGCTGGCCTTGTCACTTATCTCGCCTTCTAGGTTGGGGGAGGAGGACTGTTAGGACTTTCCATTAGCCTGATTGTGCTACTGGATGAAAGGGAATTAGAGAATTCCCCTTCCTTTTCCTTTCTTGCAATTCTCATGATAAGTAACAAAAGCAGTAGCTACTTCCTGGTGTGCTGGCCAGGAGAGGTGCTCCAGAGTTTTGCCCTTCCATAACACCACTCTCTGGCATTGCCATGCTTTGTTGAGCTGTAAAAACTGTGTCTAACCTCAGGTAAGCCAGGCATCAGGCTCCTAAACAAGTTAGTCAAACTCTGATTTTAGTATTCTGCTCTATTTCAGCTCTGCTAGAGTGAGTAGTTATTTTTGGTGTAAAGTTTGTGCAGGTAAGAGCAGAATGTGGCAGTGTGGGTGTAGAGACAGGGGAGTGGGCTGTGTCGAAGGCCAGGCAGACACCCTGACATACACGTGTTTCCTGGTGCATCTTTCCCCTCAAACTTGCCTCCTGGGGATAACCATCAATGTGTCTGTCACCACTGAGTGGCGGAACCACCCTGGATCTGCTGCTTTGGCCAAACTGGGGAATCCAGACTTTGAGCTCTGAAGCACAGTGGGTTTGTCAGCTGTGTACTTGGGCATGGAGATGGGTTGGTTGACTTGTAATACACCTGAGCTCAAACCATGGAAAACACAGATGCCTTTCCCTTGTAGAAGCATTGCAAAAGTAATGTCAAGGCAACTCTGTGGACCTTCATTATATTTCAGTACTTGCAGAGAGGAAGGGTCTTTCATAAGGTTAGCGATGTAATGGAGACTAAATTGCCTCACCCACACATGAATCCATGAGGCAGGAAAACAAATCAGTCTCAATCATGGCCCTTGTCCCTGAATTCCCTTGTTTGTAAGGAGATATCCTGTGAATTGCAGCCTGGTGCAGGCAGGTGCAGTTCCCACCCAAATTAATGGGCATTGCTCCTGTATCCCCACCATTAATGAGTTAGGTTCTCTAACTCTTAAAAAACAATGCTCACATTATGAGCAAGAACAGGATGGTTTTGTATTGTTTATATTGTCTGTTTGATTCAAATTATTAATGATTTTTAATTGGGAGGCCTTTACAAAAGAGAGATTACCATCATGAACTGTCCAGCTTGAAATCTGCCTCAGTAAATGACCCTGAATAATTTAGTCAGTTGTGTCACCCAAATAGGGACTGATGGCTTGATTGATATTTTGTCATGGACTGAAATATTTCAAAAACGGTTGCATTTAAGACTGTTTATACTGGAGAAGCTTGGAGATAACAAGGGCAGATTTAGTGAGTTGCAAGAGAAGAGTGCCTGCTTTAAAAGGACCTTCTCCAGTCTAGGTTATCAAGAAACTGAATAGCCTGACTTCAAACAGCAAACATCACTTACTTGTCTTTACATTCCCCTCTTCTAATTGAATTTAGTGCACTGCTGTATTTCCTTCAGAAAGTATATTGTTTTTAAATTACCATTTCAGTGCTATTACTCAAGGCTCCTGCTTCTAATGCTTTCTGACAGTTATCAGCATAATGAACCATAATGAAATGATGAGCAATCTACAGTGGAAACTCAATGTGAATTCCACTAGAGCTGTGTGACTGTGCTGTTAAAATTTGAATGCACATTAAAATAACACTGTCCTTATTTGTTTCCAAGGTCAAGGCTTTAAAAAAGGTCTGAAAGGTCTAAACACTTTAATTTTGTTAATCTTGCAGTCTAATATATACCCTTAATGCAGTTTCGTGTTACATTTAACATATCTCAGAGATAAATATTTGACCTGCATTTTCAAAAAAGAGTGAATTTACCTACCTAATAACTGTGGCTGCAAATGAGTAATTACATAGGATCTGATTATTTGAGCACATGTTTATAATGATTGCTTAGACTATAAAGAATACAAATAAGCAAATGTGCTCTTTTTCTTTCAACTGAACTTGTTCCTTTTCTAAGTGTCCAGTCAGATGTGGATTTATCACCATTGTGGCTGCTAGGAAAAAAGAAAGCAGGATGCACCATGCAGGCGTCCTGGCTACTGCATTGTTGGCGGCTTTGCCCTGGCTTTGCCACACTTCTACACTTGTGCTGGCACTACTGCAGTCCCCTGCTGTTGAAGCCTGTTTTCTGTAGTATGAAGTATATGCCAGTAAAGCCTCTGATTTTCAGAATTTAAATTTATGACATAATAACTNTATATATATATATATCTCCACACCTTCAGTAAATGATTTTGTTTTTAAACCAGCCTATGATATTGTTCATTATGTAAATAGTACATCAGAATGCCTTTTAAGCTGTAGTGCAGCAGTTACAAGAGCAGAGGGAACAGTGGGTAGGCTGTGAGGAGAGAATGATTTTTCTTCTCCACGTAGGCTGGGAAAATAGACCATCCATGGCTGCATCGCTGCCAGACCGAGAGAAAGGGACTGTGAGTGATGGGAATCTCAAAGGAGAGAGCTGTCTCCCCTTGTGTGTGGTGATGGGCTGAAGGAATTGAATAAGGAGTGGTTACGGCTTGAAGAGAAGAGACGGGAGTAATTTGACAGTGTGTGTTTATAATCAGTAGACTTGAAATCATCACTCCTTTAAATGCAGCAACTGTTTATTAGCTGTCTTCTGATTTTCTGGCCAGAGCCTTAAATTAACACAGACATTTACTCAATTAAGTGGGGGCTTTGATTTGGTTAGTCAAGACCCAGTTCTGTAGAGTTGTTGAAGTAAATTAAAGGGCAAACAGAACAAGAAATTCAGCAGTTGGTCCAATTACAGAACAACTTATTTTTCTGGTTGGATTTCTTTCCTGTCAGACTGTCAGATAACTTTCTGGTTTCCGCAGTGGAACTCTTTTTATCTGGAAAGGGTGAGTGAACACAGGTGGTATTGTCTGCAGCACAGTGCATTAGCGTAGATGTGATAACGTGTCTTAGCATATGTGACAATGCAAAATGTTCTTATATGGCAGTTCTTGGAAGAGAAGCCCAGAGCCCAAAGGAGCGGTACCTGCAAGCATCAGTTTTCCCACACCTCTGCCAGGGGTAACTGGACCTCTTTGCTGCTTCTTTAGCCTCTTTAGGAGAGGAGCTATTAATTGGATTGTTCTCCAGCTGAAAGGAACAAAGCCTATCGTGAAGCTGGGAGCCAGGGTAGTTTTGGCAAGTAAATAGGAAATCGTACATTCCAGTGAAATGGGCATTTTGTCACTGGCACGGGTCCAGGATCCCTGGCTTGGCAGGACTCCCACTGAAGTCAAAGGAATCTTGCCCAAGTAAATAAATGAAGGATTGTTTACCAAATCGTTTGCCTTATTATAACCCAGTTGTAAAGCTAACTATGCACAGAGAGGAGAGAGGGTGGAAATGGAGCAGATGACTGGTATTTTAAGTGGCTGCTGCATCTTTAGGCCAGTTGGCTTTGGTCTCGCCAGTTGTAAAACACGTAATCTGTAATGATAAATGGTCAGGAATAGCCAGGCAGACAAGAAGTGAGGGTTGTCCAAGCTGCCTTTGCTTGTGTAAATTCGTTCACAACAACAGGGGACCTGTCCACAACTGCTGAAAGAAGCAATTAGTGGCAGTAACATACACAACTGTCCCAGGAAAGTGTGGGCTTTATTTGCAAGCTTAAACATACAGGACCCAGGTATTTACTCTGCATTAGAACTTTCCTTTCAGATGGTCAGAGATCAGCAACAAAGGCATAGCTGAAGGGCATCACAGCTCACATGCTGAGACATCATTGACAGCTCCACTGCTGTACAGGTTCAATGAAGCCTTATGAGATGGAAAGAGGAGGCCAAAGTGCTTCCTCTTGAACACTGTGCCTGGCACCACTTTGCCAGACATTTTAGTGAACTTAAGAAGTTTAAAGACATTGATTATTTAATAATTACTTTGCATTCTCTCTGAAAATAGTAAACTCTATTTCACGCTCAGCCCTGCCCCCAGGGAGATGATTCTAGGATCGTGATCAAATTAAAGAGCATTGATTAAAGTTGTTAAAGGCTGTCCGTACAGTACTGTTGTGGTGAGGCCTTGCTGAAAGAGCAGCAGTGTGACCCCGTGGGTGAGGCTGGCAACATGACCACCAGCCTTAGCAGAGCCCTAGTACTGCCTCTCTGTGCCTGAGCCAGCCCCTTCAAAGGCACCTGATCTACTTCCATTGGCATTTCATTGCTCTCTGCAGATAGGCCTCAAAGATCTTTGGAAGTGTTCATTGTATGGATCTCTTTTTTTGCGCACATCTTTATTTCGTCTCCTCTATTCTTGCTGTGATACACACAAAAGCTTGGCTCTCAGATCCTGTATAGCAGATGTGCTAAACTTTTCCCTGGTTCCGATAGTGCATTTCTGGTCAGGTTTTGCTATTAGACGGTTGGATGCTTGCTCCCAGGTGCCTGCTGCTCCTTTAACTTATCAAAGACTTTGTTGCTCCTCTGTAGTGCAGCCAAGGCCTAGCTGCCGATTCAAAACAGGCCGGTTCATCCTGGGCTGCTTTTAAACGACAGTGAGTCATAGCAACCTTCCCTGTTGTATGAATCTTGTTTATTATGTAGCAAATTAGCTCAAGATTTCTGAATACCCCGAGTTCCCTTTGAAATCACTGCAGATGAAGAGCGTCAGCGTCTCTGGAGCAGGCTCATAAAGAGGATCCTTTTGTCAGTCCTGGTCCAAAGCCCATTGAGGCCTGCTGGTCTGCCTGATGGACTTTGATTAGCAAACACCCAGAGCTGGCACACAGCTGCATTTAACAGTGTTTTTGTAGGGCTTTCGCAGTTCTAGGGTGAAGTTAGAAAGCTTTGAACTGTTATTGTAGGTTATTGTATTATTTTTAATACAGTATTTTAATATTTTTTGTTTGTTAAAATAATTTTGAATCCTGATCAAGCTAAGGTCTGCTTTTTCTGCCTCAAAAAAGAAGTGATATTTTCTTGAAGGAGAGTGCGGGAATGGCTTAAGAAGATTAAAGTCTTTTCTACATGCTTGAGGTTTTCTGATGTCTGGTGGGAATTGCCAATGAAGCTTCCTTCCGATTTCACACTGTCAGGCGAATGCAGGCTGAATGCAGTGTGACAACCCACTTGAAAATAATTATCCACTGCCCTGGTTGCAGAGACATCCGTTACCTGCTGGAGAAATGGGCTTTTACACACGTGCCCACGCAGATGGAGTAAATTATTTTTTTAATCGTTTTCTCCTTCCAGGGCTCAAAAGTTTCATTCTGCTAGTTACTTAGTTACATACATATCTTTAGAGAGCATCTTTCTTTTAAAGGAGGTACATTTTAAATGCAGTGATCTGGTGACTGACAGGATGCTCCCAACAAAGGCTTGCCTTCTTGAGGGTATATGTTTGAAATATCTCCATTAGCACTTCCATGGAGAGTGTGGGTTTCAGTTTGCGTTTTTAACAGATCTCCTCCCACAGCCAGATCTTTCAAGGTAATAAATCTTAACTATAACATAGGCTAGTAGTAAACAGATGTGGTTACAGTCCTAATACTGATAATATCAGTTCAGTCCTTAATGGGTAATGTTGCTGCCAGAATAATTCACTACCACTGTTGATGGCTGGAAGACTTAGCAGGCATAAAAAAGGGAGCTCCTGAAGGAGCCCTCTGTGCCAGGCTGTGACAGAAACGTGCAGACAGGCAGCTATTTGTGGCTAAGAGAGCTTTATTTTGGGTGTCACCAGAATGGGTTTCTTGGAAGGGCTAAATTCACTTTAAAGGAATTAAGTGTCAGAACCCTGTGCTGAAGTACTTTTTGGTTTGTTTTGTGATTCCCCCCCCCCCCAACATAAGAAAATAGTATATAAAGACTACTTGTATCTGATAAAATTGGCCAAAGCAAAGCCCTCAACTTTATCTCCAGTCCTGTCTGTGGCAATGGGACCTCTGAGAAAAGGAAAGAGGATTTTTTTTACTTGTGTCTACCTTTGGTGAACAAAAGTCATTTGCTCAAAATTTGGAGTTGCAAGTTGTCTCAAAGTGGGATTCTGAAGTCCTGTCAACCTGGGCCAGCAGAGAACCAAGCTGCAAGGTCTTTCTTATTTGTTCTCATTTTATGGGACAGCAAGGTCACTCGGGAGCTGTTTTGCTGGGAATCGTTTCTTTCTCATCTCTGTTCTCTGTGCTTTAATCCACGCCTCCTAACCATACAC
The DNA here is from genome assembly GCA_008694505.1 of Cyanoderma ruficeps. Classification (NCBI taxonomy): domain Eukaryota; kingdom Metazoa; phylum Chordata; class Aves; order Passeriformes; family Timaliidae; genus Cyanoderma; species Cyanoderma ruficeps. The sequence goes on along the minus strand of VZDJ01000028.1, from coordinate 1,128,501 downwards.
TGTTGCTGAACTAAATTAACTGGTTTAGTGAAGACAGTATTCTTAATGTCAAACAAGTCTGTCTGGTCTCCTTGTAGAAAACTGTAATTGAATTTACCGCATACACCCACAGAGACTTTTAGAGAAACACCTTGCTGGGCAGATCAGTAATAAAAAAGGAAGATGTAAAACCAGGGATATTAAAACCTCTGTCATAACCATTTAAATACAGTTGCCCAGCACAGTGCACTTACAAGTCTACCTTCAAATCCCAGGGTTAGTTTTCAGGGATATTTTTTGGCTGTGTGGATCTGTTAGGTTTGCAGCTGTAGGGAGGAAAGGAGGGCTGACTTGGTTGGTCTCCCTGCACACCCAGCCAACCATGCCTGCCTGCCTGTTTCTCTGGAGCCCCTGCAGCTTCAGGAGCCCAGCCACAGCTTGTCCTCTGCCGTGGGGTTGTATGAGTTTGTGGTGCATGGCATTTGTCAGGGGAGGAGCTGTCTCCTCCCCACTTGTGCCTTTGTGGTGGTGCTGCACTTGCAGTCCTGGCCTGCCCTGGTTAGACCCTGTCCTGGGGCATGCTGCAGTGCTGGGATCTGTACTTTCCCTGTGGTAAGGGCAACGCTGGGCGCGCTGATCCCTCAGGGCAGCAGGAATATTCACTCAGTTGTAGCTAATCCCCTTTGTGCTATCTTTCTTTGAAATCATTCATTGCATTGGGACAGACTTTCTTTCTCCTTGGCAGAATGACTTTGCCAGATTCCTGAGGTTGAGCCTCCTACATTTGTGCTGCTGTCCTTTGGGGACAGGAAAAAAGGGGCTTTGGGATAAGAGTTCTCAGCTGGATGGCATCCAAACAACAGTCAGACAATCTGTTGGTGTTTGACTCAACGATCTCTGATGCCCCTTAGTCTTTAGGGCAGCTGATTTAAATGGAAAATACTGTACTCCTTGCAAATGAACGGTTTACTGAGATGTTATTATGCCCAGTGTTACTCTGCAGCCTGGTTCACTTCCCAGCTGGGTCCCCTTGCCATCTGCCCCCTTCAGTCCTGGAGAGCAAGTTCATTAGCGGGTCTTCGCTGCGGAAGCTGTCTGTGAGTCACTCCAGCGTTTGGACCAGGCTTGAGCCCTGGTATGTATCATCAAGTGTGCCCACAGAGACCTGTAATCCACAGAGAGCTGGCACACTGGAATCTCCTGTGGTCTGGAAGGAAGGAAGGAGACAGTCAGGTGTTGGTATGTGCCCTTGTCATGGCTTTCACCAGGTCCTTGTCAGTTGTGCAGGCGCGTGTGGGAGGCTTCTGACTGGAGAGAGACTTGAGTGTAGGCAGGGAGGGAGAGAAATGTTGATGGATGAAAAGTTAAAATACTGCCTGAAGTTGTAGAAGGAGTGCTAAAATACATCAGTCCTTTTAATACAAGTAGTGCTTATGCTGTTAACGCCTTAAAAACTCTTGTGTCCATGAATGTTTGTTTGACATAGGGTACAACATTGTCCTTAAGACAGACAGATCTATCTGTGGATGAAAGACAGCTGTAATGGCTATAGCCTATTGCAGCAAGAGAAAGCCAAACAATCTGCATTGCCCAATACATTTAAGGAAATCTAATAGGAGGGTTGAGGAAGATAGCAAGATTACCTTGATGAAGATTATTTGTTGCTAAACAGACTCTTCAGTATTTCCCTCAGCCCTGACATACACAGTGAACTGCTCCACCCAGGGCCTTCCCATTTGCTTCATGGCTCACTTGATTTTCATGGGTTTATTGTGAAGCAAGATTTATGGAGCCCCAGGAAGGAATTAAATTGAAAACTTCCGTTCCCTGTGTTCCCAGAGAGTCTCCCCTGTCCGTTCAGGGTGCTGGTTAAAGGGGCTGGAGAGGGATCTGGCTTTCAGGCCCCATGATCAAACTGTGTCCCCTTTGCAGTCGCTGGCGTGAGAAGACTGAGTGGCTCTGCAGTTCTCTTCCTCAGATTCTGGTTTCCTGTGCAGGGAAAACAACAGCACCTGCCTTCTTAACATCATAAAATGAATTTTAAAATGAATTGGTTTTCAGAATTAAAATGTTTGGATTTAAATTTAATTTCTTGTAGGAACTGTCACATTTTCAAACTGTTCCAGGCAGCGTGGCAGTATTAGCTCCGTTCATCCACAGTGCCAAATAGGCCATGCAGTAGCATGCTTCCATTGGCAGGAGATCTATGAAAAATGATGTAGATCATGGGACTTGTGACAAAGTTACAGATGGTGGTGGTGATTCAGAGGCACAGGTCCCTCTCTCCTCTCTCATCTGCCCTGTAGCTAGATTTTTCTGCCAGAGGATGCAGGTTTATGTGGGGGTGATGGTCTGGCTGTCAGGATGCTGTTCCTATGAGATCCTGCTAGCTGGGTTCGTGCAGGTACTTTCCTGGCCCTTGCAGCCTGCCATGGCCCTGAAAGGGTTTGTCTCATCTATCAGCAGCGGCTCTGTTGTCAGAAACAAAGCAAATCCTGATCACCATTGAAGGAGCAGATACGCCCTGTGTTTCAACATCTGAAACCAGGCCCATCAATCTGAAGCTATTCCCCACTCCCTGTGCCAACAGCTCCATTGAAGATTGTGCTCCAGGAAGAAAAGAAATTGCTTTTCCCCTCACTGTAATGTCAGCCCACCATTCAGAGACTCCCCTGCATCTTCCTTTTCTTGCTGGAGGTGGTGCACTCGTCTCTGTGACCTGCAAGCATCTGCTTCCCTGGTTTTCCGCTTCGTCGCATCTCTGTTTAGACACTGCAATGCCCTGTCCCACATACTAATTACTGACTTTTTGCTTCTGAGGAGCTTGATTCATTCTGGCACATTTTCCCATGTGAAACTGGACCTAGAGCCTTGGAAAATATCTTAATGGACATCAGACTAAGTCTAAGTTTAACCCCAAACTGGCTGCTGTATCTGAGCTAAGAGGCACATCTTTCAAACTGCAGCTGTGGCAGTATGAACCCTCCTCCCCTGGAGGTCTTTGCTTCAGGAATACCCCCTTGAAGTGGGGATATTCTTGGCCCTGCCAGAGCTGGTGCTGCTCAGGGAAGGAGGTGTTTGCACCTCATCTCAGCTCTCCTGGCGGCGCTCTGAGTCAATGCTCTCGTGTGTGTGACTGCAGCGAGTAAACGCTCTGCAAGAAAATGCCTTTTGCTTTTGCTTGCCATCAGGCTCTTGATGTTTCCCACAGGAGCAGTTTCTGTTCTGTTTCTTGCTGCTGCCAGGTTCTGACCAGTCTCTGGGAGGACACACAGCCTCAGCTCCCAATGTCTCTGGCAGCTGCTCTGGCCAGGGCAGACCTTCACTGTACAATGTACACCTGGGCTTGCAGACTGCTGAGGCTGCTGTTCCCCCCAGAGGCTTTTATTGATTTCCCTGTTCCCTTGACAGTGCAGAGGGACAGGTGTTGTCACCCTGTGCACCTGCCTGCCCTGAAGACAGCCCAGGTGTGAGGCAGTTTGGGGATGTCTGGGGTGGAGAGAGTTTGGTTCAGTTCCTGCTCAGCAGTTCTGTGCTGCCGCTTGAGTTCACGATTTCAGGAGTGTCTTCCACCTCATTGCACTCAGAGTTTGGTTTTGAAAAGAAAACTTGTGCATTTGCAGGCTAAGCAGAGACCACTTTCTCGTACCCAGGGGAGCTGGCAAAGCCAACTTTTGGGAGAAGAAGAGCTGGTTATGGGACAGTGGCATTGGGCTGGGACTTGGGACAGTTTTGAGTACAGCCCAGGTGTGCAAAGCCTGTTTTGTGCCCTTGTCTCATCACATCTCTCTCTGCCTCTATTGCCATGATGAATAGAGATTAAAACCAGTTTCTTTCCTTTTCCTTTCTCATCTAGTTTTTGGATCAAGAAACATCTCTTACTGTGCTCAGTAACTGATCTTTGAGTAAAAGGGTTTTGTCCTTAGGAGTCCAAAATGCTGCCAGTGCATAAATAAACGCCATGAATGGCAGCCTGGTGGTGCAGCAGGCAGGAGGGTTCCCTGGCTCAGGGGCTGGACTCAGCTTTCTCTTCTTGCAGTAAGTCTACCTGTCAACCCCGATTAACTCAGAGGCTGTTTCAAAGGTTTGGCAAGAAGGGAGGATTTCCCTCCTTTCAAAATAAATACATTAATTTTGTATTTTTGAAGTAAACACAGACAAGCTTAGCTACTCCTGCAGAGACCTTTCTTTTAGGTACTGAAGACCTATTTGACTCTGTGTCATTTAAGACTCTTAACTTACCTGCCTCTCTCAAAATACAAGTCCTGTCTCCTGTTGAGCATGTGTTACATCTTGGTGTCTTCAAGCACAGACCGAGGAGGTGATGCAGCCCTCAAAACCTTGTCCTACGCAGCCTGTTCAGGCCTCAGGCTTCCTTTGAGATGAACCTGATGAATTGAGGAGGGAGCCACATATAATCTTCCCCATAGTCATCCCTTAACAGCTTAACCTTTTTGCTGCTATGCTTGATGAGTCACTTTGTAATTTCAGTAGAATTTCATGTTTTCAATGTATTTGGTTCCTGTCTTACCACAGTGACTGGTTTTGTACATTTGGCATATGAGAGATTATGACTTACTTATTTGTACACTTCCTGGAACTGTTGGTGCTGGCTGATTCTTTTTTGCCAGGTTCATAATTTCATAACATTTGATAAATTTGCCAGAACTTTCTCCTTTCTTTCCATTTCTGCAAGGAGATCTAGCTGAACTACTTTTGAATTGCAACCATCAAATGTATTTTGCTGAAATCTAAGAAGCTTTCATGAGCTTTCTTGTGTCTTGAATTTGTGACTTTCTACAAAATTATTTCCACTGTTTTTCTGCTAATAATATTTGTAAGTAAAGCTCTGACTGTCAGTAGTTACTAGGCACAGCTATTTTTACTGTGTTCCTGTTTGTACGGATACAGTTTTAATCTTCATTCTCATTCTGTTTCATTTCTGTTTGATGCAGTGCTTACCTCCAGCCCTTTCCTGAAGCATTTTGTGTGTGAGTTCCTGTGTGCTCTGGCCCAGAGCAGGCTGCCTGGCGATAGTCAGAGAAGCTTTTTGGGATGGATAAAATACCCATCCCTTTCATGGGTTCACTCTGAATCATCTGTCTTAAATTTAAGGGTACAGAAAGTGTGTCTCAACTATATTGAAATTAGATTAAGAGTTGCAGGATTAGCTCTTCTGCATTTTCAATTTGCCTGTGGGTTTGGGGCCTGTGGGGATTTAAGCACATAAATAGGATTTGTGCCCGTGTGTTGGTCGGCGTGGGGTGGGGAAGGGCTGGCCAAGGCACCCCTGGAGAGGTGCTGGAGGGGCAGGAGGGGCTGCTGCCTCTGGGCTCTGCCCTCTCCTGACCAGCCTGCTTGTGGCTCTGTGTTCTAATCCCATAGTCCCTGTGCTGGAACCAGCTGGGAGCTCTCTGGCAGCATGTTTGTGGGTTTTGAAGTCTCCCATCCCTGTGGTGGAAAAGCTGACCTTGTGTCTCAAATCCAGCCTTATTGCCAAGCTTTCCGTCTGGTCTCTTGTTTCTGACCAGGTTTCTTTTATCAGCTCTTCCTTCAGATGCTCACCATATTTTCCTCTCCAGTTCTTTCACTTTCTCCAGCACTCCCTTATTGCAAACTTTATTTTCCATCCTTCAAAGCCTTAGTTCTGTGTCTGGCTTTCCACTCAGATCTCCATCCTGCATGTTGAAATGTCATATTCAGGTCCCTGCTTGATGGACTTCAGTGTTCGCTGAATGTTGTTTGACATCAACTTGTCTGGAAAATATTGCACTTATATTTTTCAGAAAAAGATACCATGAGATATTTCTATAATAATGAGAGTCTGCCTGTAGGTAATGGGGGACCTTGAAAATCTCAAGTGAAGCAGAAGTTTGTTCATTTGATGCTTTGCTTAGGAGATCATGGAAAAAGTGAGTGTAAGATATGTAAATTTAACATTTTTCATAACAAGTGTAAATAGTGAAAGGGAAAAGGTCCCACTCCTGTTTAATTGCAATACTGAGCTTTCAGGCTCATTTAGAGCTGGAAAATACTGTTAGTTCATTAGGTGAAGAGATCAGAGTTTGACTTACCGGTTAAATTTTTTTGCCTTCGTTATGAACATAGAGAAGCAAAATTCTGCTTGGTCTCTGCTGTCCTTAACTTAAATGGGAATTGCACAGGGTCTGGAACCCTGAATTCCGATGTTACCATGTAAGTTTTTTTTTTGTTGTTTTTTTTTTCCTTTAACTAAAACCACGTGGACTTTGTCTTTTTAGGCCCTCCATCTGCTCCCCAGCACCTGATTTCCAATGTCAATGAGACCTCAGTGAACCTGGAGTGGAGCCCCCCCCAGAACAAAGGTGGCCGGGAGGACATCTCCTACAACGTGGTGTGCAAGCGGTGCGGGGCGGGCGAGCCCAGCCGCTGCCGCTCCTGTGGCAGTGGGGTGCACTTCAGCCCCCAGCAGAACGGCCTCAAAACCACCAAGGTCTCCATCACCGACCTCCTGGCACNGGTCTCCATCACCGATCTCCTGGCACACACCAACTACACCTTTGAAGTCTGGGCTGTGAATGGAGTGTCCAAGCAAAACCCCAGCCAGGAGCAGGCTGTGTCAGTCACTGTGACAACCAACCAAGCAGGTAGGAACATAAACAGCGATTCCCTTTCCTTCTCTGCTGCCTGTTTTTTAGGAGAGCTGTGATTTCCATTACTTTTAGTATTAGCAAATGAATGCGAGGAGCCCTAAGATGTGTAACTGGGTGAAACCCTTATTTTCTGGTGATTTCTGTGGATAGTTTAAATGCATCAGAGGCAGGGAGAGAGTGGAGGGTTTGGGTGCTGTGTCTGGGAGCAGGCTGTGCTGCAGCATGCGGGCAGGACGCTGGGAGGCATTCTGCAGGAGCACAACTGCACGGCTGCCCTGTTCCTCCGCTGCCCAGCAGCACTCTGCTCCTTGCAGGGGACACCCTGTACAGGCACACAAGGATGTCCTTGTTGTCTGCAGAGGGCAAAAAACATGCTCGGGTAGCACAGGGTTGTGCTCCTGCCCCCCTTGAAAAAGGGCTGTGTGAGATTCAATGAGCGGAACGAGTGGGCGCCCGCTCACCTGCCTGCTTGCTCTCCTCTCCTGGAAAGTCAATTAGATCTGTCCCCTTGTTAAATAAATACCTCCTTAACCTGCTGCTGATAACGTTTCTATTGATCAGAGCTGGCATTGCTGTAGAAATCCTATATGAGCTTTCAACTTTTTGCTGACTGATTTTTGCATTTCATTCATCTGGGAGAGTGAAATACTATTTCTGTGTATACGAGATTATTTCAGATACCCTGGGCAGCTCTGCTTTTTTGGTACCCCATGCTTGACCTAGTAAGGGCAAAGGCTGCAGCAGCAGATTGCAGTTTCATTTTGATGCTAATTTGTTGGATCTTTTTCTTTAATTACATTAAAACATTTCTTAGTTTGCAGCCAGCTAGGACTTAACGCACGGGGTTCCAGTTGAATTTTTAATTTAATGCACAAAATTATATACATTTGAATATGACACTCTTCTAAATGCAAATGAGATATCCAGACTGTCAGACTGGCTAGAAGACCGTCAAACCTGTTATCTGATGGCTCAGAGTGCTGATTGCCTTCAGGTCCCACAGATGTTGCAGGCATTCAGCACCTCGGAGCGTAGCTTACAGGGTATCATTTGTTACCAGGCTCACGGTGTATGAGACAATATTAATATTGCATATTTTGATAGTACCAACCTGTATAAATATTTTGAATTCTGTTTCCTGGTAGGTGTGTGAGAAAAATAGGTAGGCACAGTCTAAGTCTGCAAATTTTAGCTGTATACCAGGACATGTCAGTATTACCAGTGAGAGATGCATTCAATTTTGCAGTGACAGTTACAAGCGAAATTGTCAAGTCCACGCTGAAGCGCCTTTGAAAATCTGGTCCTGTGTTTTTTTGTTCTTCATATAGAGTTGACAGCATCCCTTTTAAATTATGATTCAAAAATTCAAACTACCACTTTGCCTAGTGAAAAAAAGACGAATAGAGAGCAAGGGCTATTAGGGAGTCTTGGGAGAAAGCCTTGGGAGACTGCTGTCATATGCTACATGAGAAAAGAAGGTTGAGAAGAGCAGCAGGGACAGTGTTTTTGTGCTATGAATGCCTAGCAAAGAGAGTATTTCTGACTGATTTTGGCATGTGTAAGGATTAGTGGGTGCATATATGCATGAATAAGCGAGCAGGATCCATCTACCGTGTGAAAATTCTACCATCTTATGCTTTTATATGCAAACCAAAATCTGATTGAATATGCAAATAAGAATTGATTTTGTTTATTATCCATGAGTAGTATTCTTCCCATCAGGAAATTTGTATTTTTGCCAACATTTCCAATTTCGAAACATGCCCAGTTTATCAAATGCATCAGAGGGACAGAGAAAATTATACTGGTGTAAATGAAAATTAACTCCAAGGTGCAGTGTTCACCCGTTCTTCATATAACTTTGTGGTTTCTGCTGCATAGAAGATCTAAATAGAAATGTGTGGCCTAAACCTACAGATCCCAGCTGAGATAAATAGCCTTACATATGCAAATAATCCCATTGATTTTGGTGAAACTGCTTGCTTGAGTAAAGGTTTGTAAAGTTAGACCCTTGGGTTTTACAAGTACTGATCTGTTTAATCATTGTAAATGTGTGTCTGGGGTGCATTAAAATCCTTGTGCCACTAATTTTCTTTCACTATATTTCATTATAAAGAAATCATGTCATGATGGAGCACTGCCACAGGCTTGGTTTTGATCTTGCACCTTTCTTACACTAATGTAAAGCTGCCTTGGTTTCTTTAAGGCAATTCTAAATTCAGATTAGAGCCAAGCTCCTCCCTTAATAGCACTTCTTCCCTGTTTTACTAATAAAAATGAAGCCACTAACACTGAAAATTTGTAAATTACTTAATTGGTTGTGCTCTCTACGCTTTGCTTCTCATCACTTGAAAAAAAATGTTGTCAATATGGGGAGGGTTTTTTTAGCTCTTTACATATGAGCAGTGCTTTTGGGTTGTCTTCTGGAGAATTTACTGGAACTCTTTGCAAGAGGTGCATCTCTGAGTTAAATTCAGTAGAAATTATAAGTATGCAAAGGACCAGGGAATTCTTCCTCATGACAACTTGACCTTGCAAATGTGCAATTGTAGAATCTGAAGGAAATGGGCAGAAATTTTGGAATCAGTTTTTGATGTGAGAATCAGGAGTCTGGGTGTCCGTGTGTTTGCTTGGTGCCAGCCCCTGTGGAAAGTGTGCATTCGGAGGCAGGCAGAGAGCAATGAGAAATCACCTGTGCTATATTCAGCACAAAACTGATGGAATGCATTGCAATGACATAAAAGGTGCAGTTGAAAAGCACAGGTGGGTTTTTGTTTGCTTTTGTTGTTTCACTCCTGAGATAATGAAATGAGGCAGTTTACTTTCCACTCCTCTTCATTTAGAAACTCTTTTCAGTTTCCAATACTATAGAAAAGTGTTTAAATGAAAATAAGATTTGCCATTCAAAGTAAGATCAAAAATCGTTTGAAAAAGTATTTTTTCTGCTTTTTGGAAAGCAGAAAATCGTTTGAAAAAGTATTTTTTCTGCTTTTTGGTTTTTATAATTTTCCCCCTTCCCCCCCCAAAAAAATAAATTCAATTAATTCAGCTCACTGTTCTGCATGTTTTCATGTTTAGTATAATTTTTTTTTTTTGAGTTGGGAACCATTACTCTTTTCCCCTCTGAGATTAAAAAAATCTAGAAAAAGCAAGGATGGAACCCTGAGCTGCTGGAACTTGGAGCCAGTGTCCTTAGCACAATGAGTACTCTAAGTGTTGATATTGGGGGTCTCACCATCAGCAGTGGTGACTTTTGGGCTTTAAAAAATTGTGAAATGATTTGTGGAAGAGATGCAGCCCAGCAATTCTCATGTGATGCTGCTAGGAGAAGCTAATTTCAATGAGGAGCTCTATCAGTCTGTTGACTGAGTAGCTCAGAAATCTCTGGGCTTGTTGGTTGTGGGGTTTTTTTTGTGCTAAGGATAATGCTGTGAAGCTGTTCAAAATTAAAAGTAAAGCTCTCAATAAAGAGATCTTGTTCACAGCATGCAGGAAGCTTGTGTGGTTTTTTTTGAAGAGGCGCTGAACAGTTTATATTTTTATTAAGGATTAAACAGCTGAGCTGTTTGGGTCTCCAGCCTGGGAGGCAGGTTCCCTGCTCAGTCCCTCTGTGTGCCTGTCCGAGGGGGCAGTGCCGCTGGGACAAGGATTTTGCATAGATGCTAAAGGCATTTGTAAGGCTGGGGAGTGGTGTGGGGGCAGAGCCTATGCAGGCTTAAATGAGATTTAAAATCCAAACTTATTATCCTGCTTGCTCGGCTCCCTTTGTTTTGTTTGCGTTTTATGAGGGATGTGTGTCCTGCTCACTCCTTTGCCTGTTGGAGTTAAAGCAGCTGGTATTTCTGAATGAACTGCCTGGTGATTTGTTACCTCGTTAGGTTACCTTGGGCTCTGTGTTTCCTTAAATGGATCAGCAGAGCTAGATGGATGCAGGATGTGCCAATTACCGTGAAAATACAGTATCAATAAATGAACTTACTTCTTCTCCCCTAGCATCACCCTGGATGTTTTCAAGCTGCCTGTGCTCAGGATCAAGAAATGATCTTTCTTGAGCATATCTAGGGCTCTCTGTCCTGGCTATCCCTCCTGCTGTTGTCACTGCTCTGCCCAGCCCCTCTGTCTGTGCCATGGCCCACTCCTGGCCTGTGCAGCTGTGTGTTCACCATCTCAGAGCTGCTGGGCTGACTGGTGGTGCTGCAGTCCTTCCCCCTCTCCTGTGTGCTCCCCCAGTCCCACACTCAGAGCCCTGCAGGGCTTCAGGGTCCCTTTCCAGGCAGGAGCTAAAATGGGTCATGGTGCCACCAGGATTTCAGCACCCCTGAGGAGCTCCATGTGAGTTGAGTATTCTTCTGGGACAGGCTGCAGTTGTGGTGAACCCAAAATACTGACTTCCAGTGCAGGGAAGAAAAATGTCGACTGTTACTCGGTTTTATTTAGCCTTTAGGTTTGTTTGTTATTTGTGTTCTTAATTCCTCTACTGAAAGAAAAAAAAACCCAAACGTGAAAGATCCCAATCCTTTGAGGATGATGGTATTTTAAGTCAGAAATGGCAGGGGTAGGGGGGAAAGAAGTGGGAGTTATGACTCATAAGTTCTACTGGACGTTTTGGTAGGGGAGTGTATATTCCCATTTTGCATTTTGGTGGGTCTTCTTTGAAAGCCCACGTTTCCTTTCAAATGCTGATTAGCATTCCTCATGTGTTGTACAGAACAGCACAGAAAATGCATATAAGGTCTTACATTATGCCAGTGTGGTTTAGCCTGTGCTGAGCTACATTTGCAGTCAGTAAAAATTCATGGACATACATTGCCCTTGGTCAGTGTGCACTCCTCGTGTCAAAAAAATAATAGTTGCTCAGGCAGATCAAAAGCAATGCATGCCAAGGCCAGGAAAGCTAAGGATTTTAGTATTTTCTTTTTAATGTTCTATTTTCCTGGATATTTATAACTTACCTATAAGGAATTGCTCTGTAGTGAAACATCAAAAGACATTGTTAAGTAGATTTCAGTCACAGAGCTTTCTTTGGGTGACTGCATGAACACCCTTAAACTACTAGTGGAAAATAAAATTAACAGTCACTCTGAAGGTTGATCGATCCATCTGATTCCCAAAGCTCCCTCATGTTCTTTGTGTGTAATCCTGGCTTCAGTGTAAGAAATAGCAAATCATTTCTGTTTGCCGAGACTGAGCATAACATTTTTTTGATTTTGTGCGTGGTAATATTTATGTGCATATTAAGATTCCTATCGATAGAGAGGTGCTGGAAGAAATTAATCTTGATTTTAAAAATCGCAAGGTCTGTAGTCATTCAGACTGCTGGTTTTATGCTCAGCTCTTGTAAAAAAGTGTTTTTTCTTTTTAATGCAGTCCTGGTGAAGAGCTGTTTATTGTTGTGTTGAAACATAATTTTTGAAGGGCTGTATAACCCCAAGGAAGACTTCATCTCCAAACAGCCAGCAAAGGAGCTCCGTGAACGTGAAGGCAGAATTCATCATGGGCTTGTGTCACAGTTTCACAGACCCTATGAAATAGTATAAGATGGCAAAATAAGTCATTTTCTGTGCTGGCATCCCCCTTCCCTGGTGCCTGGTGAGGCTGTCGGGATGCTGGTGTGTGTCAGCTCCCCTTGCACGGCTGTGGGCTCAGCCCTGCCATGTTCCCCTGGGTGATGTGGGGATGGGGCCCTGCTGCTGGGCTTTAGGGCTTTGTGGAAGGAAGGATTAAGGTGCTGGGCCAGGCTGTTCCTCAGAAGTCTTTGGACCTTTGGGGAGTGTTGAGGTGACATCCAGCTGGATGGCCCAGCCTGGGAGAGGTGCAGGAGGGTGAGTGAGTTCTGCCCAAGCAGAGGAGCAAGTGGCACTCCAGATGCTGGGCACAGCTGATCTGGCTGTAGCCTTCACAGGCATCCAAGAGTCAATTTAGTTTTTTATTTTTATTCTAAGTACTTGCTACCAGCACAGTCCCACCCTTTCCAGTTACTTGTTCCCTGCAGCCAAAGGATACAAATAGCCTGTTCCAAAAGTCGTTTTTCAGGCACACAAACCCGTGAGGAAACTCATGCACGTAGCTGGGTGTGTATAAACAGCCACAGCACCCTGGCCACCCAGTTCCCAACAAGCCTGATTTAAAATAATCTCTTGGCAAACATCTGGATGCATGCCAGCTGTCCAGAGCATGGGAAGTGTGTGTGATACTAGTGGCTGCATTCTTTTTTTCTGTGAAATGTCAGGGTGATGGGAAGGGGGAGTTGCAAAGGGGTGTTCTTACTTTGCTTTAAGGTATTTATACTAAGGATGATAGACCAGCAGTCTCCTTATTTCTCAAATGGAGCTGTGTCAAGCCTGAATTTAGTAGGAAAGAAAATCAAAACCAGTCAGCAAGGACTTGGAAAAGGGGTGATCCGTGAGCTTGACACTCTGAGTGATTTCTTACAGCATCTTGCAGAATTCCAGGGTAATGATATGGAACCTTCTCATTTTGAATCTAAATTAGTGAGGTTTCTAAGGCTTCACATTTTTCTGCTAGACATGAGCAGCGATTCCCCCTGCACACACTTGTTCAAGGAGGAGGGTTGGGACAAGCTGCTGTTGTTGGGTTTCACCTGTCCTGGTCAGTGAGGTGACCTGCCAAGATGTGGAAGACAGCCACTTGCCTTTTCTTTCCCTGCTTTGCTTTCCAAAGGGACTTGTGTTTTGGTTTGGACATCTGAAGATTTACATTGGAAGGAGTTACTGTGAAGACTTCTGAAGCAAACCAAATGATGTATTTTGGGAAACCACAGATCTTTCAAATATTAATGCAGTGGGAGATTCAGAAAGAAAAGTGATCCTAGCACTAGAAATTTGGGAATTGTATGGAACTGAACAGTGGGGAATACTTCGGAATGGGCAAATTTTAGCATTGAGCATGAGATTTCTCAGAGACTTGAAGATGTCATGTGTTGACTGCCTCAGGTTTCTTCTGCTGCACGTTTAATTACGTGTGTGAGTTTAAGTGTCTGAGTAAGGAGCTTCTCCAAGCTGGCAGATGCAAGTGGGAGTTTCTTCTTAACAACTCCGTGTTCTTGCAGAGGCTTTAACTGATGGTCTGTAATAAATATGTAGTTATAGGCATACGTGCTCCCGTCTTAAAAACATAACTGGGAAAACTATTGTTGAGAAGGATTAAATTATTATTTTAAGGTAACTGCAGCATTCCACAAAGAAATAATAATTAAAATAACAACTGCCTGCTTTCTGGCAAAGCTGTCTGCACCACCCATTTCCATGAATTTGTATTCGAGGTGGGGGATACAAGTCTTGGTCGGAAGGAAAAAAAAAAAGTGCTTTCTAAAGATCTTTAGTAAATAAACCAGCTTCAGGGTTCAGTGAACAGCTTAGACAAGCTGCATGTCAGATAGAGCCAAGATGTAATTGCAGCATTTAAATAAAAGTTTGGTCACATTTTTTAAAAGATCTCGTGGTTTGCTATGGAAAATGGAGGTTAGTTACACGTCCTCCTAGGGAAAGAGATGCTTAATTTCAGCATTGGTAGCGTTGATTGTATTTAAGTTGTATAAATTTACTTCAAGGAGGCACGGAATTCTGGTCTCAGTGATGTTGGTACAGATGAATAGTTACCAAACTGACAGAGATGGAGATGCGGTTCTGCAGCTTTTATTTGCCCTGGACTATTTAACTGTGTGCTCACTTCCCCTGGCAGCACACTGACATTTCTCATTCATGGAGCTTGATGATCGGTGTGAGCGCTTCCCTTAAACAACTGGCACAAAAATATTTTCATGTAGAAGGAGAATTTGCCCAAAAATATTTGTGGCTACTAAAAGTTTAGATGGGCTTCTAAATTCTCTAGTTCTTTTTGCAGCTGACTAAATAAATTGGAAAGCAGCCAGAGAGACAGCAGAGTCCAGTCGGTAGTTCAGCAACAATAAAAGGCTTCGGAGAACTTTATCAAAGCTTCCATTAACCCCCTGCTGATGTCCTCAAACAGGATTTTTTTGAGAGAGTAGAAACACAAAAGCTAGGCTGCACAACTGCCCCTGTGTGTCCATTCACAGATTTTAAATCCACACAGTTACTAATTAAAATGCCATGCAGAGTAGCACAAATAAACATCACTAGTCCCTGAAGCCCAAAAGTTTCTGCATTGGCTCGTAGTTTTTGAGGGCAGGATGCTGAACTGACCCCAAAGGGTGGGTGAAGCAGCCCATTCTGGTTCAGATATTCTGTCCTTGCAAAATGTGTGTCAAGTCCATCCATATGCATGAAATCCCACTCCCAGAATGCCATCCCAGGGCAGCCCGTTATATTTTATTTATGTGTTGCATAGCATTGCGCTAAACCGTGAGGGCTAAATAGAGCTGTGGCATGCCTGCTGCCTCCCTGTAATCACGTTTGCCAGGTTCTGGTGGACATCAAAATGCTGAGCACACGAGTGAATACTGCTTCTTTCATTGAGAAATGTCACTTCAGATTTACCCCCACATGTGAACTGGTGTGCAGGGAGCGCTTTGTTATTGTGGCCGGGCTCCAGTGGGCTTCCCCTCCCAAACAAAGTGGGCAAATGCATCGCCTCTCTCTGCATCCACTTAAAGGATTTCATGGCGTCTCCTTAAATTAAGGTAATCTGCCTTCATTACTAAATTCAAGAACCAGAGCCCCAGAACTTTGACTGCACTCTGAAAATGGATTCAGGATCTCTGAAAGTTCTGGTTTGGAAACTGGTGATAACAAAAGTCGACCGTGGTTTTGTATTTACCTTTTCAAATGCAGTTGAAAGAGATGTAGAAAGCTCGAGCATTTGTATTTTATTCCTGTGGTCATTTGTATTTCAAACCGTCCCTTATGGAAAAATCCTACTGTTAATTTTAAAGGAAATGATAGCTTTTGTCTCAGCCTTCTGAACTGTTCCTGCAGAGTTTATTAGGACTTTTATCCCTGCTCTCGAATTCTATCACCTAGTCTTAAAAAGACAATTGACTGATTCTGATTTTTTTATTAAATTCTTCTACTGCTCCATAAAATATCTTTGGTTTTGTCTGTATTAAAATCCATTGAAAGTATCCATGGATTATCACAGTCAGAAAAGCCCTTAAACTGTAATGTGCTTTGGATATAAATATCTTCCAATTCCATAGGTTACCAAAGGCTAAAAGGAAAGCACTGAAATTTTTAATTAGCTTTTTTCTTATTTTTAATTTTCCACGTTGCCATTAAGTGGTTTTATCACGAGATAATAGAACAAGACAGTTGTGACTAAACAAAATAGGAAAGTATAGTGGGCTGGAAGAGGTGTCTAGTATATGAATTGAGTTTTGTGTGCTGTCCCATTTATTTTAGCAAACAAATCAAGGCATGATCTGGAGACAACCCGCTACAAGGGCTCCCTGGGAAGATTGCGCTTGTCTCGGTAACAGACTGCGTTCTTTAAATCTGTCCTCTGAATCAGCCCCAATTTATCTTCCCAGCATAAAAGGGAATGCAGATGGAGTAGCCACAGCCTCCCTTATAGTTTATCAGGATATTGTGCATGCACATAAATAAGGCAGAAAGTGACTGGAATGTGTAAGTGGCTGAGTGTTAAATCCCATGATTTTCAAGCTCCCTGGGCACTCGGGGATGGGGCAGCCAAGGGGAGTCCTGGAGGAGCTGCCGGGATTTGTGGGCTCTCTGTGGCACTCCAGACGGGAGGTGCAGACCCACTGGTGCCTTTGCAAGAGCCTCCTGCTTTTCACTGCTGCCTCTGCTGAAGGTTAAAGCTGCAGTTGTGGAAGGACAGGGAAAAAACGATGTGAAAAGGGCGGATTGGCTCAAAAGGAGACTTCTCAGCACTGCTTGCACAAGTGGCATTTTGCTTTAACCAGAGAATACTTTTATTCATATTTGTTGCAGGTTAGAAGGGCTCTGTAGCACAGGGCTTCCCTAGCTTATTTTTGGGCTGACTGATCCTTAAATGGAGTTGCTAGCTTTGCCTGGATTAAATGAGAAGATGATAAAATATTTGGACCTTGATGACAAAAATGAACTAAAATAGTAACAGTGAACCTGTCAGGGAGTAGAGAAATAACATTGAAAAATGCTTTGTGTGCTGTTGCAAGAAGAAATTATTTTTGAATTGCAGGTTTTGAAGGAAGATTGTTTTAACTTTCAGTCCGTATCCTGTGCAGGTCTCAGTCCCTTAGGAGCCCTAGCAGCAGTGGGGAGGAAAGGCTGGAGAAATCACCTCAGGAGCTGGGATGGGCTCCTCTCAGTGCCATCCTATCTGCTGGAATAGAGGACTGGAAACGAAGGTCCAAACTCAGAATGCAGACCAGGCTGTTCGACTGCTGCACAAATTACTGTTTTTATGGGCTTTTATATGTCCAGATTGTAGCTCAGTACTCTTCCAGGACATAAATGTGGCTGGTCTTTGTACAGCTCAACATCCTCATAACCTCTTAAGTTTTTTTAAAAAAATTTATTTGTTTGTTGTTAGGATTGAAATTCTTCAGACTTTGTAATGGCACTTGCATTGCACAGGAAACCAATTATTCTTTGGAGTGTTTTACACTGAGGCCATCACCTTTAATATTTAATTGCTGATTCCACTTGGGGTTTTTCCAATTGACACAATTTTAAAACAAATAATGCACTGGTTTTCAGTATCCAGCATAAAACCCAAATAATGAAACCCCTTTATAAGTTTAATTATGTGCCACCTATGATGTAATTGGCTCCTGACATCATGAACTAAGATTTTAATTTTAAGGTTTATGTGTTTCAGGAAGCTTAGGACTCTTCCCCAGTTTGTACCTCATCACTTTTTTTTTTTAAATGAATGGCAAACATAGGTAATTTTGCTTTTTGCAGCAACACTGTGTGCAGATTTTTTTTTCTCTCATTGGGTCTATTAATGATTTTTAATTTCCTGAACAAATCTGCCTGTCGTGGGTGACGGAAAGGGGGCTTTTAATTCAGTTCCAGTGAAAGGACCTGGTGGGAGAGCTCCAAGTGTGAGTTCAGTGTGCTGCAGTCTGATTCTCTGTGGTACTTCCCAAAAGCACAGAGCATCTTTGTTCCCTGGAGAAGAGATACTTTGATGGGGGTTTATGGCAGAGTGTCTTGCAGCATCCTGGAAGAACGAGGATCTTCAAGTGCTGTCAGAGCAGCGTCCTTGACAAAATGCTACTAACCTGGGCCCAGAAAACCCAAACCTTGATTCAGTCTCAAGCATTTTTCAATAGCACAGACAGGGACAGAGGTGGCATCATGTCAGATCCATCTCACCTTTGTACAGAAGGTGCTTCACCAGAGTTCCAACTGAGCGCTCTGCATATCAACTGTGATTAAAATTTATAGCTGGTTCAGCTGAAATGTAAATACATAAATGCAAACCTTCTGCACCAGCCTCTTCTATGTGATGGAGCTGAAACTAAATATGGTTGAAGTTCCTTACCTTTGGTGGCTTTGAAACCATTTATGCTCTCAAGTGTTAAGAGGAGAATTGTGATTTTTATTGTTGAGCGAGTCCTGAGTTTGGATTCTGTTGGATGCTGGAGGCTCAGGAGGGCATGGCTGAGACCAAGCCTGCAGTTACTGATGGAGCTGTGGATCACAGTAGAAGTAAAATGTTTATAATTTTATTACTTTTTCTTCCCCCAAGAATCTTGCCATTTCTGACTTTAGATGATTGATCTGAGAAACCCAAATGGCAAAGTCTAAGTCTCTGCTATTACTGAAGCACTTCAGAAGCAGGGATGAGGCAATGTGGCCAAATCTATTTATTAAAATAGCGAAATGCTGCTTTAGCAGAATGAGTCATGCCATTTATTTATTTATTTTGCTTAGAAGATAGTTCAGTGTTTCCAAGGCATCTAAGTAAGTGGCAAATAGGGCAGAGGCTTCTGTTTGTCTGGATTTTAAAAAGGCTTTTAAGCAGCACTTTTTACAAAATCTAATATTCTTAATGTTGAAGGGAAGTGACCAAGGACATTATTTAGCACATGTATATACATCATCTAGACATCCATGTTTCAAGTAAATAAAAGGTAACTGTGTGAGAACCAAGGAGAGCAGCACTGGGAGATGTGCTGCCTTGGGTGCCAAATCACACATTTGCCCCATAATGGATTAATTATGTCGTAACTGTTGGGGTAAGCACATGCTCAGGTGACTCGGTGGTAAGTATAAGAAAGGACCAGGGAGCAGAAATGAGGCTTTCTGTTAATGGATACAGACATGGGGCATCAGGTGAGAGCTGTCCTATGCCCTGTGTAACAAAGGGTTGCCCCTTTGGGCTATTACAACAGCAGGGTCAATATTTTTTATGTTGTTTTATGGATTATTGAAACACTGTTGTAAGAGGTTTGAAAGCTGCACACAAGAAGTGGTTTGCAGGGCACAGATACAGTAAGTTATTTCACTGGTTCTGTACAACATAAGAGCAGCTCTTCCCCTCTTGTGTGTTGACTCATGACGTGTGTGCAAACATGTCTTAACTGTGGGCAGGAGGATGGCAAAATGAAGGAGGAGTAGCTGGATGGTTATTTGGCTTGAGGAAGGGCTTAGAGAGTGGGATAGGGGTCTCATTTGAGAGTAGCTGGTGTTTCTTTAAGGGTGACTTTGATTTCCTGGTGGAAGGGGCTGGGGGGAGTGTGGAGTTGGTTTAGAAAAGGCAGCATAGTAGATTCTCCTCCTGTGCAGCAGTGCAAGGGTGAAAGAGGCTATTTCTTGGAGGGAATTAACTCTGGTGGCTACTTGTGGCTTCCTGGGAGGAACAGCAGGGTGTGTGGCTGAGGCAGAGTTGCCCTGAGGGAAAGATGCTAAGTGGGGTATTTTGCTGTAGACTACTTATTTTGAACTGTTGGGGAATGCTCCATTTCCAACATTATTGTCCCCTTCAATAACTAGGGGTTGTGATCTCTAATTCCTCCTTTCAGCTCCCCTAGAGCCACTGTCCTCAGGGGTGTTTTACATTGTGTCACAGCATCAGGGGTTTCTGCTGGTCTGTGCTTGCTTGGAGCAGCATCTGAGAAGTTAGAGGATGATTACACCACCTCCTTCCCACAGGTGTCCCACCCATATTCAGATCTGGGGTCCTGCCTCTAAGTGTGACAGCTCTGGCCCACAGCAGTCTCTCTTTGTCTGGGCTGCCTGGCTCGTTTTTTCTGCTTCTCTCAAGCTAATATAATGTCGTGGAGCATCAGTGTTGGCTTCTTTAGGCTACAAAATTTATTGTTGCTTATACTGGGTCAGATTCCAAGCTCAACTAGAGGGAAGAGTAACTGCAACGTGACCTGCTTTGTGACCAGTGGCTCCAAACCTGCTCGGGTCAGACAGCTGCTGACTAATTCCCCATCTTAACAAATTACTTATAGCTCTAGAGTTTCTAGAGCAACTCCCAGCTTGAAGTATGTTCACCCTTCCATGTTAATCATTCCAGCATTTAGAAATGTTTTGGTGCTGGGGTTTTTAAGTGGTTGTGATGTTCAGATGGATTTTTATAAATTGCTTTCCAACTGAAAGGCTTGTTTTCCTGTTTGTTTTAAACTGGCATTCATACATACAGGAAATACACGGTATTCTGCCATGTTTCTGTTGGCAACTATTAAGTTATCCTTGTCAGAACATGCCAACAGGATTTCTTAGCTAGCAGAAAGAAAACAAGCAGTTTTCAGACGAAACAGACCCCATGCTTGAGTTGTGATACAAATCTCTTGCTAAATGCTATGTAGATTCTATAATCTTTTGGTTTAAGGCAATCTTGGGGATTGTAGGTTGCAGATTCAGATCTCTGGAGTAGTTCCAGACCTGCATTGCATAAGCTGACATCATTATTTGGCCTTCAAAATTGGAGGAGTCAGTACCTGAAAATGTATTGCTGTCAAGAGCTAGCCCTCTTTGATCACCAGAGCAAGCCATGTCCTGGGCATACAAAATCTTCTTCATCCTCCCTTCACTTCTGATGCAAACCGCAGGGAACTGTGGTCACATCTCAGTTCCTATAATAGTTTTGATCTAAACTAGAGTAGTTCTGGTATGTGCTAAAAGTCACACAGAACTGGATGTGCAGCCCAGAAAATACACAGGCTCTTTGTGGATCCTCAGCAGCCACTGCAAGTCGCCAAGAAATGAAGCTAGACTTAGGTGGTAAAAGTACAGCACTCTAGTAATCCTCAACTACTACTGTTTGTTGCTGCTGAGAGCCTGGGTTTTCCTTCAAGCTTTTGATTTGATGCAAGTCAGAGCCAGCTTTTGTGGTTTGGCAAGATTTGCAGCACAAGTTCTTTCGGGAGAGGCAAAAAATGAAAACTTTAAAACAGAGGAAATGTTTAAAATATAATAATACTGTGTTAACAGTCTTTAAAATCTCATTTTCTAGCCCCTTTCTTTATGAACACATCATTGCAAATAACTGATGTAAGCTGGTCCCTAGGTTTGAGAGCCTGTCACGTTTTTCTCAGAGGTCTGAGTGACTGGGTTGCAGAGCCTGGAAAGTAAGGGAAGATCCCTTGTGCCTGTTATTTTGGGATAAAGGTGTCCTGTGAGAATATCCTGTGGCCAAGCTGGTGCTTTCCTTCAGCAGTGTGATTTCTAGCAACAAGGAGGGAAATTCAGTTCAGCAGCGTTAGGGCTGGTTAAAGGGATTGGAGCAAGAGGCCAAGCTCACCTGTCACTCTGCTTCTCACCACACCAGCCAGGATTTTCACGGGTGGGTGGAGAACCTTGGGCTCTTTACTCCACAGGCAGAGATTTAAAGCCTTGGCTTTAAAGGCTAGAAGTGTGAAAATCCTGGCCTGGATCTTGGCACGTCTCACTCTCCAGGCTGGGAGGTGTTCCTTGCCAGTCGTCATTTCTGGGGGAAGGAGAGGCAGACGGTGGGAAGACAGAGGACTCGGGAATGTCTTGGGAAGCTTCCAATGGCTTGGTTGAGCAATCAGGCCTCTAGATCCTTGTCCAAGTCCTAACATGGTCCAATCATCACTAGTACAAATGTTTGCTCCACTTTTGCAGAGGGAATAATGAAAAAAGCCCCAAATATGCATGTGGTTAGTTTTTAAAGTGCACAGGCAGCCCACAGACTCGGGCAGGTCCCTCAGAGAAGGCGTAGCTGTCATGCTGACAGTGAGGAATGGGAATGCCAGACTCTAGCTTGGCTCTTCAAATGTGCACAGACATCTAATCTGGGAGCGCACATCGCCTCGCACATGTGCAGGAGCCTTTCCTGTGCTTATCCTCATGGGCATACATGGCTTGTACATATGCTTTGCATATGTTTGGAACTGTGGCCATGCTAGAATGTTTTCTGGTCCTGGTGAGGCCACATCTGGAGTGCTGTGTTCCAGTTCTGGGCTCCTCGGTACAGAAATGAAAAGGAGGGATTGGAGAGAGTCCAGTGGGTGCCACAAAGATGATGAGGGGTCTGGAGCATCTCTCTTGCAAGGAGAGAGTGAAGGTTCTGGGCCTGGTTGGTCTGGAGACGAGAAGGCTGAGGAGATCTCATTAGTGCAATAATGACATCTCAAAGGGGTGCCATGAGGAGGGTGCCAGGCTCTTTTCAGTGGCGGGACAAGGAGCAATGGCCATAAACTAAAACATAAGAAGTTCCTCAGCATGAGGAAGAACAGCGCTGGAACAGCTGACCAGGGAGGTCATGGAGTCTCCCCTTCTGGAGACATTCCAAACCCGTTTGGATTCATTTCTATGTCACCTGCCCAGGTGACCCTGCCTTGGCAAGAGATTGGACTGGGTGATCTCCAGAGGTCCCTTCCAACCCTAACAATTCTGTGATTCTGTGAGAGAGAACTGCCTTCTCTTTAATTTATTCTGGTATATGTAACTAAAGAGGGTTGGACATTTCTCCCTTCCCTCGATTTGAAGTCAGTGTGACAGCTAGTCAATTAACATGCCCTCCTACAGGAATAAAATGATCAGAATCTGGCCCAGAGCATGGACCTTTAGAAATTATTAAAACCATATTTGATTTTTTGTGTTGTATGTGTTTTTCCTGCTGTGAGATTATTTACTAATATAATTTACAAAATCTCATGTAAACGCCCGCTGTGTTACAAGGTAAATAGTCAAAGAGAAAACCTGAAATGTGAAATGTGCTAGGTTCCCTTAAATATGCTGTGTCCTAATCAAGAAAAGATTTTTTAATGGAAGACTTTTTCTTTTCTTGTGTTGATTTCTAAGAGGACTTTTCTTCAGTGTTAGATTCTCAGAAATCTTTTTTTTTTTTTTAAGTAATTAATAATGGAGCAGGCTTTTAGTATCTACCCTGGAAGGTAAAAACCCTTAATCACAGTAACATCATTAGTGCTTTCAAGCATTTAATTTTGATGCTTGACAAAGCACATGGCCATTGATAAGAACAAATAAGTGTTGTGTACAATCGAGGGAATAAAGGAAAGCATGAAAACCCCTAAGCTTCAAGTAATTAAATTTAAATATGTTATTTGAATTTAGCTGAGATAATGTACAAACTGTGGGTATATTTTTCAGTCAGTGAAAGACCCCTTGAGTAAACATGATCCATTTAAATTCAAATCATGGGGAGTGGAAAGTAAACCCTGCTGTGGGTGAGAAGGCATCTTCAATAAAACACTGGGCATTGTGTATCTTTGATATCTGAGTACTCATGTGCTGTAGTTTTGTAAAGAGCTGTTTTCATTCATGGATGCCTACATGCCAGAGACTTTATTGCATCTATTTATTTCCTGTTTTTTTCCTCTTTCCATTTCCCCCCACGTCTCCTAATTTGAACCAGTAATGCAGAACTGACACTCTGCCTCTGCCATCCTTTAAAGTGCCTCAAAACTGCTACAATTCGGCACTCACTAGCCTTGGGATATGGCTTTATGGCATTTGGGTGAAGTTTTTGTAGTACATCTGTGCTCTTTCTCTCTCTGTAGGCCTCAAGCTCAGAACTGAGGTAATAAAACTACTAGTAGGTGTTTAATGGCAGGTTATTGAGGAAGTAGATGAAAGAAAATTGCAACATTCACATCAGTAGGGAGTGGGGTTTTTAAGGCAGAGGAACTGCTGAGCTTTGAAGTCAAGAAAGTTACACTTGGTGCTTTTGTTCAAGGGGAGACCCCCTTTTAGACACCAAAATACCTCATTCTGTGAAATGGGCTGTTCTGGTAGGATTGGTACTTGCTATGTGCAGCCTGTGCATGTGTGGCAGAAAGCTTGCTGTTGTAAGCAGTGATGATTGAGGAACAAGTCATTGCTTACTGCTCCCTTCTATAAGTTTCATGGGATCTTACTGTGAACATCTTAATTGTGTACCTTATTATTTTTGGTCAAACTGTCCTCGATGTGCTTTATGTAGGAATGTGTGCATCTAATGAGCAGTTAGCCCACGCACATAGAAGAGAATAGTCTGTCTTTTATTCTGCTTGTGATCAAAGTATCATTTTCCAACCTGTTACATGTTTATCTTCACATCATCCCTAAGAGGCAATTTAAAGGTAAAAGGCAGAAGAACAAAGAATGTAAATATTTTGCACAAGCTGACTCAGAAGGCTGTGTGTGCTGCCTGGAGTACCATGTTGAGCTGGCAGTGCTGATGTCCTGGACAATATTGACCAGACTCTTACGCCCTCTGATAATACATGTGCAAGGAGAAGCTGCTTTTTTTTCAAGGAGTCCAGTCTTTCAGGTGAGATGGCGGATCCTGCAAAACAAGGGAAGAAAAATGAACTTGATTTGTAGGGCTACTTGCAGAAATAAAAGGGAATTGGTAACTGAGGATTGTATCCATGCAGTGGGATAACTGTCGTACCCTGTGGATACTGGGTCCAGTTCCTCAAGGTCCTCAGAGTTTCAGCTCACCATCCTATTGCACAGACTGTTGTAGGTCTGTGCTGCAGGGATGTCTCTTAAGATTTCTGTGTAGCATATGGAGAGGCCGGATGTGCAGTCAAAACAACGCCAGGAACAAATGGCTCATCTGCAGAATCCAGGACAAAAGAAGATACTAAAAGTTAGGGAGGATGAATTTGCATATAAAGGGCAGGAAGGAAAAAATAGGGCCATTCTTAGAAGTGCAAGGAGTAAGGAGGAAATTATGTACAAGTCCTTTTTATGTCCTGGAGGTCAGGAGCATGTTGCTCGTTCCAGTATGGTGTAGTGTCTAAGATCAGCTGTCCATTTTTGGGACGTGTGAGAAAGCACTTGTTAAACTATATAAAGCTGAGAATCTTTCATAAGAAGGCTTATTTAATATAAATTCTTCTGCTGCAAATAGCCATTTTAGAACAGAGAAGAAATGTGCTTTCATACAGCACTTATCAGCCCAATATTGAAGGACTCACTAAATTCCGATATAGATGCCTGCTGAAATGAAATGGAAAACCAAGGAGGTTAAAGAGAGGATAAAGGAAAGAAAGTGAACTTTCTCTCTACAGTTCTTGAGGTCAGACCAGCATAAGTGATGGATTCTCAGTAAAAAGAATTGCTTGTCTGCCCTGCGTGAGGCAGCGATTAACTAAGCAGATTTCTCTCCGCTTGGTTTATCAGTAATGGCGCGTGCGTGTGTGTTTTAGGGTAACAAATCCGATTCCTAATTTATTAGCTGAGCAGTATTCTCATTGCAGAGGGGAATTAAAAAAAGGTTTGAGTCTCTCTTGAGGAAGTGTGAGGTTATTAAGCAGGTTTACAGTCGTGCCACAGATATAATTTGATGGAACACACCTGGATCCTCCCTGTTGGCTGTGTTTATAGTCTGCTCTGTCATTCAGTATTTGCCTTTGCCTGTGAGAGACAGACAAGGAAAAAAGAGATAAAGGTTTTGGAGGCATTTCTAACAGAGATGGCAAACTGTCAAATAGTAAATCGGGAAGCAGCTCTCTGATGGTTTCACATCAAGAGGAGACACCCTTTTGTGACCACAGCATCTACCAGTTATTTTCACTTCCATCAGAACTGTCTGATATGGTCAAGTAGGTTTGAGGCTTTCAACATTCAATTTTCCTTTCATTTATAGTGACTGCTTTATTTATTTGCCTTTCTTGGTAGTTTTCAAGGATACCTGTTTCAAGGGTACTTTATAACATTTTCATGGATCGTCATCCCAAAGTTAAAGGTAGAAAAAGAAACAAAAAGAAAGGGAAATGGGGAAAAAAGAGCAGCTACAGCATCAGGGGACAAAAGAAGAAATATATTCAATTTAGGAAGACCTCTAATCTCTGGTTATACAGGACAGCTTTGTTAGATAAGATTAAAAATTTCATGAATGTCCCTTTTTATCCCTGGAGACTCCGCCATTTATACCAGCTATTGTCAGCATCAAAAGAGCTTGATAACAGCTGGCTAGAGATGTGACCACACAGCAACACAACAGCAAGGAGGGGGCAGCCGGCTTCATAAATCTTCAGAAAACCCGTTCCCCTGCACAGCCATGAATCTGCTGCTATCACAGGCAGAGGGAGGAGGCATTGTCCTCCAGCCAGTCAGAAACCTGAACTTCAGCATTAGCAGGGGCTCTTTAGACACCGCACCGTGCACAAAGACATGTTTTCCATTATCTTCTTCATTGCAGCCTTTATTACTGACACAGATACAGTGGAAAGGGTCTTGGAGTTTAGCTTGTTGCTAGGTAGAGTTTTTCCAAAAATGCTGCAGCCCTTAGCCTTGGTGGTGCAATCCTGCTCTTTCTATTCATGGCATCAGTGCAGTGCCACATGGGGCAGGGTCAGGAGATGCCATTTCAGCACACAGTGGGCCAGTCTCTGGTATCTTTTGGCTGGGAAGGAGCCAACAAAGCCAGAATCTGGCCCTTCATTTTCCAGGGACACAGATTTGGGCATAAGCAGGGCAAGTTATGAGGCACAAATTGGATCAGACTCTTGAAATACAAGTTTCCTGGTTTCAATGGGAGGGCGCAAATTCATCTGTATTCAGCTTTACTCTGCCTTACTTAATTCAGTGGTCATATTTTCTCAGCTTTAGCGAAAACTAGATTGGAACCTCAGGAACTTCATAGTTCCTTTAAGGTAAATAGCTAATGGAATAACATTAGTAATTTTTAGAGGATGGAAGAAGAGAACAACTGTGGGCCAAAATGACGCAGAACAAAAATAAGAGATACTTTTAGTACCATGATCTCTTTATGAAGGTTTTTACCTGGGCATCATGAACATTGTAGTGTTTAGACAACTGTGTCGTTACTTCAAAACCCNTTCCCTCCCTCCCCCCCCCCCCCCCCGAAAAACACAGCCTCTAAAAGTCCTCATGTTGTGAAAGGTGAAAGTTACAACTAAAAATAAGTGTTCCTCATTAAAACTAAATTATTGCGTATAATGTTTACTTTTTCTTCTGGCAGCTCCGTCTCCGATTGCATTGATCCAGGCTAAGGAGATAACAAGGCACAGCGTTGCCTTGGCTTGGCTGGAACCTGACAGGCCAAATGGAGTCATCCTGGAATATGAGGTCAAATACTATGAAAAGGTACTGCTCAAAAATGTACAAGCAAGGAGTTCACTTTGGCCTTGGGCAGAGCTTTTTTTGCTTCATTCCACTGCGGTTTATTTCCCGATAGGATTCCATCATTTGAAACCAAATAGATTCAGTTTAATAAAATCCAATTAAGGGTTTCATGCACTTGAATGGCTGCTTGAAAGGGTAAGACTCATAGGCTGTTCCTGCTGTATGGTATGAGTTTATTTTGTTATTTCTTTCCTACCTAGAAACTGAGCTTTTATAGCAATCACATTTATAATGAGAGTCAATAATGTTGGGCAGAAGTGAGACATTAGCTTTACTTCATAGACAGAGGTATAATAATGAAGTATATAACAGAGTCATAATAATGAGATCTGTTTGCTGACAGCTTCTGCTTAGCGTGATAGTGTGGACTGGCTGGATTTTAATAGAGAATAAGGAGAGAAAATTAGATTCTTCATACTTTCCAAGTTAGAGGGAGATTTTATTCCTTCAAATAACTTCTCAAGTAGGGAATTATGAAAAGAGCTATTTTCTTTGAAGGCTCTCTGCAAAAATGAACAATTACCTGCTCTTGCTTGTGTGCGCTGTCTCTCGCATGCACGCTTCTAATTTTTTTTACAAAAAATCACTTACTTGGTTTCCACATACAGAAAAAGGCATCTGATTTGCAGGGAAGCTAGATTATTACATTTTCTGATAGATTTTCCAGCCAAAAATAGAACAGTTTTTAATAATGGACTCTGCGGAAGACGTTTTCCAAGTCTTTTCTTTTTTAAAATATTTTTATCATTTTTTTATATGGCTTCTGGCTGGTAGGAAGAAAAAGAAAGTGCCAGCATGTGAGTAAAATGTGCTTGTTCATCAAGAGGTTCCTATTTGAATGCTTGGTTCCTTTCCAAAGGTTTTCATTGTGTGACTTCTTAAATAATCAGTGATACATGAGCATCATACCTACTGCCTCATCCTCCTTTTTTGGCTTGCTCAGAGCCCCGTGCAGCGCTCAGCGCCAGGGGGATTGAGCAAGGCCAGCAGCAGGAGTCCTGGGGATGTATTTTGAGGATTCATTTGCTGTTACTCACAGTCTTGGTGAGGCAGTGGGGTTCCAGGTTGAGGGCGCAGGGTGTGTTTTCTGTCCCTGACACTGTGCTGTGGTGTTGCAGGACCAGAACGAGCGCAGCTATCGCATCGTGAAAACGGCCTCCAGGAACACCGACATCAAGGGCCTCAACCCCCTGACCTCCTACGTGTTCCACGTGCGGGCCAGGACTGCAGCAGGCTACGGGGACTTCAGTGGGCCCTTCGAGTTCACCACCAACACAGGTACGACATTCCCACTGAATGCTGCCGCCTCTCCCTGAGCAGAGTGCAGACAGGACTGGGCTGTGTGCCCGGAGTTTCCCGTTGGGTGCTTGCGCTGTGGTGTGTCTGCTCTGGGCAAATGTTCCTCCGTGGCCACGTGGCTGTTAGGGATGCCATGAGGCTGACCCGAGACATCTATTTGGATATGCTGTACTGTAGATTCTAGCAATGACAGTATTTCACTGTGGCATAAGGAAACAG
The DNA here is from genome assembly GCA_008694505.1 of Cyanoderma ruficeps. Classification (NCBI taxonomy): domain Eukaryota; kingdom Metazoa; phylum Chordata; class Aves; order Passeriformes; family Timaliidae; genus Cyanoderma; species Cyanoderma ruficeps. The sequence goes on along the minus strand of VZDJ01000028.1, from coordinate 1,099,901 downwards.
GCACCCCATAAACACTTGGAGGCCATTGATGCTTGAGAGATTTTGTTTTCTGTAAAGGGAGACATTTGCACGTTTCTGGAATGTCTTATATCAAGGAGAATAGAGCCCTGTTACTTCCCTTTACAAGCTACTGACATAGATCAGTTAAGTGTCCTACATCAGCTCCCATATTTGCACTTTTCCTTCGACAGCTATATAAAGAATGTTCAAACTATGTTGTCAGTAGGGCTTTTCACTTTGCTCAAGGAAACATGCAGATTTATTCCCCAAAATGTTTGCTTTTCAGTGACAGAAGGGCACTGTGACCAAGCCTATTTTATTTTGGACATGCAGGTCTCCTTAAATCAAGTTAAGGTCATGCCAGTTAGTGGCAATATCATTCAGAATATTAACAACTGAAAACAATCCATCAGGAGGAGAGCAGACATTTTCAAATAACTTACTCTCCTACTTTCAGTTGTGGAGTGATCATCTCCCCCCCCACCCCCCCGAGAAAAAGGAGGAGGAAAGAACTGTGGAAAGCAACTAGAAAGGCAAAAAAATTAGTCATTATACCCCCTGTGCAGCCCCGAGGGAGAGAAGGAGTCCTTGTTCCTGGTGAAGTTCCCCAAATCATTATCAAACATCGTGTCTTCAACTCCTTAGTACTCTGTTGGAAAATTATGTTGAATGACTATATAATAAAGGCCTGAAAGTAGATTTGAGTGCTACTCTAAACTGCTCTCACAAGCCAGAAAGCTCCGTGAGTGCTACCTAGGTTGATTTTTTTAAGGTTGTCTGACACAAATGCTCCCTTTTCTGTTTTCAGTTCCTTCCCCCATCATTGGCGATGGTACCAATCCCACAGTGCTTCTTGTTTCAGTGGCTGGCAGTGTTGTTCTTGTGGTCATTCTCATTGCAGCCTTTGTCATCAGCAGGAGGTAAGAACTTAAGCTTCTCTCTCCCTCTCTCTCTTTCATCAGAGAGCTTTTTGTCTCCTCCAAACAAAGCTAAATTCTTGATTAGCATCATAAACAGTACATTTGCATTACAAGCCTTCTCCCGTGTAGCTTTGATCTTCTCGACATTAGTACCAAGCAGCATGTGATGTAATGGCAATAGTTCCAGCTCTATTTGCCCTTCAAATGCAAAGCTGATTCCAATAACTGGCATTGAGAAGCAAGCCAGCTAGAGATTTGTGGTTAGTGTAATTTGAAGTTAAGTTTAATGGGTATGGGTACAGTAGATTTTCTTGGACTGACTCCTGATAGACAGAGAATAAACAACGACAGTTTTGTTAACTAAGCCATCAGACTGCTATGCTGGTGATTTTTGTGTTAGTCTGTGAGTCTGTACTAGTCCTTCCTGTGTGAGGGGATTTGACTGTAAAATGGAAGCCACAGTCATTCAGCAGCAGATGCAGTAACACAGCAGAACTGGATAGATGGTTATTTCATCGATGTAGCACCACAATCTTCTACCAAGTGCTTGTTCATTCTCCCAAATTCAACGCAGGCATCAGGAGCAATCCTGTGAGTGGGAGGACAGTGTAGCAGAAACACAGTGCGAGTGTTTCTGTCTTCATCTTTGTGTTCAATCTCGTTTTAAAAGATCAACATGATCTTGCTTCAGTGTAATTTTGAGATAAAACTGGTTGTATCATTACTGCGTCTGAAGCCTGGGATCTGAGGGATGCACATTCTGTCAGTCTCTGTTGGTCAGTTTAATGGCCTCAGCTGTAAATGTGCTCAACCTCCTCTTCATTTGGTCTCTTTGAATTGTCCTAGAGAGCAGTTAAGTGACTGTGGCTGTAATGTCTGGAAAGTAGACATGCATTGTGATCGCTTTCTGTGGGTGTTCAACTCAAAGCCTCCGTGCTGGCAAGAGGAAAGAAGAGCAGAACATATGAAAATGTGGTGTGGAGAGGCAGGTTTATTAAAAGCCATTGCAACAGAAAATAGCATCACTGAGCTTGATGACTTAATCTCCTCTCCGCTTTTATTGATCACTTTATTATTTAAGGTAGGATTGATAGCTGGATACATTGGATTTCTAATTATGAGTCGCCACCTTGGAGAATTGAGCCTGTCGAGCTGCTTTGAGATGATTCCTTCCCCTTCTCCCCCTATAAAAAAAAAGTCTCTTCCCAAGGCTGATAAACACTGCTTGGTGCTTGGCCCTCAATGGATCACTCTTTAGAAAATGAACTGTCAACCCCTTGCCCTGGTATTGATTCTCGTTAGGATCGGCCATAAAGCTGTCAGAGGAGAGGCTGCCTGGAGCCAGGTGCTGACAGACCTGCTGGGCTCAGACAGGTCTGCTCAGGGCTGTCTGCTCACTTATCTCTGCCCAGGGTGTGCAGTCACACAAAGGCACCACAGAGCAGGTGGGCAGCAGCAACAAAAGCCTGGTCCAGGCACTGGTGGCAGTGGAGATGAAAGCATCCTGGTGGCCATGGGCTCGGGAATGTCCTGTGACTCTACACTGGTATCTCTCAGAGAGGCCGTGGGAGGGGAAAGACAGAGCAAGATGAATGAAATACTAGGACAGTGAAACTGCTCTGTGCATACTAATGCATGGTGCCTTGCTAATTAATAGCCCTCAATACACAGCTCTCTAGTAGCTGGAAGTAGCTCTCAATAAACAGAATCTACTTCAACATCCACTGTTACTCTAGTGATTTTAACCACTATCACAATGTCATTTAGAGGTGTGGACCTTGGGGATATTTCACGATCTTCCTACACCACCAGAAGTTAATAGCAAAATAATTATACTTTGTTCCAAAATTACTTCAGATGAGAAAAAGCTTTTCTGTCCAGACAGTCCCCGTGAGAAGGTTTTGTAATCTAACCATGACCTAAAAGTCATGTTTGTACAATCAAACCTGTGCTTTGGCCTGCAGACACGGCCTCCATGCATCCAAGAGCCAAATGTGGGAACTGGGCATATGCTGTGGGTGCCCACTTTTGAACACTGGGTTATTACTGCTAATTTAGCCTCACGCTTTTTTCCAGATACTGTTCAAATCCCAAAATTCATCTTTACAGCAGAATTAGTCAAAGGACTTTGCCTTCAGGCAGCTCAAGCTGTTTGGCTCTGTCCTGCTACATGAGAACCAATCTGCCTAATGTTCATTTAAACTTCCTGAGATTTGGATGGGGACATGCATGGAACAGTGGGCAGGATGTGGTGTGGGTGTTCCAAACCCTGCTCTGAAGCAATGCTGAGGGAAATTGCAGCATCTCAAAGTGAGTTGTAAAGGATTTGGGGAGTGTAAAACAGCGAGAGACACCTTTTGAAAGGGCTTGTGTGGAGTAAGATGGTCTGACCAAGTCCTCTGGTCATCTGAAAGTTTCTCTCAGGAATTCTTCCAGCTGATGTGTTGATTTATTTCTGCTCTGCTGACACATTTGCCCACCTTTTGCCGGTGGTGTTGGAGCAGGTGCTCTGCCAGCCTGGTGCCTGAGCTCCCCCAGCCCCTCTGTGTGTGGGAAGGAGGAGGTGGGAGCAGGGGCATGGCAACCAGGTCCTGCTGTTTCACCTCAGTGCCTGCTAATTCCCCCCGCTGTTAACTCCTGTTCATCACCAGCCCCACCTGTAGCTCTGCCTGTCTCTGACCCCTGAAGTTCCTGAAAGCTTCTGTGTTCTTTCCCTGAATGGCCGCTACTTAATCACCACTGCCAAAATCCCTGTAATTAGGGGATTCAGCCTGTGACAAAGGCTCCCTTCTGCCCCTCAGGTGAGCTGCCCCAGAGGCAGCCCCAGCCCCTGTGCCCCGTGGGGCTCCTGGGCTGCTCTCCAGGACAATGGCACACAGCGGTGTCCTGTCCAAAGCCAGGCAGGAGAGGTCAACAGGTGATATTTTGAGAGGTGGAAGTAGGTAGTTAGTTTAGAAGGTATTATTTAAACTTAATAAGCTACAATTACATTGCTTGAACAGTAATCCCTTTGTTTCCCTTTGCTTTTTGCTGTCTGAGTTTTAGTGGGGGAAGGTTATTTTTTAATCTGTTGTGAGGGTGCTTGTACTTTTTAAAAATAAGATAAAGAGAATTTTTTTTCATACTTAAAATGCTTTCATGCAAAGTCTGTTTGCATTTTGTATTTCCCATCTGTGCCTGAACATTAATAAAATTAATTTGAAGGATCCTGATTAAAATGCAGAATCTTCCTTTTCCCTTTTTTCTTTCTTCTGAGAGAAGTTGTATAATACCTGAAACCGTCTCTGCAGTCCCCTTAGCTGGCCTGATCTTTTGTGGCCTTGGGTGAGATTTGTGCTACCTCTTTGTCCTTACTCAGTTTGGTAGCTGGGAGCAGAACATCATCCCATTATTTCACTCAGCTCTGTTATACCAGTGCTGTAAGTCCTGGGGCAAATAAATTGTTTAAATGGATGTTTGGATCCGGTGTGGGTTTTAGTAATGCTCCTCTTGTGATTGGAGCCATTTGTGTTTCAGTTACTTTGTGTCAAGAAAAGAAGGTCCTACTGGTTTATGGTTGGATGTGTCCTGCTTTTTCTGTCTGAGCACAAGTCCTGTCAATTCTGGGAGCTGTGACACTTGGTTCAAAGATCAGGTTGTTTTCACATGCCAAACAGGATTTTTTTCCTTCTGTTTGATGGTTAATTTGTATTTTTTTTATTGTCATAGTGTGTTCTATGACCCAGCACAAGGACTGCAAAGGCAAAGGGTGGGAGATGCCCTCCCAGCTGACAGCAGTGGGAAGCTGCCATTCCCCACAGGGCAGGTGCAGAGTGGGAAGTGAGATGTATTTTGCTAAGGGGCCGGGGGGTTTTGCTGACAGGAGAGGTATGGTGAGACTCAGGGAGATTTGCTGCAAGTGAGGCTCTCAGTTATATCTTTTCTTCCTGTTATCTCTGAGGTTTTTGACCCCTTTTAACTCACATCTTGTAGGTTTTTGTTGTACCTGCTCCCATTTTCCTCTTCTCCTTATTCACCATTTCAGCCTATTAATTAACCCAGTGTCACCCTGGTGTCCTCTGCCCCACTCCAGGCAGCAGCTGCACGTTGCTGGCAGTGCCAGTCTCACCTCCTGTTCTCCATTTCTGCCTCCTCTCTTGTCTCCAGCCCAGCCTCTTGCCAGTCAGCTCTCCTGGGTCTGAGTGGGAAATTTGGATTTCCCAGGAGCTGGCAAACTGAGAGTAAGCAACAGTCAGCCCATCTCTTCAGCAGTGTCTATTCTGTGCTTGATCCTGAACATTGAAAGATGTATGGGTAAAAGCCCAAATCATTTCTCGGCATCTACATACCACTGGATGCTGGGCAACTTCAAATTCCTCCACATCTGCCTGAGTAGACTCCCAAATATCCTTCCTAATGGACTAACTTCTTGTGTTAGCTTTTCATAATGCTCCTTGTCCACTGAAGCTGAAAGCTGAACTAATTAAATACATAACTAGATTACAGTATCACAGGTGTTGGTGTAGAAGTAGTAATCTATAGACTTAACACACTCTGCTATGGTATTGCCTCCAGCTCAGAGAGTTAGTAGAGGAGCTCTGCCATCAAGAGTTCTTCAGCCCCTTCAACTAAGCAGTGATTAAAAGAATAAGCAGAATCCTTGGGATCTTAATTTTTGATGGTCAGGGTTGGTGGTTTTTCTTTTTTTTTCTGCTGAGATCCTGATTTCTGTGTTAAGAGACTTGTTTCCAGGTTTAAATTTGCAGTTAAATAAGTGTATTGACATTGGTATTTGGCTAATGATGTTTGAAAGTCAATCTACCAAAACACCTTAGTTGTAGCATTTAAATCCCTGTGGGGAAGGGCTAAAAAGCAATTTGGCACCTCACTTTCAAAAGTAAGTTTGAAGAAAAAGTAGCCGAAGCACGAATTTTTTTTCTTTCTTTAAATGCTGAGATACAAATAGGTTTGTGTTTCCTTTGATGCTCTGCTGATGCCAATAACAGGTAGAGGGGTGTGAGGATCCTCCTGCCCTGGCTGTGTGCTGTGTCATGGCTGTGGCAGCTCAAGTCTCTGCAGGTCAGGACGACTGAGCTTGTTTCAGAGCGAGATCCTTATTTTGGGCTCACACGCTGTGTTTTGTTCCGACAGGCGCAGTAAGTACAGCAAGGCAAAGCAAGAGGCAGATGAGGAGAAACACTTGAACCAAGGTAAAAGGCCCTGCTGCTTGGGGGTTTTGGTTTAGGTTGTAAAACATGGCTCGTGTTTTGGTGCTCGGGAAATAAGGGATTGCATTCCTCTTGAGGCTTCGAAATTTATTTACTGTAGTAACAGGGAAAATAGAAGTATCTGGGTGAAATGTTTTGGGAGTACAGACAGGAGAAGGGTTTATCAAATTTTTCCATTGTTCCTTGTCACTAAAAGATACCTGTTCTTTGCCACTTGATTTCTAGGCAGGATTTTTCCCCACAACACTCTTCTAAAGCAGTTTCTGAATGGGCCAGAGGCAATCCTGCAGGAAAGGGAATGTGAACTTTGCTGCCTTTTTTCCAGCACTGAATCCTGTTGTTACTTCCATGTACCAAACCCAGGACCTGAACTCAGAATTTCCTGGTTCCCGTAGGAACCTTGTGTTTTAGTCTCACAGGTCCATGGCAGGCTATGCTAGTGATGGCAGTGATTTGTGAAACTCATTAATTGGCAAAAGCCAGATTCCTTACATCAATATTGGGAAATATTAAATGTTTACACTTTAAAATATTGCACTGGGGGGGGAAATACTTAAGGCCTTCCTTCCTTATCAGTCATTCCTGGCTTAGAGTACATTTTTATTGTACACTCTCTTTGCTGTTGTATATCATTAAGGCTTCAGTCTCATATGTTCTGTGTTCAGCAGCATGTAGATCAGTGACTTCAAATAAAACATTTCTGCTTTGCAGGTGTTAGAACATATGTGGATCCTTTTACATATGAGGATCCAAACCAAGCTGTGAGGGAATTTGCCAAAGAAATCGATGCCTCCTGCATAAAGATTGAAAAAGTTATTGGTGTGGGTAAGTGCCAGAACTTTTGCATTTTTTTCTGTAAATACACTTTTAAATTTGCTTTTAGGGAACGTGTGATCCTATGATTTTTGTATGACAGTTCTCCCAAATGTACTGACATAACAGTTTGACAACACAAGCGCATGCTTCAGGCTCATGACCACGGATTCTTGTGCCTTTTTCTTGAAGGGGAGTTTGGTGAAGTGTGCAGTGGACGTCTCAAAGTGCCAGGAAAAAGAGAGATCTGTGTTGCTATCAAGACTCTAAAAGCTGGTTACACTGATAAACAAAGGAGAGACTTTCTGAGTGAGGCCAGTATCATGGGACAATTTGACCACCCCAACATCATCCACTTGGAAGGTGTCGTTACTAAATGTAAGTAGGTCATTTTCATGACAAGTCCAATTTGGAAGTCACTGAGAAATTGAGTCTGTGTGGTGTGTGCTGGCTTTTTTTTTCCTTCTTACCCTCTTTGCTGTAAAATGACAGATGGAACAGATCCACTGATAGCTAATAGGAGGAAATCAGTGCAGGACAAGTCATTAATCTTGTTGTCAGCTATAAATGGGTTTACAGTTTCAACTGATACTCTATCTGTAGGCAGCTTGTACAGGATTTTGTAGAGGGAATTAATACTGCAGGGGTTGGCCTTTTTTTTATCCCTTCTTGCTATGCCAAGCAGGCATCTTTCACATCTTTGCTAGACTGAGATGATTGTTACAGGATAGGCAAAAGCAGATGGTGAGCAAAGAACTCAAAACGATGGGAGAAAAATACCAAAACAAAACTACGCAGTCATATGTTGAAAGTACAAAGCACAGATGTAAGGAGCAAGCCTTTGAAATGAAGAAGGCTATTTTAGTGTGAAACTTGCTTATTTGTTTTCTCTGATTTACAGGTGTGCTAATTTCACTCTGCAGAATTTACCTGGACAATCTTTTTGGGTTTGCTTGGTTTGGGGTTTTTTTTAAGTCTAACAGTGTTCCCTGTGCTTTAGAGAGTGACAGTGCTTGCTGAATGCTGTCCATAGGCTAGAGCTGAAAATGCACCTGTGACACACCAGTGCTTGGGTGTGAGCTGATCAGGTGCTTCTGCCATGGTGTGGGCATTGTCTCTGCTCCAGCTGCTGTGGTGGCAAAGCCTGGCTCTGGTTGCTGATCCTGAAAGACCCTTTGGATGTTGGGGCTCGTGCCCAGGGTAGCATAGAAAGCAGGCAGTGATCTTGTAAGCTGCTCTCAGAGTGAACTTTGTGACACTCACCTTCTGCAGCATGAGCAGCATGAATGCAGGGTATTAATAGTGGCAGCAATTAAAATTCGAGATGGATGGAAAGTTAAAAAGTAAAATATCACTAGAAGAAGAAAGTGCCTCTCATAGAGGGTTATCAAAAACATCAGTTCCACTGTAAAACTCTGTCCCTCTTGAATGTCAGTGAGAGCTGATACTTACTCTGCCACTTTTGTTTCTGGAAATCTTAGCTCTGCTCATTTGTGTTGCTGTCTCCTGGTCTGCCTTCTCTCAGCAGTTGAAAATGGCTCATACAGTGTGTGGCAGTTTGCTTTTAAAGGCAAAGAGCAGTTTGGCCTTCCTTTACTGAGAGCCTTCCTCAAAGCTAAAATTAAAATACAGTACTCTGTTTAAATTGGGAAGGTCTGAGTGTCTCTCTCTGTGATTGTTGTAACAAAGGGCAGGAGGGTTGTGATCAGGCCACAGTGTTTGCCTCAGACAGTGATTCTTTCAGCACCTCAGTAAAAGAAAGACAACAGGGGAATCTTGAAATCCCACTGAGGCTGGAAGCCCCTGAGCTGCCACAATTCTAGCACTTATAAATGACCGTCCTCATTTACATAATGCAGTTGTCAATGAATTAAAATGATGGGGAATTTTCACCGAGGAGGTGGCAGCATGACCTGGGAGTGCTCCATTCCTGGCTCCCAGTAAGTGATGCTCCAGCAGCAACCCGGCTCCGTTACCTCCGTGCTGTGCTCCTGGGGAAACAGGGCTACTTGAGAACACATTTATCTCCATTTCTCCATGGGTTTCCTGAATGCTGTGATAAATGAATGCATTTAATAAACTGGAAATTAAAATGTGAGATAAATAGTGGTATAGATGGGGGTTGAGAGAGGCAGCAAAAAACCATGAATAAATTATTGGCTGCTAGTCAAGTACTTTAATAATTGACTCGCTGATGGTAACTTCTCCCTCCTCTCTCTATCCCCCCTCCTCTGCTAAAGAAGTGCCTGAGTAATGAAATTACATGTTAATGCACTGAAAGAGTCTTCCTTTCTTCCCTTCTACGTTGACATAGTATCTTTGAATTGAAGAAGGTTAATTAATACTCATTTAGCCGTATTTGTTCAGTGGAAGGGTTGCTGTCGTAGTTGCAAAGCATAAATGAATCAGTGCCAGATCCAGATTTGGTTGAAATTTTTCCTCTTTCTACCAAAGAATGCTTTCAAAGGTGAATTCGAGGGAGGATGATGTTTTATCACACCCTTTTACTTAAGGATGTGCTCAGCCAAGGTCACTCAGCCCTTCATCCACAGCAGTTTGCTTTATGCAATAACATTGCTTCTCTGCAGCATTCAGTAATGGCATTTCACAGGCATGCCATCTTGCATGAGACCAAAACAGTAAGAATTTGGATACCAGCAGGAAAGGGAAGTAAAATCAGGAGTAGTAAAAGGCCTCTAAAGGATAGGTTGGGACCAGAAAGGTGAAATAAGTAATGATGAGTGAAATAAGTTATGTGTCACATATAGATGTTGGCCTAAGTGAAATGTGGTAAAATGCTCCTTACAGCATATGGTTTTCTAATTAAAAAAAGGTTACTTCAGAACCAGAAATCCCTGACAAATGAAGAGAAAAGAATCTTGGTGAAAGATGCACTGAGGTAGAAACTGTTAGGGGAACTGTAAATGCTGCAACATTTCACGGTAGGGTAATTTTTAGAGATGGTTGTTCCGGAGCAGATCCTGGCTGGTGACAGAAGCAAGGAAAAATTAAGTAGTTCTGATACCTCCCATGCCAAGATGAGGCTGAGCTATCTGCAGTCCAGGTGACCTGGCCTTTGAAGCCTTCTTTCCCTGTAATGTTCCCTTATTCAGACCTGCTCCAGGAAGTAAAAGCTGTGTTTTGCTGGGACACCATCTTTTATTTAGGAAGAAAACTCTATAGTTCCTATAGGTAAAGCATAAGAGAGAGGAAGGTTTGCCATGTCAGACAGCGCTGATTTTCAGGTCCTCATCTTAACAGTGCTCATCTTGGGACTGGGTTTTTGCCATTCAACCTTTGATGAGTTACTTCTGTACTTCTGCCATTGCTCTTTTGAGATCTTATCAGACCTATTTCTACAAATACCTGTTTGTCAAATATGAGTAGGATTTACCTCCATGAAATAATTAGTGTTCCTTGTATGTGCCTAAATGTTCTCAGTTTCAGCACTGGGTGACCTTTCTAAAACTCTTACAGACATTATCAAGCCTTATCTGTGTATTGGCTGTTGTTTCAGGCACGAGAGTGCCTAGGAAGCATCCCCCTGTCAGTAACATTGCATTTCTCCTCCTGGTGCCCAGCTTGGCCCCTGTTGCAGCATGGGGAGCTGGGTGCTGCTGAGCTCTGTGCCCCATATGTGACACAGGGCACTGAATCATTTTGCCCCTGGCTGACTTCAAGAGGCAAATGGCTTTGGCTCATTTATAAATAACAAGAGACACAGAATACAAATTTAGGACAGAGAAGGTTGAGAGGAACAGCCTGTATTTTTCATTGTTGAATCCAGTTGTCTTGGAATACCTTGTGACTCCTGGCAGCTTCCAACTTGCCTAAAACATTGATCTTTCAAAAAAGACAGAGAGACCAAAGCATTCAAAAATTCCATTTTCTGCTTTGCGAGCAGTTTATTACTCTAAAGATTTTTGTCAGGTTTGGACAGATCTTTGTTTCTTAGTTCTCAATTATCAATTCACATATTCCTTAGAGAACAGGAGCCACTTTAGTTAAAGACCTTGTCAACGAGTCAACCAAAGGGTTAACCTTCCAGATGGGCCCTTTTAATGTTTCTGTCCTATAATATTTCATCTCTTGCTCCCCACAGCTGAGGCATAAGCTCGGTGCTTTTCAAATTAAATTAGATTGTGTAAGCCAGGTGTCTTGGCAGTAAAATCATGTGCGAGCCATTTTTATCCCATTAACATTGGCGTTCATCAAGGAATTGTGTTCTTCTTTCTGCACACTCTAGGTAAACCAGTAATGATCATAACTGAGTACATGGAGAATGGCTCCTTGGATGCCTTCCTCAGGGTAGGTGATTTCTTCAAAAGCTAAGGGGATTTTATGCTGGGAAATATTTTCTGGTTTTCTTTCTTTATTTCTTTTTTTAATTTATTTTCAGAAAGATACTGAAACTTGCACAGTTTTAAAGAAATTAAGTTTGGACTTGGGAAATTCTGTTTTCTGGTGTTGCTTCTCTCAAAAACCAGAATAAATATAACGTGGAAGAATATTAAATAAATTAATTTTAAAAATAGCAGGATCTTAAATAATCCATGTTCAATGTGAAGAGTTCTGTCTTGCTCCATTTTGGAGAGCATCGCAGTGCTGTAGACTCATTAAAATCAGATTCATTTCAAATGGGATACTGCATCACTGAAAGCTGTGACAGAACCTCTGGGTTTTTGCTTTGCTAGTGACTTATAGGCACTGGTGAGCAGAGTGAGGAAATAACATTGCATTTTATTTGAGAGAAGACGGGGAATCTGCAGCTCTGCTCTTTCCCAATTTCAGCAGTGGCAATAATGTAGCTTTTAGCTTAATGCTCTGTGATTTTGCTCCTTTCCCCACATGCAGAAGAACGATGGCAGGTTCACAGTGATCCAGCTGGTGGGGATGCTCCGTGGCATTGGCTCAGGGATGAAGTACCTGTCTGACATGAGCTACGTGCACCGGGATCTCGCTGCTCGCAACATTCTGGTCAACAGCAACCTGGTCTGCAAAGTGTCTGATTTCGGCATGTCCCGAGTCCTGGAGGATGACCCTGAGGCAGCTTACACCACACGGGTAAGGAGGGAAGGAAAATGGCCATGTTGTCGTGCCTGTGTGTTGGTTTTGACTGTGTGGGAAGTGACAGTGGTTTGTTTTAAAATAGTCTCAGTCACAAGTGAAAACCTCAAATCACAACCTAAAAGTAAACATTGGCCCAGGCTCCACAGCTCCTATAAATTGATGTGATGTTGCTGCTACAGCAGTGGCCACAGCAGTATTTCTTTTCTGAGGATGTGACCCATTTATTCTTCTTGTTCCCTCATCATGATACTGCACGTGACACGAATCTGATGCCAGAAATTAGAGCCTGGACTTCTGTTCCTTCTGATATCTACAAACATGGTTTCCAAGTGGCTGGTCCTATTCATGTTTGATACAGCAGGTGTAGACACACTACAAAAAAATAAATAAGATGCATCCACTTTTTCCCATCACAAAGCCAGTCATAAATTTGACCTAAATGATTTGGACTGGGAAAAGTGCTAGGCCTATGTTCCCATTTTTTGTTCCTTTCCCGTTTTATTTATATTTCAGCATCCCACTGTTAGGTAATTTTGCTAAAGCTATTTTAATATGCTGCACATGGAATAGGGCTAATGCAAGTATTCTGGCCACAAAACAACATCCCAGCCATTACCAGCCTTTTTACCAATAGCTCTGATATCAACATGCACGTAAAGAGAAAAACGTCGCTTTATAAAGTCTCCTTTTTTAATTGCTTATTTTCTTTGTTTTTAAATATCTGCCATTCTCCATCTGTTCTCCATAGTGCTGAGCTTGTTTGCAGCACTCAGAACTTGCTGTTTAATCCCAATGCTCATCCTTTAATGGATTCACAGCTCATTACAGGGGAGGATCGACTCCTGTAGTATTAAATGCTGGCCAGCCTTGGTATCTCTCACTCATAAGGGTGGCAAGTGGAACAAGCAGAAGCAAAGGTCTGAAAAGCTGTATTCAGGGAAATCAGAGTTTAGACAAGCACACAAGGGCAAGACAGAAATGACTGAAAAGCTTCTATTTGAATTTATCAACTGGAGATATGGTATTGTTTGCTCTTAGGAGAGAGTCAATGACATTTGCTTTACAGTCATTGTCTTCATTTGGTATCAGTAATGAAGGATCAGGAATATTTGGATTAACTGCACTGTGCTCAAGCAGCTAAATATAAAGAGCTTATTGACAATTTTTAGAATGACAACCATGTATAAACAATGCATCTGTGTCTGAAAGGAGGAATAAAGCTTTTGCATAAGCAGAGAGGCTGCAATAGGATGGAATTTTTAAAGAACATTTTTTAAGAGAATGATGCCTTCTGCTCTTGTTAATAACTCATTAAAGTGAGAGCATCTTGTAGTCACCAAGGCACATATTGCCACAACCTGATTCATAAAGGGTCTGGTGCAAAGGGTGAAGCAGCGAGGAGAAGGACCCCTTTTGATTTCCCTTGGCTTTGGAACCAGTCCATATTAAACACTTGAGAGATATAGGAGAACAATATACTATTAAGTATGCACACACTGCACTCAGTTATGGATAAAAGCTATCTGGGAGATGGCTGGGGAAAAAACTTACTAAAATAAACTTAATCAAAAAAGCATAAAAGCAAATGAAAAAAACCCGCGAAAACCTTTGTTCAGCTTAAGTCATTCCCCAGATGGAACTGCAGGAAACCAAAAGCTCAATTAAAAACACCTTGCATATTAGCATAAACAAAAGGAGAAATCTCTGGCCTGGGATCAGTCGGCTAAGGCAAAATCAGATAAACAGGATGGAGTGAGTTCCTTTTTAAACATTGGGCCTCAGTGGCCCAAATCAGATGGCCAAGTGTTTTTATTTGTTTAAAAAAAAGCATTGTAAGAAGAGCCAGCTTTCTCCAACAGGTACCAAAAGCAGCCTTGTATCCTGCTTTGGTGTTGAACTCCTCCCCCAGGGTCTGGGAGAGCCCCGGGGCTTGCTTGCCCTCTCACATCTCTGGTAGGAGTTGGGATATTGCCCATGGGAAACACCACTGTATTCCTACATCTTCCCACTTTATCCTCTCTTTATTTTTACCTTTTTGAAAAGCAAAACGTTTATAATCCCATTTTTCTGAAACAGGCCAAACAGGTCAGACAGGCAAGCAAGGAAATAGTAATTAACAGCATGTAGTTATTTGTTTTGTCAACTAAATCTCTAATATATACTTTGTAAAACCCCTGGCTTGTTCTCAGGCTTCAGTGTAGCTCTAAGCAGAGATCTCTTGGAGGGCTGATAAAAATACATTTAACAATTTACTGGTTTGCCTCCTCACGACTAAAGAAAACAGATGGGAAGCATTGCCTCCTGGTTGGATCTGACAGCTTTATGGCAAACAGGAGAGAAAGTGGATGCATTTTTAAGGAGGGTTCTGGAGCTGTACACAAAAAGCCATTTTGTATTTTGGATGTGTAGAGCAGTGTCAGGCCCACACACTGCTGCATCAGTGACTCACTGGGCTGTGGTTCTGTGTCTTGGTGGCAGGGGGGGAAGATCCCTATCAGGTGGACGGCTCCCGAGGCCATCGCCTACCGCAAGTTCACCTCGGCCAGCGACGTCTGGAGCTACGGCATCGTCATGTGGGAGGTGATGTCCTATGGGGAGAGGCCCTACTGGGACATGTCCAACCAAGATGTGAGTCTCCTTCTGCATTTTCCCTCCCTTCCCCTCCCCGTGTCTTCATCTTTGTCCTTAGGTGTCTGCTGATGTGTTTCTGTGGCAATTGCTATATGGCTATAAGATGTTTATTCCAGGCTTTTTGAAGGATATCATGGGTGGTAGACTCTGGTTTTCTCAGGGAAACTCTCTGGAACTGAAGTTCTTTGAGTACTTCAAGCTTTGTCTAAGGTCATGGAATAGGGGATTCTCAAGTTAGGGTCTATACCTTTTGCATGGGGTTTATTTGGTTTGGTCTTTTAAATTAAAAACTAATAGCAATTAAAGAAAAATGGAGGAAAGGGAAACTAATATATTTAAACTGTCAAATCGTAACACTGTCAAGAGAAGAAAGATTGGAATGTTCATATTATATCTTGAGTTTACTGAATGTCTTTAAGAGAAAAACACTTGACTTTGATTTGGCTTCCTATTGGTAGTTAATTCTTGAAGCTCCACTGTGCTTATAACTCTTCCAGTAGATGTTATTTCTTGTAGGATATCTAAATCAACACATAGGATATCCAATTCTGATTATCAGTCAGAGCATCCTTGTGACAATGGCATAGCTGTCCCCTGAGGGCATTAAAAAGCAGCTTTTGTAAATGACCATTCTTAAATTATGCATGTCCTGTTTAACCATACCATCTGGACTACTTCAGTGTGTTCCAAGAGGGACTGTGCACAATGGCTGCTGTTCCAGAAGAGTATTTAATAATAATGCTAATAAGAGCTTTTGCTAATAGAATTTTTATTAAATGAAAAAAAAATCCCAATGAAAATAAGGCCTAGATTATCCGTAATTCTTTTCCTAGGGGATTTACAAGCAAATAAAGGAAGAAGAAAATGGTAATCTGAATATACAGCCATGGGAGTGGTTAAGGCATTTTACAAGTCATCTGCTTTCTTCTGTAGAGCTGAACATTTTCAAAGAGTGTCTAGATGCGGATGGCATTTAATCTAAATGGGGGATATAATTTTAATTTCCTTCTGATGTGAAATGTCTCTTCTGGCACCCAATCTTGCCTTCCTTTTGCTAACAGGAAGTCATCAAGACTTAGCAAGAAATAAAACACCAGATGTGTGTCGGTTATATCAGGCATGTCTGCACAGCACAGTGGAGCTCACTGCAACAAACAGCTGTTTTTATTAGAGCTGTTTATGTTAGGTTGGTGTTCACTGCGACTGTGCACTGCCAGACCATGTTGAAAAGCTGGCTTGAACAAGACAGGGAAAGCCAATATTACTGTCTCTGCACACTCTTTACAGTCTGTAGCATAGACAGGCCTTTTTGCCTCCTTAATGATGGCAAGAGCAGTGCTTCTCACAACAAAGCAGGAGTGGATTTCAAATTACACTCCATGTCTGTTTGAGAGAAATCAAAAGGGTCTTCATACTTTCTGGAGAAGTGAGAGCCACTTTGTTTGTGGTCACTGAATAGCTGCTAATAATGCAAGCATATCCCTCACCTTGTCCTCCCAGTGGATTTTAGCCACTAATTGGACAAGTCCAGAAGGAGAGAATTTAGTGCAGCTCAGTCTCTGAGCACTCCTGGTCTTTAGTCTCATGGTGAGTCCTGCCAGCAGTGTCATATCGATTAATTCAGATCTGAAGGCTCCTGGGTCATGTCCCTGTCATGTCAGAATTGAGTCCTGGTCGTGTCCCATTCTCCTGAGAGAGCTAAGAAGCCATTAGAGCCTCTGGAGTGCTTTTTAGAGGGTTTGAATTGACTTCAGTCTGAGTTTCTCCGGGTTCTGTTAAATATGAAGTACATACTTAAGATGTGTTGGACTTGTGTAAAGCTGCACAAAAGGCTTCCCATCTCTGCATTTCTTGTCTCAGAGCATATAGCAGTGAGAGAACAGGTTCTTCAGCAGGGCCTCTATTACTGAGAGAGGTGAGCTAGCCTGGGAGGACAGGGGGCAGGGAGTGATCTGCTGTACCCTAAAAATGCTGGGGAAAATACAGTCTCAACATATTGCACCCAAAACTGACTGACAGTTATGACTTGCCATAGAGCTGTTGCTTCTCCAGCCCTCTGTCCAACGAGGCTAGTTCCTTATTTCTAACTAGGGCTTGTCTGTCATCCCTGTATCCCGTATGCTTTTTGTGACAAATTGCCCTGCCATATCTGATGTCTGCTCTGGGTGCTGTACCCTTTTAGTTTTGAATTGCTGAGGAGAAATGACAGTTCTGAGACCACCAGCTGCCTGAGTCTGTGCCATTTTCCATGTTGTATCAGTTAACTGGGGATTTGTCACCACAGTCTGGATGGCCCTAGGATAAATGTTACTCAGCTGGTCGACTGAGCAGTGTCTGATGTTCTCTGATCTCCTCCTAACCATTTGCAGGTGATCAAAGCCATCGAGGAGGGCTACCGGCTGCCCCCACCCATGGACTGCCCCATTGCTCTGCACCAGCTGATGTTGGACTGTTGGCAGAAGGAGCGCAGCGACCGCCCCAAATTCGGACAGATTGTCAACATGCTGGACAAGCTCATCCGCAACCCCAACAGCCTCAAGAGGACAGGCAGCGAGAGCTCCAGGTCAGCCCCGCTCTGCCACGGTGACAGGGAGCACAGGGGAGGTGACAGGCAGAGTGCAAGGTGGCACATTGAGTGCAGGTGACACAGAGAGTGTAAGATGGCACACTGAGTGGAGGTGACACACTGAGTGCAGGGGGCACACTGAGTGCAGGTGACACAATGTAAGATGGCACACTGAATGCAGGGGGCACAGTGAGTGCAGGTGACACAGACAGTGCAAGGTGGCACACTGAGTGGAGGTGGCACAGTGAGTACAGGTGATACAGAGCTCTGCAGGGCCAGCCTGCACAGCAGCCACGGCTCAGCACAGGTGAGCACAGGGCTCTGCTGGCTCCCCCAGGGCACCCAGGCTTGCCAGCCCTGCCAGCAGGAAAGGGAGTGAGCAGAGCTGCTGCTGCTGGATCACACCAACGCTGAGCAGGTTTCCAGCACAGCCTTAAGCAGGTCCTGACGCAGGCAAGCTCGGTCGAAAGGCAAAGTTCGCTGCTTCTTTCCCCTTCTCCCCCCGGTGAAAGGGCTTGAGTGGGTTGGGTCACCTCAATCAGTGCAGCTAACAGGAGTGATGTGGTTTTCTGCAGGAAAAGCACATCATCAAGTTTTATAAACCCTAGGTTTGTGTAGGATTTGCAAATGAGCGTTACAGCATTACAGCCAACGCCTCGCAGGCATTGGGAAGGTGTGGATTAATTTTTATGTGAATTTGAATTTAATTTTGTGGAAAGCCAGTTTCATGTCTCCACCAATCCCGCATTACATTTGTTTTGTTTGCTAAACATCGTGTACCTGGTACGTGCAAGAGGAGTACAGCAGGAAGGAAACTCCCAGAGTTGTAGGGTAAAACCAAAATATATCTGTTGGGACAGATCAGCAGTTTGTTTAAGCTGGTGAAACACTGCTGAGGTAATAGGAGCTTTACTGATCTCTACCAGCTTTGGTCTGTTTTTCTTGAATGTCTCTGCTGTGTCAGGTAGATTTGCTTACAGCAAATATGGAAAAAAGCTTAAAAGAAATGAGAAAGATAATAGGAAAATGCTTTTCAGTAGGAGGGAAGGTACAAAAATATGCATTAGACAATGCAAAATTAAGTTTCTTGAGTCAGGAAGTAACAGAGATTCTGTCTCGGCCTCCAACAGAACAACATCAGTTTTTTAGACTTGTGTGTCCCTTTGTGAGTCTTGCTTACAGTATATGTCACCAGAAGAGGGATCATTAACCCTGTGAGGCCACTATCAGAACGTCTTCCAGATTGCCCTAATTGCACTGGGAGCCTGGCAAAAATGTATTCTCCTTTGAGGCTTAAATAATTTACGTGGTGAGAATCACAGTATGATCTGCTGTGATAATTTGATTGAAGAATCACAGTATGAACTCCTCCATTTTGCTTTCTTGTCAGTTTTCTGGTGCTCTTTGAAAAATTATAGATCTTCCAATAGTTAATAACCTGTTCAAGGTCATTCTGTGTGTGTGTATGTAAGTTAATATCGAATTCAAGGTCATTTCACGTTCATGGCTGTTTATAAATATTTTTCTTGTCTTCAGAATAGGAATTTCAAATATGCATATAACATTATTAATATATGACTTTATGTGTAAAGCATAATTATATATAAATAGGTTACCATCATTGGTCTTGTGTTAGATAATGCAGTAAAAGAGTTGAACCAAGTATTACCAGCGTGTACTCAATGCCTCAGGCAAGACCTAACCATACTATTGCACACCTAGTCTTTGATGATTTCAAATAAATTGCTAAATGATAATTGTTTTGATTAGATAGATAACAGTAATTTATAGTGCTTTAATGAAACCGTGACTTATGATATATATGAAATAATAAATGCAATATTAATAAGAGAAGAAAATGCTGTAAAAATAATTATTGGCAAAACTGTGCAAGGCAAAATGAGAAACACATTCCACAGTGCAAACAAAGATCAAAGCTCGTGTGATTCCCACCACTCCTGGCACACACTCGGGCAGGAATGGATTGATTAAAGAGGGGATTAACTCCCTGCTGTCCTGAGTTTGATTGAATGCACTGAGCAGAGCTGGCTAGAAACAGGAGTTATCTGAACCCGCCCTGAGTTTTACCCTCCAAACCAGTCTGGCAGGGTGTGAGCTCCCAGGTCTTTGCACATACTTCACTAGTGTTTCTATAGCTGCTGAGCTGAAGTCTGACACATGCAGGGTTGGCAAGGTCTGGCATTGCTGCCCGGGAGATACAGACCCAGCAGGCCAAATGCCTTCCAGCATTGCCATCTTCTTTGTTTTGGGGAGTAAAAGAATTTTCTATGAACTTGGTTTGTATCTGAGATGGAAATCATAAGCTGTATTGTGGTTCAAATTAGATCTCAAACCAAAAATAGAAACCTCAGGTCAAATACATTCTTAGCAAAAATTGGCCCATTACTTTGAATCTTGCTCAGTTTCTTGCAGTGATCTGAGCTGATGTGCAGAACCACCAGTTTCATTGGGCACAGCCTCTTGCCCTTGCTTTCCCTCATCATTGAGGTTAATTGTTGCAGAGACCAGACTTTGGTTTGTGGTTCGTGATCCAGCTGACACTATTTCTCTGTCCTTTCACCGTTTGGCATCCAGACCTAGCACAGCCCTGCTGGATCCCAGCTCCCCTGAGTTCTCGGCGGTTGTTTCTGTCAGTGACTGGCTCCAAGCCATGAAAATGGAGCGATACAAGGATAACTTCACAGCTGCTGGCTATACCACCCTAGAGGCTGTGGTGCATATGAACCAGGAGTAAGTACTCAGCGATATAAGAAAAAAACTGGTAAATCTGGATTTAATCAGCCTCTTTTGCTTTGTGCTGCATATCATTACACTCATTAAAGGAATGGAATGCCTTTCATTTGGATGGAGGATAACTTTAAAATGCCTCCACAATGCCTCCACTTATTTAATTAAACATTTCTGTACATCTGCCTTGCTTTTGCTAATGCTGCTTGTGGTTGACTGTTAATATTTTTCTCTGCACCACCATCTGATCCATGGTTCTCAGCCCCTTGTTCTTGTCTTGCTTTCCACAGGGACCTGGCCAGGATCGGGATCACGGCCCTGGCGCACCAGAACAAGATCCTGAACAGCGTCCAAGCGATGCGCACCCAAATGCAACAGATGCACGGCAGGATGGTCCCCGTCTGAGCCAGCACTGAATAAACTCAAAACTCTTGAAATTAGTTTACCTCATCCATGCACTTTAATTGAAGAACTGCACTTTTTTTACTTCGTCTCCTCGCCCGTCGAAATAAAGATCTGCAGCATTGCTTGATGTACAGATTGCGGAACCCGAGCGTGTGTGTTGGGAGGGGGGCCTCCAGAAATGACAAGCCGTCATTTGAAACCAGACCTGGAACAAATTGTTTCTTGGAACATACTTCTCTGTTGATCAATGATATGTAAAATACATGTATCTATATAAATATAAAGTCACATTCAAGTTTTGATGCTATGTTTGCTGCCAGATACTGTGCTTAAAAAACAACACCATTACTTTCCTTCTCCCTGTGACCTGTAGGATTACAACCGTAGTGTTTTATTTGTGGGTGAAACCGCCGTTGTGTATCTTTCACTGGAATGAAGAACCTGCCCAAGGATATTCTTTGCAGACTTGATGCATCACTAACACCTTGCAGAAACCTCAGTGAGAATATCATGTGGCTTATCAGTGCCTGCCAATTAGTGATCTACCCGTTTGTGGGCTTGAGACATGAAGTGACCCACCTTGTGGATTACTGGGCAAAATTGGACTTCTGGGGAGGTTCTTGGCTGTTGTGCCATGCCGAAGCCTACCATTGAAAGACTTTTGTGACCATCTTGCCAGTAGTCAGCTGTGACAATCGTGGCTGTGGAGCTTTCGGACTTCTTTTCTCTTTCAAGAAACTTTCTCCCTTTGCCTCACGGAAGGTCAGTGGAACTACTGTGTCCAACATGTTCATGGTGCTTTATTTTGTAAGCTGGGCTAGGATTTCATCACTATTGGGGGAAAATAAAAGCTGCTGTGGTATATGTTACTTGGGGTTCCTAACTGGTTTGTACGAATCTGGTCTGGCTTCCTAGACTGATTGCTGAGCCTTTGCCATTGTTTGCTCTATTTGATGGCAGTGAAAATTGCACTATCTCAAATTGCTTTCAAGTTGTTGCCTGGTAGGGTGTGCAGACAAGGTGTAGGAGTGCCTCGGGGCTCAGCTCAGTGCTGAGAGCTTGACCCCACTTCACACTGAGAGCGGTAGGGATGCCCTTACGCTGTGGTTGGAAAAACTCAACACGAATGGATGCCATACTGTAAAGAACAAATACTCATAAATGCACCAAGAAGAACCAAAGACTTTTCCTGCACTCTCATGAACAGCAGTAAAAGCAATATTTGGGTTTTAGAAAGACAGGTTTCAGTTGTGTTGTCAGTGGTTTTATGGGAAGGGGAGCAGAAAGAAACGGGACTGTGCATGCGGCCTTGCAGGTTTTGTGCAGTTTGGGTGTCGGGCATGGTAGCAGCTCTGTGCAATGTAGCAGTGTACCAGCTCATGCACTGTGATCCTGTTGGATCAGCTGTAGGAACCAAAATCCACTTTGGAAACCGGCCCTGTAGGGTGGCTCTCTGGGGTTATCAGGGCAGCTGTGTGTGTGAGTGCCAGGTGCAGACTGCACAGGTGCTGAGGCCTGACACCCCTCTGCAGGTATGGCCAACAAAATGGAGTATGGAAAAGCTGCTCTCTGCCTCCTTTAGGGAATAGATGGAAGCTGAGTGACTGAAAGCATCCCCTGGGTTGCTAGGTGGAGGAGACTGCTATGGCAGTGTGGTTGTCCTCAGCAGGTCACACAGGATAAAGTTTTATCCAGTAAAGCTCTGAACACAGAGCTTGAATTTATTTGTCATGAAGCTTTTATTACTCTTTTTGAACAGAGTATGTAAGTTAGATTCCTTTAAAGTCCTTCTGAGAACCAAAGTGATGAGATGACCTTAGAAAAAAGATGGGCCACTTACTCTGTGCTGAATAGGAGGAGGATTTTCATGACATGTCCTTTAGAACTGACATTGCATTTCATATGTGCCAGGTACAATGTCAGAAAGGTGAGATTTATACTTTAATGGCACTCAGACTGGTTCTTTAGTCTATAATATTTTGGTCCTACTCCATACCTGACAGCAAATTCAGAAATGATTTAGTGGCTTTATATGTCAAACTTTCTTAATAATTGAGTTTATCCTAAATCCAAAACAGTTCACTCAGTTGGACAAATCACACATACTATATTGTCACTCACATCACTTTTTGTCACTTTTACAATAACTTTCTGATTTTAACCACTAACTCTCCCTCACTCCCAACTCTCTCAGAGAACAACTTGTTCTGAATATGAGATGCTAAATTTGGATCCTGTCAAGTCATGACAGCTCAGTATAAACTGTTCTGCAGTATTACTTATAAAAGCTTTTCCATTTCAAGAAATTTAAGATTTCTTTAAAAAATCTACTTAAAACCAGCATGTTTTAATGTCACTTTGCCAGGCAACATAAGAAGTAGTTACTCATTTTAAAGACCTGACATTTGTACTTTTCAGCAGTAAAAATTCTTCTTCCTCTCAAGTGCAGAGATACTTGAAGCTTCCTTGCTGTAAATCTGTTGTGTTCTGTTGAGATCATCTTTTTATCTAAAACCAAAATACACCCAATTTTCTGG
Source organism: Cyanoderma ruficeps (assembly GCA_008694505.1). Taxonomy (NCBI): domain Eukaryota; kingdom Metazoa; phylum Chordata; class Aves; order Passeriformes; family Timaliidae; genus Cyanoderma; species Cyanoderma ruficeps. Next base: position 1,077,004 of record VZDJ01000028.1, on the reverse strand, counting down.
CCAGTTTGTTAAATTGCTGTCTTGGAGTCTAGTAGTGGTAATTCAAAACAGTGCAATATTTTCCACACAAAATGGAAAACTGTGTCCCTATAGAATGAAAACTGTGAAGGCAGCTCAGATGCTGGGTTTTCAGCACTGCCACTGGTGGTTGTGTTTTCTGTGATAAAATATGGCCAATGAGGGGCATCCACTGGAATGTGATTTTAGTTTGAAGGGAACAGATGGAAGAAGAAAAAGGTGACCCATGTAAATATAGATAGAAAGCTGGATCGGTTGATGACATACCTGTATGTAAGGTATGCCATGGGAGCAAGGTTTTGAAGTAGTGTGAGGGAGGAAGAAAGACAGGGAAGGCAAAGGGTTCCCACTCTGGGAGTGCTGCCATTTGGGCAGGTCTGGGTGTTTGTGTTGGTGTGTGTGGTTTAATAAATTTAATTTGGGTTCTCTTTTTGTGCAGGGAAATGGATTTTGCTTTCACAGCCTCGTAGCCCATCCTATTGATCACATTGTCCATGGAGGAACACAGACTAGACACGAAGCCTTCTGGACCCACAGTTGCGTCTTCCATAGCACTGATTCTGGAAAACACGTGCTGAACAGCCATCGGTCTCTGAAGAGAGTGTGACTTCTACTTTCTCTTTTTTTTTCTGGGCCACCCACTCCGTTGTTTTTCTCCACTGAGTGATAACTAACTCGTTAAGACTCAGCACCCAGTTGTCACTTGAGGAATGTACTGTGTCAAAGCCCTACAGACTTCTGGATTTTGTTTCTTCTCCTCTTCTGCTTTCTCTGCTTACCTTTGGTTTTATTTATATATTTTGTTGTTGTCTCTCCTCGTTCCTCTGGCTGTCACCTCTGCATTCCGGACGAATGAAGGTGACAGAGCACTACACATCTTACCATGGACGCCAGGCCAGGTGCCACAGCAAAGAACCCAGTTCCTGTGAGCTGCCTGTGTACATTGCTGAAGTGACATTTTACACTAAAGGTGCCATTGCAGTGATATAAATATATTTTTTTCCTTGAATGGATAATGGATTATTATCTCCTCCGAAAGGTGCGTACGTGTGCTTGTGTACGTGTGTTGGCGTGCAAGTCACCTCGTGTGTAGAACTGCCTGTGAATGTGCCCCAAACACCTCTGGAAGCACAGGAGTCCCCTGTCCTATCAGACCAGGCCCGTAGCTCATGTCTGAAATGATAGCAAGAACACACACATTGAAAAATGTTGAAATTTCTGTATCTGTAAGTGTATGTTTTAGCTGCCACACTAATGTTGTTGAGTAGTTCTGCAGCCTGAAACGGCAGCAATTTCGGGTTAGTTTTGGAGTAATGAATTGCAGGATCTAAAGGGTGCTAAAGGTTTTTGTTTAAGTGTTGTTTATTCGTACCAGTGCCCTGCTCATGACCAAGAACAACCAGTTTCTCAGTGGCAAGGTGGTGGAGGCAACACCTGCATCTCCATCCACTGGTATTCCTGAGCTGAATTCTTACGTAGCCTTTTTTATCTGCAAAACTAGGATTTTAAAGACTTGTTGAATGCTAACAAATATATGCAGTTCTTCCATTCACACAAGCACCTTGCTCTGTGTGCAACGTAATAATCAGAACACTTCCCTGGTTCCCAGCACAGATAAGGAACAAAAATGCAACAAGACCTGTAAAGTTACAGTTAGCAAGAGTTGTGAAGTGTGTCCTGTTCCTTGTGCAGTTGAAGAGCAGTTGAAGTGCAGTAGAAGACACTCTTTGTTCCACAGCCCAGGGAGCAGTGCTGCAGTGTACTGACACTACCTTGGAGAGCTTTCTGTGTTTGGAGAATTCACCCTAGAGCAGCGTGAGGCAGCTGGAGTGGAGCTGAGTGCCTGCACCCACGAGTACCTGGCAGGGGGCAGGTGGCCATGCTCTACACATGCTCCCGGTGGCTGTTCCCTGCCATGGGACAGGGGATCTCTCTGGCATGTGTGGGGCAGTCTGGAGGCACAGCCCTGCCCAGAGCTGTGACATGATGTCCTGAGGTTGCTCCTGTTCCCTCTTTTCCCTCCCTGGTGATTCTGCCTGATCTGAAAGAGGAGCAGCAGCAGGGCCTGGCAGGGGCTGAGGGGAGCTGTGCTGTCAGCTGAGGCTGGGCATGGCAGGGCAGGAGGATGGGTTGGCTGGGCCACCATGGCCTGTGCCACCACAGGCTGGGCCCCCACAGGCCAGACCACCACAGGCTGTGCCCCCACGGGCTGTGTCCCCATAGGCCAGACCACCACGGGCTGTGTCCCCACAGGCCGTGCCCCTGCGGGCTGTGCCACCATGGGCTGGAGTGAGAAGAAGGCGAGTGCCACCGCACTGCTGCCCTCAGGGAGAGGCCACCGCCAGCTTGTTCCCCACGACGAGTGTGTTCAATTGTCCTGCTCACACACCAGTGGTTGATGTTTGTCCGGGTTTCTTGCTGTGCTAATTTTGTGATGGATCTTATGTATTAAAAATATATATGTATAAAATACAAAAAAAAAAAA
>VZDJ01000028.1:1042483-1074493 GCA_008694505.1 Cyanoderma ruficeps | reverse complement strand
AAAAAAAAAAAAAAAGAAAAAAAAAAGCTGGTAAGTAACCAGTAAACAGGACTTAAAAAGCAGTATTTTTCTTTTATGTGACATTTTCATAACCAGAAAAGAAAAAAATCTGAAATACTAATCAGACAAATAAAAAGAGAGTGCATTTATTTTTTTGTATCACTGCAAGTATGTTGGAATATGCAAGGACTGTGGTTAAAATTAGAATGTATGAGGCATATTATAATTTAGTTCATACTGAAAAATTCTAACAGCATTTGTTGGTTTGTGCATTTGAACGATCTCTGGGTTAGATATATAGATTTTTCTATTTTGTTTTAATTTGTAATTTTTTTTCTCCCTCCGTGAATTTTAGGTACACATAACTTATGTCATTTATTTATGGTCTTTTATACCTAGTTTGTAAAATTGTAAAATAGCAAACAATGCAAACATTTGCATTTGAAAATAATAAAGTAGTTGCTGTACAAACCTGAAATGGATTATTTCTAATTATTGCACTTTTTTTTAAATTTAGAGTTTATGTACAACAGATACAGATAGAGAATTCAGGGTAGCAGTCCTGATGTTTGTGCCAAAGGGATTTATTCTCTTCAGCAGATTTCACAGGAATGCACTGCTGGAGTTCATTTGTGCTGTGTGGCTCCTGCACATACCTTAAAGCACATTGCTGTCCCTTGCTGCTGTCCTGAGCTGTGCTTTGTGACGTGGGAAGGGTGCTGCAGCCAGGCTCACCTTGTTAATATTATCAATGATACTTCCTGGGACACCAGCTGCTATCCTTGGGCACTGTGCCTGAGAAAAACCTACAGGGCCATCATTTTTCATATTCATGACTGGGACTGGCTGGGGATGGTGTCGCTCCCCTGCTCCCCAGCCTGGACCTTGCCTAAGGTCAGATACCCTGGGCAGAAACCCTACAGTTGTCAGAGTGTCCTTTGGGCCAGGGTGTCACCTCTCCTGTGGAGCCATGGCCTTGCTGCTGAGTTACTGCCTGCACTGCTCTGCTCAGGGGCTACATTTGTCACTGTCAGTGGGCTCCTGTTGGAGACTCGTGGCCAGAGAGGGAGAAGGGGAAGGGTGTCAGGAGCAGCAGAAAATGGAGTTTCCCTGTGGAGGCCTCCAAGGCAGGAACCAAGAGCATGGATGTTGTGTAAAGGATGTTGCTGTGTGATGGGCACATGGGCATGGGCAGTGTCCTGTGGGTGCCAAGGGTGCAGTGGCTCAGCCATCACCTCTACAGGGCTGCTGCTTAGTTTGGGATATACAGGCTTTTAACTACCCAAATTACACATGCACCATTCATGGGAGGCAAAGAAACTACAGTGGCTCTTGTAGAATTTTCCTTAAGATTTTGTGCTATTTGAAGAAGATTTTGAACCCAACTAATTGGTGAGGACTCCAGTGCTATCAGCACAACAGTATTGTGCAGTGCTGGTGCCCAGAAGCCCTGTGTTTTAAAAGCAAGTTCACCTTCTGTAGCTGGGCGAGGAAGGCAGCCAGCTGAGTGTTTCTGAGGTGCCTGGATTCAGCCAGTCAGGTATTAAGCGAGAAATGTCATGAATGGAGAAACACATTCCATTTCACGTGCACAAAGATGTTTTACAAATTGTATAGCTTTGTTGTGAGGTGAAAGAGAAACCTTTATATCTTTTTTAAGAAACAACTGTTTCAAAATGTTCATTGGGGATTAAACGCTTGGGTCCCTCCCTTCCTTCTGCTGATTCTCTGCTCTTTTCCCCTTCTAGCTCCCAAATCTAAGAAATCATCCTCTAAAAACTTTTAACCCAATGCTATAATTTACTTCCAAGTATATGGATTTTACTGTAAGATTTCCTGGCCAAAAAGACATTTTTCTCTCCCTGCCCCTCATTCTTTCTACATATTTGTACAGTAACATGAGGCAAGTGAATCTATTTCCACATAAAGCCTATATATTTGCATTTCATTGATGGTGAACATCCCTGTCCTTGAGCTGAGCATGGAGTAATGCAAAAACCAGACGTGGGGGCCACTGTAGACATGTCAGGAAAAAACAAAATGTTTTTGAAAATTGCAAAGCAAAAAAAAGAAAAAAGGGCATGTTATGCTCTAAATCGGCAACATGATTAAAACTAGAGCTGTGTTTGAGGCCTTGACCTCAGTTATTTTACCCTTTCCCTTGCAGGGAAGTACCCTTGGGCCATTGTCTGACCCTCTATTGAATGGGTTACAGACCCCTGACATATCTTATTTCTGGCAGTGGCCCTGAACATAATTCTTTGTTTATAGGAGCCTCCCTGAAAGTTACATGAATATGTAGACTTTTAAAAGTAAAATTAAAACCTAAAGCATTTCATTCCAATCAGTTTAGTTAAATGTATTCTCCATGGGCAGATGGAGAGAGTAGCCACAGGAATATGCTACATTAACTTACTTTCATCCATATACATGTATTTATGTATATGGAGCAATTATATCCCAGTAATCTGCTGTGGCTTACTAGCCTTTAACCAGACCAACAAAAGATGATATAAATCCTTGTTTTTATAGTGCTCTTGAACTTACTCATTACTCTCTTCTATAAAATCTCATAATTAATTAAATGGGCTGAGGCATTTTGAGACATTCATTTTTCGAAGACTATTTTTAAAATGAAAAAGCTACTGGTCAACAGAACAAAGCCATCATGAGGAACCCAGCTCCCCTCCCCTTTCTGACCAGGTAACCAGCCTCCCCCAGGGTCAATAAGCATTTACAGGTGTGGGTAGGTGCCTACTGCCAATTTTTAATGATGCTGCTCAGCTAAGGGCTGCAGCAGCTCAGGTAGTGAACTCTCGCTTCCCACTTGGATTTTCAGCCTTACACTGAGCATGCTGCTGATGAAATTACTAAAACTCCACTCTAATCACCTTGGGGAGGGACTTTTCAGGAGCCAGCCATCACAGCAAGAAGCCAGGTGAGCTCGGAGGGGCTGGAGAGCTGTGTGTGAGGACCTGCTGTGCTGCCCTGGTGCCTCTCCTGCCTTGGAGCCTGCTGCAGTCCGTGTCCTGAGCCAGTCTGGGAGCGAGCTGCCTGAGGCAGGTCCTGCTCCTGCAGGCCCTTCTTCCTTCCTGCCCCCCGTGCTCAGTGTCAGGCCTTCCTCACCATAACTGTGGTGGGATGGAGGAACATCCTGTCCTGCCTCCTCCTCACCAGCCACCGACGTCTGCCTGGGGAGGTTACAAGGTGTCAGGGGCCCCAAGAGACGGTCCCTGAGCTCCTGCCCTCTGGAAGGCTGGGATCAGCTCCTTCATGAGGAACATCATCAGTGTTTTGCTCTCTGGAAGGCTGGGATCAGCTCCTTCACTCAGGAGTATCCTCAGTGTTTGGGCTGTCCAGCAGCTGAGGCTGGACAAATCCATCATGCTCTGGAAATGCAGGTAGCAGGAGGGGAGTGGGAATTGGAAGTGCCAGTTTTCAGTAGGTTTAAATCCAAAAGCCCTTTGAGGATTCTGGCCTCAGGTTTTCGGAATGCCGTGGGGGCCTGTGCCCTCTCACTGCCATGTGCCAGTGGAATCCCCTGCAAACTCAACATATAAGAATTCAGCACAAGAGTCCCCAGGGAGTGCCTGGTTCATCTGCTGAGCACGTTAAGCTGTTTCTGACACCTTACCCAGCCAGCAGGCTCACAACTGGGGACAAGTATAAAAGGCCATTTACTTCCACGTTTTTGGAAAATTGTTAAAATTCTGTTCGAAAAAAATGCTTCTAAAAAAAGGGTTAAAATTGAATGTTAATATTCTTCCACAATTAAAGAGGCTGTTGGGTTGATTGAAGCAGCATAAATGAATGGCCTAGGAAAGGTGACACTGATAATTAAGGAAATAAGGATAAATGAGTTGATCTGAGCCTGCAGGTGGTATGAGCTGATTTCACTGGGAGTGCCCTGACTTGCATCAGCTTAAAGATCTAATCCTTATCTATGTGCCACATGAAACTTAGGTAATTTTGTTTGTATATTTCACCAGAAAATATATTTTAAAGTGTGGTTTGGCAGTGACTCAAGCAGTGATAGCACATTTAGGCTGATTTTTTGTCTGTTGATTTTTTTTTTTGCGGCCATTACTCATACAAATATTTGAAGTGCTTGTTGAATAATACAAAATAATGGTATCCAACAACAGAAAGGAGGGTTTCCGTGGAGTCCTGCAACTCCTGGCTTTGTCAGCTTGTTTTCAGGTTCATGTTACACTGGCAGATTGGTTTTATTTGCCCAAATGGTTTGGATTGCAACACGACATCCTCGGAGACCGTTTTTGTCATTTTTGCAGACTCTCTCAGTGTTCCACCGTGGCTGCTGAAGAGGCAGGACATCTCTGTGCCTGCTGGAGCCCTGGGAATGGCAGAGGCAGGATCCAGGGTCTTAGCAGCCCTAAATAAGCTGTCTGTTGTGCTTTCAGTAGCACCAGCAGGGCAGTGTTGTTTCAAGTTCTGGAGATTCACCCACTCTGACACTGTCCCACACTGTGCACTTGCAGGGTGGTGCTGGGGAAGGCAGGGGGGAGAGTCCAAACAGTGGCAGCTGCTGAGCATTTGTAGGCAGCAACTCCACTTTTCCTGTGCCCAGAGACACTGCTCTTTTTAGCATGGATTCAAAAAGTCATGTCTGTAAACTTCCACAGATGCTGCTTCACGTCTCACCTGCTTTTGTCTTCAGACCAGGGTGCACCATGTTAGGAGCTACTTTTGACTTCCACAGAGTTTTGGAAATTGTTAGTTTTGGAGCCAGTGTATCACCGTGAACAGGTGGAAGAGATCATCAACAATTTTTAATCAGCTTTGAAAGGGGGTGTAGTTGATCCAAGAACAAAAAAGCATTCACCAAATACTAAATCCAATCAACCATGGGTGACTGATTACTTTTAGCTTTCTTAATTGATTGACTGTGGCATTTCTATGAAGGAGCTTTTCTGAAACCCAAGGAAGTCCACACAAGTGTTTCAATTCTCGGAATAACTTGTAAGTGATGTGTTAAACCTGTGTTTGACTTCAGCAGTACTGTATGACAAAGCCAAATATACAGATGGGTGTGCAAGAGCTCTGCTGGAATTACGGGTGGGTTTTTCCTCTTGCTTAGTAACAAGTTAAATGGTGGAAGGCATAGGTTTATGGATATTTTGAAAAAAGTTTGAGGAGCTTTTCCCAGTTAAAAGCTCCTAGGAGATGCCTACTATCATCTAGCAATGGAGGTTTCAAAAAGAGACTCCTTTCACCCCAACAAAGCAGCACAAAACCTACGTGTGTCTGCCTGTGTGTAGTGAGATTGCCTTTTACACACACATGTGCATGAGAAGAGCTCTGTTGTGGCTGGCTGTGGGGCAGCTCTGAGCACTGCTGCTCAGCTCTCAGCTCCACTGTGACAGAACTGCCCTGCTGAGGACACCTTGAACACTGCCCTGGCATGCCGAGTGGGCAGGGTGTGCCCTGGGGGATGGGGCTGTGAGCTCACTGTGCAGGGGCTTATTTGTCCCAGGGATGCCCTTAGGACACGATTCGGGCAGGCTTTGTAACACCAATGTCAGGTTTTTCCTGGTGTTTTTTTACCTTACTGACAGCTACTTCTACTCACACAACTGAAAATGAACCTGTCAAGTCCTGAAGTATGACTTCCCCAGCAATGTGTTCTAGGGCAAATCATTAATGCCATTATTCTTTTATTTTCAACACAGTCAGACGACTCCAGCTGGCAACGAATGTGCATAATACACAGCGATGCCTTTGGTATGATAGAGAGCAACCTGTCAGAAGGTGACTCAGATCCAAATAAAGGTACAAGCCCTCATTGAACAGGGCTCAGTCATCACCCTCAGCTCTCAGACATGTCTGCTGATGGGTTGGGACCAACGCTCTTGTGGGTTGATTGAGAACTTTTTTAAAAATGGTTCTGAACCTGGGAATTTTAACCACAAACAATCAGAGTCCGTAGGAGCAATTGCCTTCCCTGTAAAGCACAGACTTATTCCTGGGTCAACCTTGTTTTTCTAATAACAGTAAAAAAATTCCTTGGGAGTATTTTAATAAAAAAAATAATACCTTCTTATCATAAAACAATGCAAATAAGTCACATCAATCTGTTCCTGAGCTTGGCTTGAGAGCTGGGGTGGGACTGTTGATGTATTAAAATGAAAGAAGTTCAGTTGGTAAAATACTTCCTCTGGGGCCACATTTTACTTGTGAATAGGGGTAGTTTGGTTAAGGACAAAGACAAATGCACTGCTGACATTGTATCTAATTGCTGACCTGACTTTCAACTGCATTGTTTTTGCTTCCATCTGTGGAAAATACAACAGGTTGTGTTCAACGTGCCCTTTTCAAGGTGCAAAAAATCAGCAATGGTCAATGTGTATCTAGCCGTTGCCAGCTGTGGAAGTCATCCAAGGTGTATCAGAGCTGCTGGGCATCTTTTAATTGCAAGCCACAATTACACTGCTCCCCTGCTCTTGGCTCCCCAGCCAGCAGCTGCTTGGAAGGGGAGAAAGAACTCACAAAGAGCCAGTTCCCTGAGGATAAAAGGCCATTTTTCCCTCTTTGGGCTGGGTAGCAGGTCTGGGAGTTGTTACGGTATCAGGACATGCAAATACTGTTCCCATGTGAATTAACAACTGAACTGACTCGAGTCCTTGCTGGCCACACCGTGCTCCCGGGCTCAGCCAGGGATGCACTTTGAGTCCTCTGTGTCCTGGGCCATCCCAAGGGAGGATGTTCCTGGGCTCAGATGTTGGAGAGCAGCAGTCCTGGAGCTTTTGTGGCAGGTGTGTTTTGTATCACAGCAAGCCTTTAGTTTGGCATTTGCTTGGGGAAAGCAGCAAACAACAAACAAGTGTGGTTTAAATCAGAAACACCTGCGAAATTATGCAGGGTTTGTACGTGTGTTTTAAATGAAAGTGGGGGCAAATTTTTTTCTTGGCTTACGTTTTGCAGTTTGTTGAAAAATTACATGGTCTCCATTCCCTCCTTCCAAAGTTAATTGTTGTTGAACCCTGAGCCAACTGAAATAAGCTTTTGTTACTCACAGTGGAGGAAGAAAAGCTGAGCAGGATCTGTGTTCTAAAAGCACACGGTGCCAGTTCTGGGCCTGAGCTCTGGTTTGTGTTGCCTTGATCAAAGAAACAGGATAGAGCAACAGACAAAGCCAGGGCCTGGGCTGGGCTGTCAGGAGAGTCAGTAGGTGCCCTTGGCAGGTTTTACCTGACATTCTCCTCTCTCCAAAAACCTGCATGTTTTCATTATATTAACTGTTAATTGCTCCCCACACTACTGTTACCAGCAGTGCCAAAACTGAGTTTCTTCACCTGTGCTTGGGTCTCCAGACCCTCCATGCATTTGTGATGCAGACAGCCTCAAGTCAAGCTTTGTCTGATGACGTCCTGGTTTGTTGGTTCTCTGATTGCTTCCTTGCTACATTCATCCCAAATTAATCGTATTTCCTGTTCTTCAGCTCCCATTTATGTTTTTGGGGTTTTTTTCCCATCATTAAACCTCCCTCATCCCTCACTCTTGAATCTGAGTGCTGGTGAGGAGTTTCCCTTTTCCCAAGACCTGGAACCATTGTGATTTCCCATCTGGCCCCACCACAGCAGTCTCAGGACTGGAGAGGCTTGTACTTGTCAGGATGACATGAGCAGAGAGCATCACTACAGCATCCACTGCAGATACAGATACATTTCAGGATGAAAATGGAAAGCAGCTCTCCTTAAATTACGGAGGAAATAAAGACAATGTGCTGCTGGGCACTGGAATGCTTCCTCCCTTTGGTCTCTAACAAAGCATTTGTCAAACACCAGGCACGCTCTGCTGTGTGTGGTTCGTGTCCTGAGGAGGAATTTGCCCCCCTGTGTGACTGAGGAGCATTATGAGGTATTGTCAACACACACAAGGCTGCCCAGGCAGTTCCAAGTGTTCACATAATCCAAACAGCTCCCCAGCATGAGAAAAGTCACCCGAGGATTTTTGTAATTCTAACTCTTATTTTCTTGCTGGAATGGAAATGTTTTTGTTCATTCATCCTTTTCCTTATTGGGTCTAATTTTATTGATTGTTGAACAAACTTGTACTAATGCTAAGCCCTTTCTGCTTGTATTAAAAAGGGATTTCCATGGACTTATAAGCTTACCTTTTTGAATCAGAATGCCACGTTGGTTTATCTCATAATCTTTAATATCTCATTACCAGCAGGAACAGCATATGGAATCTTAAATTGAGCAACTGAAGGTATTAGTTGGGAACAAATTGTGTTCATTGTGAAGTCTGAATCTGTGCAGAAAATCCCCTGTGCCTCTCCCATAGGTAACTGCATGAACTGCGTTCATCCTGTAGATGCAGTGACTTGCAGTGCAGTATTTACCATGGGCAATATCAGACTGCTGGGATTGGAGCTGCCCTGCTTCATTTGTTTCATTTTGCAGCTTTTCCTCTCCTCTTTGGCATCAGTGCTGTGTCCTGGGGTTTTGGTTCAAGTGGAACCCAGCTAAAGCAGCTGCCTTTCAGCTGTGTGCTCCTTTGTAGATGATATCTGATATCGATGGTGCTGCTCTTTTTGTTTATGTATCATTTTGTAAACGAAATGGAATTGTTTTAATGGATTTGCTGAAGAGCGCAGCCAAGCATTCAGCTCATGAACTGTCCTCTTTGATTCATTGCTATTTGAAATTCAGTGTGTGACTGATCAACTGAGTTCCATAGAATTTTTTTCTTTATGTTGCCTGAATCAATCAAACTTTCTCAGTGAGAAACTGTAATTTAAAAGAAAAACATGCAAAACTGAAAAAACCTATTTATATTCTAAGGCTTGGATTTTTAGGAGTGCAAAGCAGCATTAAAGATGGCTTAAGAAGTCAGCTGGAGTTTTCCTGGCATGAAATAGCAGAGAGTTAGTGCAGTTTGTCTTGCAGCACTTTAGTTCAGTCCCAGCATTGTAAGCAGGTATAAATCTGAGCAGCCCTGATGAGTGAGGAGGTTGTCCCTGCTTCAGTCTGGTCTCCAGGCTGTGAAAAGTTGGTCTGAAAGTAGGAGGCAGCTGGGGCAGAGCTGGAGCCAGGCTGAGAAACAAAAGGGAGGCCAAGAAAGAGGAGGAGGAAAAAGACAGAGGATAAACTTCTAACACAAAAACATGGAAAAAACCATGTTAAAAACTTCTTCAAAGTGGAGAATTTGCTCATTTTTGGAGTTGTCACAATGAAAAATGGAGGCACAAATTAACTGTATTCACTTTTCTCGGATGAATTAAAATCATATATCTATGTTTACCAAGTGTCAAAAGAAAACATAATCTAAAAACATAAAGTTTGTTGTGTGTTGAGGAGATCAGAGCACAGACAATGGACCCAAGACATCCCTGGGTGTGCCCTGAGGAGAGCATGTTTGTAATGCATTGCATATGTCCCTCCATGCACATCTGATCTGGGGCTGGCAGTCTGTGCTGTTATTTCACTTGATTTGTATATTTTAAAAGCCCCAGATCCTTCCTCACTGAAGATGAGGAGATTATTTTTTGTACTTGTTTTAATTGGACAGAAGTAAAGCAGATTCCTGACGAAGCAAAAATCCAAACATTTTTCTTTCTGTTGCTTTTTAGAGAACAAATATTTTTAAGGGTTCAGAGGGCTCTGCAAGTCAAGTGTCAGAGCTGAGAAATGAGAAAAGGTGGGAGATAGAGGGGAAATTGTGATGAAAAAGGATGAGAGAGTCCTGGCTGGGGAAAACAATAATGAATATTATTGCCTTCTGGGTAGAAAGAAAGGGCTGAGCCCTTGGCTGGTGTTAATTGGTCCAACTCCTCTAAAGTTGGTAGAGGATTGATTCACAGCAGTTGTAATCCTCAAGTTAAATCCCAGCCCCACTGGGAGTTTTATCATTGTCTTCAAAAGAAGAAAGATTGTAACCTGTGTGTTATTTTATTCAGTTACCCAGTGCATCCCTTAACAGTAAAAGAACAGGGCTCAGCCAGCTCTTCCCTGGGGGAGGAGTGGGGGTCAGACTGCTTTAAGAACCAGAAATGTGGAACTAGCTCTCTGGAAAAATTGTCAAAAAAACCCTTCCAAACAAGCCTTTGTCTCATCTTAGTAGTTGGTGTTTTTTCACAGCCACTATTCAAAACTGCTGAACTGCAAAATTTTCAAATCCAAGCCAGGTGAAAACTTCAGCTTTTGGCTTGTTTCCTGAGAAGAGTTTGGGTCTGTGTCCAAGCCCCAGCAATGACTGCTGTGTTTTCACACGGCCAGGGCAGACAGCTGAGCTCCTGCTCACAGACACGGGAGCACATGCACAGATCTCATTTGCACCGTGTGGCGTGCATGGGAAACAGTTGTTGATCCTGGTTTATCAGAGCATAAATTCAAGGAATATGAACACTACTGTGAAGTGTAAACCAGGCCAGGTGACGAGGGATGATGAGATTTAATGACAGGAAAGACAGAATGTACAGTCCTTGGCCTGATGGAGTCAACATGGGATTGGCCTTTGGCTGTCCCTATGCACACTGCTGAGATTTCAGAGGTGGCGCAGGCCACACAAACCCTAAGGGGCGGAAAAACAGCATAAAGCTCCTATTTTGCATATTTTGTGGGGGTTTTTTTCCCATGCCTTGTAACTACTGAACCATCAGAAAGTTGCTTTTAGGTTGCTATTCAAACTTAGTTTGGCACTTTCAAGCTTAGCCTCCTAATTAACTATGCGGAGTTGCAACTTGTGTATGCAGAATATCGACGCATTCCTAATTACCTTACTCATGTATGCTGAACTTAAGATACTAAATTCAACTTCCCTTAGGAATAAACTTGGCTCTGCTCCTCAGGCTCTGACTGAAACAGTGCAAGAAACATCAAAATCCCACTGTCAACACTGTACAGATCCATACAAAGCCAAGAGAAACTCCCCTCAGAGCCCAGCACACATCTGCACAGGACTGCACAGGGAAACAGGCACAGAAAAGCAGTGTATACATGGCTCAAAGATGAGCATATTCCTGGGGAGGAGTAACTTGCTTGATCTGAGTATTTTTTCCTAAAAATTTGTTTCTTTTTCTGTCGTTGAAGGGAAATGATTGGATAAAAGCAAACTCCCCTTTGTCATAGAAATGCGGTCTCTTAAGGTGGCATTGACAAAATATCTACTGTTTGGGGATGCTCTGTTCAAAAGTAGATTTAAAATTAGAATATGTTTTTGGCAGGAATTCACCTGGTTTTTATGTGTTGAAAATAAGCCTGAGTAGTAATCCTGCTGTCCCAGATTAGTGGTGTTTTAAGGCCTTTCATAAGCCAAAAGAAAACAGAGATAGTTTTTTTTTGTCCTCTTGGTGTTTTCTTTGGTTTTTTCCCTTTTCTGGTGAACCTTTCCCCTGAAACTGTTTCTCAGCCTTTTTCTCCACTCAGTTGTGGTCTTCTCAGCATTACCTTCAGTTTCTGTTCTATTTTTCCTTTGTTCCTGTACTGACTTTGTAACTAGATTTTCAATTCTTTTCTTGGTCAGATTGCTGCTGATCCCTGTAGTGTCTGAGAGCTGCAATATTTCATCCCATGATTGTTTTCTGTAATTGTATAGCAAATACAGGCTGCTGTTGTGTTTGATGAGAAGTGAACAGTGGTGCACAGCCATCATTATCTGAGAGCTCACTATAGACTTCCTGATATTGGCAGCATTCTTGTAGAGGGGAGGGTAAGGCTCATGCCTCCAGCTGTAGCTTTCCAGCTCTAGACACCTTTGTGGGCAGCGGAAGAATAGGAAGAGTATCTAGCAGGAGGGCAAGATAAATAATTACGGTGGGGAGAGCTAGCTTGAGGGTGTGGAAAGGGCAACTTTCCTTCTGGTCAGCTGGAAAGGATGGCCTGTATTCTCTGCCAAACCACATCCCTTCTCCTTAAAGCTCTTAGCTGTTTAGTTAGTTTTCAAACAAGGAATTGTGTTCTCTCTTTGAACGTGAAAATAAAAAATAATAAGGGAGATCAGAATTATATATTCAGATTTGACTTTTCTTTTTTTTCCTTTACATGCATGATCACAGAACCCTAAGTTTATGAATAGATGGGCTGAGACCCCAAAGGTGTTCTACTTGCAAATTCTATCTAGGAATTTCATCTGGGAGTTGTTAGTGAAGGGCACTTTGTGGGGTTTGCCTGAGTACCAGAACTGCCCAGGTATGTACAAGAGCACAGGCCCTTGTAACACCTTGTCCTTTCTCTGTCTTTTCTGGTGTTCCACCAGCCTCTCCCTGTGCTTGGGGGCTGCCTAGAACCCGGTGGAGAAGCCATGACTTAGGACAGCCTTGTAATTCAGCAATGATCAACACCACACCCCTGGCAGCAAACATGGCCAACTTCAATCCAACAAAAAGTTCAGAATGCAGATGTAGACTGGAAGTCATTCAACATCAGATTGCCATGACTTCAATTAGGACAAGCAAAGAGTTGGAGTCAAGAATAGCCTGGCACACGGATCCTTCTCATGGCTCCTGCTTAGCTGGCTCTTGAGAACTGGGTCACCACATTCTGGAATGCTGCTCCAGCTATCAATGCTGGTAAACGGCTGAAGCCCCTTTAATTTTGTCCAGCTTAGGGGAGTTAAAAATTCCATCACATAACACCACAGCTTCCTCTTCGTGCTGCACAGGCACTCCATAAATCCACACAGCTCTCTCCCTCTTATCTGAATCGCAATGCAGTTATTAAACAAATTGTAAGTCTATTTCATATCCTTTTTACTACTTTGAAAACTGCACAATATAAGGCTTAATAAAAGCTGAATGCTCCAAAACTGCTCTTAGAACTGAAAATATGACTACATCAAAAGACTTTACAAGGGCAGGATTTTAATGGCTGAATAATACGCTGGAACAGAGCAGTAATTTCTTCTCGAATGCTGGGATGAATTATTTATGCTTTGACAACATTATGTGTCTCTAAAGCAGCTTTTAGTTATTCGCCTATTGGAGGACACAGCTGATCCTGCTGCCCACTCTTGTAATTACATTAACCTCTTGACACTACATGACAAGCTTTTCCTGTGAACTGCGATCAATAGCCCATAACTGCTACCTATTTAATAGGGCCATGGTTACACTTCAGTTCAGATATAATTAGCTCTTTTCCCCCTTCCTCTTTTAACAGAGTGTGGAAAAAACCCGTGTTGTTTAAATTCAAAAAAAAAAATGCGCACAACAAAATAAAGACTGTTAAGGAAAAGAATAAAAACATTCAAATCATTGAATAGGCAAGTTAGATGTTCCCTGAGTTTGGTTCAGAACTGTGCAGCCCTTCCATTAGTTCACATCTGCGTTTAAAAGGAACAAGAAGCCATGGCACATGAGGACTTTTAGGAATCACTGACAGGAGTATTGGTACAGGTGGGCGAGGCTGTGACATGATCCAGTTGAAGCACACGCTGATAATGAGATAAAGGAGCTCCATGTCCTCTCTGTTTCACCTGGCTTTCCCATGCCATTGCATGCCACTGGAGCTAGCTTGTCTCAGGGATATATTTAGGTTCAGATAAATACTTACAGAGTTTGAAATGAAAGTGTTTGACTAATTGTGCTAACACTTTTAAACAAGTAATGCTTTTTGAAGCTAATCTTTTTGCTGTTATGGACTATTTGAACAGACTAATGGATACAATATGAAAGAGATTGATCTTCATCTTGATGTAAGAGAAATTACCTGTCATGGGGCTTTTCAAACACCTTTTCATTCCTTGATGTCTAGGTAGGTGGCCATGCTCATGCCATTGGCCCAGAAAACACTGCCCCAATTGTAATTTAAAATTTTATAGTCTCTACTCCAAATAATTCTTTACATTTTCGTGTGCTGCTTTGCAAAATGGCCTTCAGGAACTAAAGAGGTTTTGTGGTGTTTTTTAATTTTGTGTTTTGTTTGAGCACTTTTTGCTGCTGCTCATTTTAACAGAACAGGATAAATGCTTGTAATTAGGTTTTATAACTTTTTAAAAATAGGCACTTTGTGAGACTTGTATTCTTTTAATCAGGATCCAAAGAAATCAAGCTCATGAACTTTCCAGATCCTCCAAGGGTCTTCCAACCAGGTTTGCACCGAGAACAATTAATGCTATCAGAACATGACAAGGCAATATTGGTAGTGAAATAACCTGCCTGGTTTCTCTCATCAGAAACATATCCCTCGAGATCTGTGGGCCCGTTCCATTGAGTGCCTCTATGTTTTTTTAGGAACCTCACTTGAATTTCAACCCTTTTGGAGTTAGATACTTAAACTTATGTAACATCTGGGTCTTAGGACTGGCTAGTCTTCTCTGAAATCACCGGAAAATATTTCTTTACTTGCTTGACTTCACTGGCAGGAAATGGTTTTTTGTGAGCGTACCTGTTGTGACAAGATTTTTTAAAATACAAAAATTACAGACTCTACCTTCAGCCTGTAAGTAGTTATTCTCTAACCTTCAGCTTATAAGCAGTTATCCTATAAAGAAAATACATTCACTTCTAGTATAAAGAACAGCTTTTGTTTACTTGTGTTTGTACACTTTACTGACTTAGGTGGTGCTTAGACTGTGGACGATCATGCCTTGCTGTCACTAAAACAGAACCTAAACTGCTCTGTGACGTTGGAATAAGGGTGAGGTTTGATGATTAACAGTATGTAGTCCCAGGAAGGCTTACCTTTGCTTAGTAAATATTATATTTCCTATTTCAAGACTATAACAAAGCCATGGTTTGCCCTGCCCACAAAAGCTCAGAATAGAATAATGGATATGAAAGCATATTTCTGCTATAAAAACTTCCTTATCAGTGTGTGCAGTTTCTATCTGGACATATATATTTTTTTTTCCCCCAGCATAGACAGGTTAACAGAATTGTTAATACTTTTCTAAATTAGAGTAATAGCCCTGTTTGAGATGGTAACTAGATGCTCCTGGGAATACACTGGAGTAATCAACCATAAGGGAGAGATTCCAAGGGAACTCTGAAACATCTTCCCATTTCTCCCAAGAGACAAAAGACAAGAAAGAGAAGAGCTGAATAAGCAGTTAATAACATATAATGAGTTAGAAGTTTAAAGTTTATGATGATTCATAATTATTATAAGAAACCAGTTTGTCAATTCATGAATTCAAGACAAGCTTGTTTTCCTGCACACACACTGCCTATTGCCACTCGCTGGAGCTGTGAGGTGTTGTACTGCCTTTCAACAGAACTTCATTTTTGGAGACATTTTTTTCTTTCCTTCAGCATGTCTGTCAAGTAAGCAAAGGGTTTGGCTAGGTTTTCTGTTCCTCCTCCTTAAACTAAAAAAAAAAAAAAAAAAAAAGAAAAAAAAGAAAAAAAAAAAAGAAAAAGTATGCCAGTCAGATTTTCTAAGATATTCTTGGTAACAGAATTTCCCTCGCACAGATTTGTTGATCCCAGTAGCTGACAAGGTGTGTTAAAGCAAGTTCTTATAAAACTGCTGTCCTAAGAAAAATGATAGATTATCTGCTTCTCTGCAGAAGGCAGACATCCTCTTTTCATGACTTCAGTGTGTCAGAGGTGCTCAGATGTGAACCCCTTGTAGCCTTGACAATCCTGAGAATAGAGTGAAGGAGACAGAGGTGAAGGAGCTGAGGGGAGGGCAGGGAAAGGAGAAGGCAGGCTGTTTCTCAGAGCAGGGCAGAGGCAAACACCACAGCAGCTGAATGGATCAGTCTGTCTGAGATTGTGACATTTGGGGATGCATCAAATGAGAAAAGGGTCATTTAGCAGCTCACTAACTTCCACAATTAACAACCCTTCCATTCTAGATGGAAACAGTGATAATTCTCTTGCTATTTTTATAGGTTAGTTCTGAAAAGACATTGGAAGATCTCAGTCTTTCTTTGAGGTTCCCCTTGTGTTATTTAACATATCAGTTATGGTCTACCAAAGAAACTTTCATCTATTTAGAAAAAAGGGAATTTTTCATTATTCTCAGCTTACAAAGTAGGAATTGAGACTCACTGAGAGGTAGTAATTTTATTAAAGGTCACCCAGACAGTTTGTGACAAAGTCAGGAACAGAAGTCAGATCTTCAGGACCACAAACCTGTTCTTTAAGGGCGAGGATATCTTTCCTTCTGCATTTTTACTGTTTGGAATAGGCTGAGAAGCTCTTCCTGACTGTAGATTTGTTTAATGGTATTACAAGATTAACACTAGTCATCTGGCTGGAATTTTCACTAACAAGTCATATCACTGTGTGTTTATTTAATATGAGATAACCTTTCATTTTCCTGCCGGCAAATATTTCATTTCAGAGATACTAAGCTGACTAAAGTTACAACTTGCATGAGCGATATGGAATTTGAAGTTAAACAGCAGACTGTTTGTTATATTTATAACTGTTAGCAAAAGGGATTTCAGTTCATAATTAAAAATAAAAAAATCAGGAGCTTGTCAGCATTAAAGTGAGGGAAGTCCGCATTGGGAAATGCACAGCATAGCTGAAGTATTTATGCACCTATTTATTTTCTTGCACACCCATGTGATTAATCCGTGTGCTATCAGCTGGGCTCCCAAACAATGATTTCCTCAGCTCTGCATTGCACAGAGCAAGGCACGGCATGAAATGAGAGAGAGCTGCTTCGGTTTTCCTGGGCTGTTCTTTGTGCTGCAGCAACAGGCAGAGTCTGGATTGTTATGAGCAGGGTGTTCCTCATCCTGCCAGGCCTTTTCCTACAGCCCCTGCCAATTTGGCCTCACAGTGGGGTACACTGGTCTTTGAAGGCTGAATGAGCTGAGAATGTGGTTTTGATTCTTATCTCTAAGCAGATTTGGCACCTCCATCTGACATGGGGAAGGGGAAATGAAAATCAAACCTGGAATCACCAGTATGGCAATGCAAAGTGCTGCTGTGAGGCTGCAAGACACAAAATTGCAAGGTACACCTTGAACATAGGCACAAGTCCATTACAGACTGTATTACCCCAGTTTGGGGGCTTCTATTCCAGAGGACACTGGTGCACTCTTTTTTAGATAGGAGAGTTCACACACCTCCTAAAAGCACCTGTACAAAAAAAGTCTATGAGCATTTCACTGAGATAACACTGGAAGTCGTAGAAAAAGATATTTTCCCTGTTGTATGGTAACCCAGCCATTTGTCTATACATTATTTAACAATGGTCACCTAAGAATGGCAAGCAAGGGATACCTCATGTCCCCTTTGAGATATTGCAGGAGTAGTATTCCATTACAGCATATAGTATCCATAATGGCTTCAGAGATACATTCTCTGTATCCAGTGTCCCTTTTGAGCAGGGAAGGAGAAAAATGGTAACATGATCACACTGTCCATAGGCTGGGAGTAGGGATCCAGCTGGGCTGCTTCTGTTGAAAGAAAAAAGCCTTGAATCCAGCAGAACCATTTGCTTCCAGATTTGTTTCTCTGTTGCATTATTTCAGATTGTTTGGGGGGGCTTGGGGGGTTGGTTTGTGCTGTGAAACAGGATTTCAGCTGCTGCATAGCAGCTGCCTGCAGCAAGCAACCTATGAAGTTCACCAGCTTGTTGAGGCAAACAGAGCACAGGCACGGAAAAAAAGTGGAAACCTGGGCCGTGTATTTGGATAGAAGTTTGAGCTGCCTTCACCCAGGGTGGGTCCAGCCTTGCTCCTGTGCCCCAGGCAGGGGGCAAAGTCAAAGGGAGAGAGTTGCAAGGTGCCTGCAATGCCAGGGGTGTGACACAAACTGCTGAGCATCCCTGTGCTCCTCGGCATGAAGACACCGAGCTGCTGGGCATCCCCTGTGCTTAGAGATCTCTCTGTGGGGCTGCCTGTCCAGACTTTCAGTAGGATTTTCCCCTCATCTGTGTCACCTCGTGCTTCTCATCCAAATCAAGTAGATCAAATTATTATTCTCCAGTCTTATCCTTTCATACCTCACAAGTCTTCTCACTTGATGTTAACTCTGTGCAGCCCAACTAAACCTCCCACAAAATCAAATATGTAAAACTACAGGAAAAGTGTATTTCCTATGCACTTTCTTGCTCTTCACAGTGTTTATATACAGCCTCTGATGATTTTTAAATGTCATTCATATTTTAAAATGATTTGATTAAATGTTTCATTAATTTTGCTCACATTTCAGTTAACTATTGTCATACCTAGCACTCTCTATCTGGTTGTTTGTTCACTTCAGAATCAGCCCTGCAGTCAAAGGAATTGACTTCCAACTGCTCTGCAAGGGTCTATGGCACAGATTGCCACAGAGTGGTATTTTTGCTTCTTAACTAGATGAACATAGCCCTCCTAATCACATTCCTGTGGGAATGATCATGTATAGAAAGCTAAGATTTACTTTCCCAAGCATTGAGAGAAAATCTTATAACACTCAATTTCCACAGTAATTGTAGAAAGCAAAGGTATCACAGGTACTCATATCCATGGAGCATTTTTGTGTTTGTCTCATATTCTTATGAGATTTTTTTATTTCTTGAGTGGTTTTGTGTTATGCAGCCACTTCACTTTTGTCTATGGTCAAAATCTGATTTATCAAGATAAAGCTGTTATTTCCACAGGTAGATGTAACTCTTGATCTGAAAATAAAACATAATATACTATGGGAAAACGCAAACTAAGATATATGAGAACAAAACCTTTCTTCAGCATGCTCCAAATTGGCAGGGATATAGCAAGAAATGATGTAGTAAAACGACTCGGGATTGATTGCTTCCATAAAATTAGCTTTGATCTGCAGTGTGATATAACCGGAAGAAAGGCTAGCACAGTTTGGGGCTGCATTGATTGGAACATGTCCTGGAGCAAATAAACCAGAGACTGGGTCTGCTTTTAACTCTTTGGGGTTTTAATGCTGTGCGTTTTTCCCCAGCCCTGCAGCCCTCAGTCTTTCACAGTGGTATCCCAGGGCCTCGATTACTCTGAATGCATCCTCATGTACTTGTGTTTGGGATGTCTTGTAAAGATATCCTGAAAAAATACTGATTGCAGAGGAGTAAATTGGTCTGGAAGGACTGCTGGATAGAGGTAAACATAAGGTGTTCTGGTAAAATTACATGCTTAGCAGGATAGCAGCTAACCAGCAAATTAATGCAAAATAATGTAATTGATGTATATAGATGGAAAACAAGGATTCAGTCACACCATAGAAGCTATGATATAATTAGGAGCAGTAGAATGAACATAAAAAGGAAAAAACTAATTTGAATATTAAGGAAAAATATTCTGAACTGCCTTTAGCTTTTCAAATAACGTCCCAAGTGAGGCCGTGGGGGATTCTTGAAAATTGATCCTATAGGTATTAATTAAAGAGCCAATAAACCTGCAATCTTATCTCTCCTGGAGGGATTGCCCAAATGATCTGTGCAATATTTTTTTTGTCTCTATCTCCTTTGGCTTATGCAGATGAAAGAGAAAAGCAGAAGTAATGTCCTCAGCAGAGGTGGTGACCTAGCTGTGGGTGAAATATGGAGTCCACCAGTGCTGCAAATGCCAAATGAAAAACGGCAAAGAAAGGAGGCACCTGGAGGGGGGATGAACAGGGGCCACAAATGCAGTGCCCTGCTGAGAGCTGCATCAAGGCAAGAGAAAGCAAAGTGCAACAGGGGCTTTAGAGAGGAAAAGGAACAAAAACCTTGGAGGCAAATTTGTGCTCCTGTGGCTGAACCCACCGGTGCAATGGCAGCTCTATAGCAAAACTACATGCAGTGCTCAGGGTCAAATGGTTCAGCAAAGTGTTAGGGTGCTGCCTGAAGGTAAAGGCTGTGCTTTCCTTCCCTTGTTACAGCTCTTTTTGCTGAGTGGGTCCACGGACTGCTGTGGAGGAACATTGGACACCCAGACACCTCTGGAGCTGCCTGTCTCCGTCCCCTCCACTGGGTCTTTCCCAGCTGTGGGTACCTCTCCCTCAGGCTGGGGAGACCTGCTCCTGTTTTTATTTCTCCTAGGATTGGATCAGAGCACTGTTGAAAGTGAAGAGTTGTTTTACAGACCTGCATACAAAATGTGTGCACGGATATATGTTTTCATGCATTTGGGGGAATCAAGCTGAGAGGGGTGAAGCTAAAAATTGCTTTCTGAGTGTGTACTAGTAAATCAAATAATACATTCCCAAATGTTGTGTTAGGTAAAAGTCAACAGGTAATGTAGTCGTTGTAACAACTGCTGGCTGAAATGCACCTTGGGCATCCCAGTCTCACTGAAAAGGAAATTGTGCAGCCGGGAGCCACGTGCAGCAACAGAGGTGGCTGCTCCCCATTTGTGGGTCATGTCTCAGCAAACACAGAAATCTGCAAGATCTCTGTCTCATAACACTCAGCAAAGCTTTTTCCTGTTTAGAACTGGGATTTTTCTCTCCCTTAAGAAACACCAGGTTTGACTTCTCTCGTACATTGTGGGAACTCAAGTTCTTGGGGAAGGGATTTCTGCTTGGTTTTGTGTACACATGAGTCTGCTCAGGTGAATTGCTTGAGAGTGTGAGAGGGTAAAGCATCATTTTGTGTAATGAATATGTGGTTTATTTTGTGAAAGGATGGGACTGTTCTTTCTGTTCAAGAATGTATTTTTGCAAAAATCTGTGTGATTTAATCTAATTTCAACACTACATAAAGGAATTTAAAATGTAACACTTGTCATTAACTGTTTGGAAATGCAAAGAAAATTGCAGCTATTGGTTTGCTGCTTCATCAACGTTGTAGTTGTTCTCCTTATTTTCCAAATGTTTTTGGTCTATTTAATGCATCTTTACTTGTGTGCAGGTAACTAAATTGTTATACTGATTTCTTGTACCAGAGCTCCTGTTAAGTGGATGGATAATGCAAAAATGCTAACACTAGTGAATCACTTTTTTTCTGCCTCATTTTCTTCTGAAAGATGGCCTCCTATTGATATCACTTTCTCTTGTAATCACATTGGCAATTGTTTGAAAGTGCGATGGGAAAGCTTTTAAACATGCGAATGTTCCAATTGCCTGTGAGTATCAGCAGTGGAAGTGCTTTTGAGGTCATGCAGTGACAGATCAGCACTAGTGCAAGGTAACTTTTCTGACCAGGCAGCAACTAATTAATGTTGCTTGTGCAATGAGAAATGACTTTCCACGGCAGCTGATAGAAATCCACCCATAATGTTAAATTGAATAATACTGGCAATTTTCCAAGCAAGTGAAAATCACAGATACCCTGCAACAGAAAAAAAAAAGAAAATTAATTTCTCAGATAAATGACCTTTGTAGGTTATTCATCTAGATCCCATCAGAGTGGATGCTCTAGGTTTCCTCTCTTGATACTCCTCAGAAGAAATTTTCTTTGTTTTTCCTTACCTGATTGCAATAGTCTTTAGAGGATATTTGTTTTTAAGCCACTGCCTCTGTTATTTCCTCTCGCTGCCTGAGCTTAGTGAGAACTCTGTGCCTCAGACATGCAATAAAGCCCAGTAGCAGAGGAAATAACAGCGCAGTTAACCTCCTTAACACTGATAATAAATAAGCACTAATAAGATATGTACCAGGGTGGCAATTGCCCTGACATAATGAAATGCACTAGTTTAAATAAGTGGTAGCTGGTGTCATCATGCTTTTCAGTAAAGAACCTATGCAGGCACTATATTTTCTGGGTAATTTATGTGTCAGGTTTTGTAGGCAGCTTAGCTGCTGTTAAGACATTTAGTCCAAGTGGCCCAGTTTTCATAAATTCTTGACACCAAGCAGAACCCTGTGTTTTCACAGGTGCCTATCTCTGATCTGAGCTGTTTCTTTAAAAATATTGCCCCAGTTGGGGGGAGGGGCTGAGCATTCTTAGAAATCCAGTCTCTGTATTCTCCCTTTTTGTTTAAACTGCATTTCACTGGATTAAAGCCAGCTCCATTGAGGATCTTGCTCTCCAGTTGCTGCTGTGACTCTTGATAGAACACAACATCTCTGCCATCAATTTACGTCCTTGCAGATCAAACAGCTCTCTTCATCTCACCCCACTGACAGCCTATCATGACAACTGAGTGAATATACACACTCTGGAACTGGAGAGGAAGTTTACTTCATTGCAAAGCAATTCTTCAGGGTGGTTTAGTGAGGCATTTTTGAAGGAAAAGTTAAGGTTTTCTTTGCAGCAGGCCCAATCCAGGAAAATGCAAAATGTCCCCCCTCAAATAGGTTGTCTCACAGCTTGGGCCCTGCTTCGAGCAACTCATGTGCTGTAATTGAATTTCAATACCTACCAAAAAAAAAAAGGGTACTGAATAACCAGGAGATGTTTATAAGCAGCACTATTAATTAGACAATCATAGTTTATAAAAGCCACACGAGGATGTGATTTGTGAATCGTAACTAAGTCTCAGGGATTGTGCTAATTTATTATGGTTTGGAAATGGAACTGTAAATCTGTAAGCGTTGTGCCTCATTATTACAATTATTAGGTTTTTTTACTTCACAGTTCCCTTGACACTTATTGTGTTACTAAAGACAAGAATAATAATACTGGAAAATGGTCATGTTTTATCTCTGTAATATTGCTGGCAAATTGAGACAGCATGGTAGCAAAATCATAGAAGAAGATTTCTCTGAAGTGCCCATGCCTTTGGTTTATGGAGCTTGTTAGATTTTCGTCATTGCTTGGTTGCAAAAAAACATCTGTTCCTGCTTCTGGGAAATATTTGTAGCACTTTTACATCAGGATTTAATTACTGCCAGTGAATGGTGGTTGGGTGCCATACAGTACTAAAAGATTTTTATCTATACTCCTCTGTATCTATGAAGTGTAAATGACAAATAGGAACACTATTTAACTGTGACTTTAGTAACAAAAGCTACTTGCTGAAGAACTATGTGGTGAGAGAGTTCAAATGATGGTCAGTACTCAAAGGATTTGGTTTCAGAGTAGCTCACACAGTGATGTGATTTGTTTCTTTTTGAGCTCCACACCAGAATGCAGCTTGCTAAATCCTAGAACTGTTAGCCACAGTAAAATCTCTAACATGAACCTTGAGTGAATCTGAGGTACTGGGAGCTTTCTGAGCAGATGCACTCAATGTTGCTCATGGTTTTTTAAAATGCTGATCACTCTTGGCTCTGAACACTATGCTTTTGAGGGAGCTTTGTTTTAATTTTTTTTTTTTTTCTTAGGGTTTAGTTGTCCATCTGCTGTTTGGGAGAGATCTTAGATATTTCTGTATCCATGAAGACACAATCTGATTTTTATACTGTCCGGAAAGGGGGGATGTCTCACTCCTCTAGAAATATCTAATGCATAAGTGTGACTGATGGCATTTGATTACAACAATTTCTCTGGTAATTAGAGAGAAGCACAATACCTGAGGCAGCAGTAATGCCAGCTTTGGCTCCCTCCTTTCTCTTCAAAAAGCTTACACAACTCTGATTTTTTAAAGCCTGCTTTCTCTCTGTTCTACTAGAAAAAAAAAAGCCTTTTCCCACATCTGATGACTTCCCTCATTTGAGTTATCTGTGAATCCTCTGAACTCTTCATCCTTGTCAATTGTAATAGCTCCAGAGACAGAACCAACAGCAGGCCCTGCATTCTCCTGCAGAGAGTGTGTCTCCAGCTGAATAGCAGAGAGGATGACTTTGCAGGCATAAAGCCAGGCTGGTCACAGATGTTCATGAAGCTCCATTTTGGCCTGGGGAATCTTTCTCCTGCAGCTCCCTGCTCTGCTCACACCCTTTTCATACAGGATTTGCATGAGAAGGAAAGAGCCCGGCCTGGCTGGCAGGGGCAGGCCTGGGAATTTGTGGAGAAACTATTCAGTACTTATGCATGGGGCATAACATATGAAAATCATGATGTTATTACAGCTTATAAGAAACATTTATATTAGGGTGGCACCCACATGTTCTGCTCTACATTTATGTATGCAAATAAGTGACAAAGCATTTGCAATTTGCAGCTGAGAACCCATTTTTTTCCTTTAATCTGAGTCCTCAGTCAGTTCCTGCAATGACCTAGCTGTGGCAAAGGTTCACACTGTGAAAATAGTTTCAAACACCTTCAACGTTTTTTAGCAATACTGACATGCCTGCACAGGCAAACAGACATGGTCTGGACTTTCTTTATACCAGCAAAAAAGTGCATTGCCAGTTTATTTTGTGTATAGTTCTGGAATTGAAACAAGCCATAGCCCTGGGGACATTTTACATTATGTTTGCATGGGGCTTTTCTCAGCACAGACACTTGGAACCCCAGCAGACACTGTTATGCTGGCAAAAACTTCATGTGTCAATCTTTATTTTCTTTAAAAATTCTCGGAATTCAAAATCGAGTCATCCTGCCCTTTCCCTTGCTTTTGGTTCCTAATGCTTTGCAGGAGGGTTGGTGATGGATTGGTGTGTCTGGGTGTTTGTTACACACAGACCTGCAATAGCCTGGGCAGAGTGAAGGCTTCAGAGAGATGGGGAAATCCTCCCTCAGCTTTCTCCTGGGCCCTAGGAACTCACATCACATCTCATTCATTAGACAAACTGGCTGCTCTGAAAACAGCATGCAAAACACTCTGGATTACTCTGATGCAGAAATTTAGCAGCCTGTTCCCCCAAGGAGTGCCAATAACTCAACTTTTAGACCTCAAAGAAAACCTGCTTTTGAAGGGCCAATTTATGAGGGCTCTAAAATGAATGTGGGGTAGTGTTTGTGAGGAGCTGGGAGCTAAGGACAGCACACACCTTGTTAGTTTGAGGTGGCAGGGCTGCCCCTCACCTGTAATCTCTGCAGATTACCGGCTCCTGCTCCACTCACTGCGCTGACAATGAGCTGTTCATGCTGCCCTGACCTGGGGCAGATCCACAGCAACTCACATTTCTGCTCAAGGTATACGATTTCATTGCTTTGACACAGGCAGGATTTATAATGGCAGGGAATGATGGTTTTTTCCCTACCTCAAATGAGTGACAATTCTCATATGCTCTTTCTGCTGAGCCTTGTTGCTCTCAATTCTAATGTGATTTTCAATCTCGCATATATCTGTTTGCAAAGGTAAATGAGATATTTCCTTGTATGGGTGTAGGTTACTGATGAGAAGGTTTACTGAGGTGGTTTGCAGTGTAAACACCCTGAATTCAAACAGTTATACAAAATGTCAGCCACTGTCAATCCACAGCGCTGCTTTACTTGGTCTCTGAAACTTCACTCAGGAATTCATTAGGAATTCATTCCTTCCAAAGTAAGAGGAAATCTTCTTTAATATGTACCTGGTAATGTGACATGTTAGTCAGGATTCCAGAACTAGGAATTTTGACACCAAGATTACCACTTCAGTCTGACTGATACTGCATCTGAAATGATTTGTACATGGGGGTGAGTCCTGGAAACAAATTCAAATGTTCAAAGACTTAAATTACTTAAAAACAAAACCATGCCTCTGGTAATGTCTTGTAATGACTTAATTACCTTCTCTATTTAAAAAAATATGCATTTTAGTTCTAGTCTGAAGTGACTGAATTACTAATTTCTGGATGTTGCCTTTCTCTATGGCTCTTTTTTCTGTTGTTATTAACCCTCGATCTTTTCCTGTAGGTGCTGCCTCAGGTATGTCTATGCATGCTCCCAATAAATGCCTGCTTGCAGTGCAGACAAATACTGTTTCCATTCTGAAGAAGGCAAAGACAACCTAAAGCAGAGGAGGATCCAGGTGCAGGGAGGTTGGTGACAGCACAAATGTACCTGAAAAATCCTGCAGCCAGACCAAGCTCCCTGCTCCCACCCTGAGAGCTCTGGGTATTTATTTCTTTTGCCTCTCATTTTGCACTGCTCCAAACATAGCAGCCCCTTCCAGGTGAGATTATCCCCTGTGAAACCCTGCACAGTGAAAGACTCCTTTCAGTACTGGTAACAACATAAGTTTAGGAAAATGCTAACAATAATAGATTTTGTTCTGCATTCTCTAAATGGCCCAAACTCTCCCATTGATTTTTAATAGCTCTTTTGCCTGAGTAGTTGTTATGTGAGCAGGTTATGATTGAAATGGCCTAATTCTCATTTACAGGAAATGTGTATGAAATAGAAATATCCACAGCCAAGTCATCATTATATGTGTGGCAGAAAGAGTTTGAATGCAGTAGAAAGTAATTCAGCTTTAAAGGTGAAGGTGCCTCTCTTTTCATTTCCTTTCACCATTGCCTCTGCTGCTTTTTTCATGTCTTTTTCCTCCTTTCTTGTTAGCTTCTTCCAGGGACTGGAAGCTTAATGGTGATTCTGTCTACAGCTCTGTTCAGCTCACATTGTCATTCTGTGCTGGTCAAAAGTGGCTGCACAAATTCCTGGGCACATTAAGGATTTCCTTTTCTAATTGAAAATATACCCCCCAAAACAAACTAGCTTAGAATCTCATGTCCTGTTACGCCCATGCAAAGCCCTTGCCTTCTCCAACAGACTGAAAAAAATAGATTTAAAAAGTAGGATAAATGAACATTTACCCATTTGTTCCCTCAAGGCAATCACATCTTTTTAGACTCCTGAGGTTTGTTTGTGTTTTTTAGGACATTTGAACCAGTATTCATAGAACAAACAAGTTCTTCACTGAAGTGACAGATAACTTTAGCAGATGTCTGTAGTCTTCAACAGCCTCATCCTGCACTTTCAAGAACTAGACATGTTGGTAGAAATGTCTCCCTGGTTCTGTGATGTAAGATGGCACTTGTATCAATCAAGGAAGCACTTAGGAAACTGAAGATAAAGCTGTAGCTGAAGGATTTTTTCCCCTGAAATTCTCGCTGCAGAAAAAAAGTACATTAAGATAAATATCCCAGTGTCAGATGCACACAAGGAGGCTTCTTTGTTGAACAATGTCAGTAGATTAAAGAAATAAAAACACACAGTGCTGTTGTTCCACTGTTACTCCAGTGTAATTCTGATATTCTTCACTTGGTTGAATAGAGAGACACTCCAGCTTTTTACCGAGCTCATGACAGGACACTTCAGTCCCTCATTTCTTAGCATTTCTTAGAAAGAATTTTTTATGCCAATATATTTATTACAAGATTTTATTTTTTTTTTCAAGAATGAGAGCTTTTCCCCCTTGACTCCAATCTACTGTTTTGCATGTGCCCAGGTAGAACTTTGGTGGATGACCTGTGTGTGAACCTGAGAGACAGAAAGGAAGGAGGGAGAGGAAGGGTTAAGGGAGGAGATGATGGTGGAAATGGAATAACCTTGCCTGATCATCACGAGAGAACAAATTCTCCAGGGGCCAAAGGATTACCGTGTCTACAAAGGTACAGTAAAGGGGGAGGCCGAGCTGCTCACAGTGTCATCACAGCTGTAATTCTCCAGCCATAAAAAACCCCAGTGTGTCATTAATTCAGCCATTCTGGTTGCTGTAGAGATGGTATTCCACTGAATTGCCATTAATTCATCTTTTTATCCACTGATACATTATTTTCTGCACAGATTCATTGTTTTAACCCTCAAAGTGAATTAGCCTGTGGCATATTTCAAAGGTTTCTGCCCAATTAAATCCAACCAAGGACATCCATGTTGCATCAGAGCCACCAGCAATACATTAGCAAAGATAAAAATACCAGTCAAGAGGGTAGGATATCTTTAATGGGACTTTATCACTGAGACTTGAAGTTACATGTACGTGAGAAGCAAGATGTGTTTGGCAATTCCCACAGAGATCATGCACTCTAAAATTACCTTAAAATGCACAGTCACTAACAGCAGTATTTGTCACACTCATTGCTTGTTAGTTTAAACCAGAAAATTACTTCTGAATAAATGCTGATTTGCCACAGAAAATATATAAAGCAGTAACCTGTAACTGAAAACGGTCATCAAGCTCCAGTATTGCTGGGACTTGTTTTTTACGCTTGTGGGTGATGAAAGGCTTTTAGCTAAAAAGAAAATAAGCATGCATGGTGCTGATAGAGAGAATGGGGCAAGGCAGAGCAGAATGGACACAATAGGAGAACTGGCTGAGCAGGGGCTAAGCAGCTTTGGTGGACCTGAGCTTGTCTGGGGTCTCAGTACCATGTTCTGCAGAATGCAGCACCAATATTGTTCATGCTTTTGCATTATCTACCTTTTCCAGGCTTCCTGCTGCTCTGGATTAGGGAGAGCCATCTGTGTACAGACCTTCCTCTCAGTGTTTCTGTTCCCTGAACAGCAGGCCAGAGGAGATAGCAATGGAAATCACAGATCAGACCCTCTGCTTTTGTCCCCTGCTCTCTGGGTGGAGTAAGCACAACTGGGGGTTTAATTTTTTGCTTATCATCATTTTCAGAAACTGAGATGAGAGTAGGTAAGAGCTTTGGATACGTGTGCTATTTCAGAGTATTTCCCCAAAGTATTTGTGCACCTGTCTCTCAGTCCCCTACCAGTTCAGGTACTTATCAGTAGTAGTGGTTTATGCAGAATATTCTTGTCCTAGGAATTAAGGAGAAGCATTTCAGAGTAGAATCTGTTTTCATGGTGTTAGTAGCTGTTGGTATGACACTGACACTTACAAGGATCTGACGCTGCTCAGTCACAGAATTCACTGGTCTCAGAAAACAACAATGCAGACCATAAAGACAGGACAGATTTTTACTGGGTATTTTACCACACTAGGGAAGGCATTTAAAACACCAATGGACAACATGTAGCACATGCACTATTAATCTTTTACAGGGCATTATTCCACTCGAGGGATGTTTGTGGTGTGAAAAGAGAGAGAAACAACCCAGGACACAGAGAGCAAGACAGATCTTTATGAGGAATTATCCCACACTGGGGAGGCTGCTATTGTGAACAGAGGGAAAAAAACAAGGCAGGAGATAAAGAGATTTTGCTGGCTTTAATGTCCACCTCTGTGTGATCTAAAGCCTCACTGGATGAAGGATGCACACTGAAAAGCTCATCCTAAGATGTCATTCTGTTTTCCTGTTTGGTAATTGAGAAGGTTGAACTGGGCAGTTTTTTCCCCCACATACTTTGTTCTGGGGAGATTTTTTGTCTCGATCTATAGGATAAAATGGCCAGTGAGGCGCGAGTGAATGCACTTTTCAGAACCGATGCTGTGAAATAGAGCTGTATGAAAAATAAAGACCAGTGGGATTTTGCTGATAAAGGGAGTTCAAGGAGAATAGTTACTGAGTTGAGGTCAAAATAGGCAAATGGTTTTAGGCAAAAGAAAGTACAATTCCAAAATGCCACTTTTGTTGTGAATTTGGATGTGAATAGGAAAGTGTGTTCTCTTAAACATCTTAAAATTAAGAAAATTTATTATCAGCTTGACACAAAACAATTTTGATCCAAAACATTTTTTTTTATTTTGTCAGATTCTCGTGAGCTAGAATTTTAATTTTTAATTATTCTGATTAATATTTTTAGGCTTTACTTGTTCAGACAGCGATTGCAATCATGCAATTATTTGAGTACTGACATCAGTAAAGCCTCATTCCTTATGGAGTATGAGCCAACATTTCCTGCACAAATATGTTACGGTTCCTTTGGTGTCTGAGAGGCATGAGTCCTTCTTACAGCTGGGCATTCATAAAGATCCTGTGCAATCACTGTTTTCTAATAAGGAGATAGCATGATGTAGCCCTTCTCAGGAGCAGGTCTCATGACATCCATCTTTTCTCAACTTGACTGAAATCTGCAGGAAATGCTCTTTGGAGCTATATTTCTGTGCTAACAAATTTAGTTGAAATGAGATGTTTATTAGGAGTTACAGCTGGGAAGAGAATAGAACCTGCAGGTCCCTGTAGCCCTTTTCCCCAGCAAAGCAGGTAAGGGCTGCTGGGTGAGGCAGCTTTCCTGGGAGCATTCCCTGTGTGCTGCTCTCAGCTTTCCTGGGAGCATTCCCTGTGTGCTTCCTAATAGCTATTGTCCATGTCCAGACTAGACTGAGCTGTGTGATTTTCTGTGTGGTTTTCTTTGGAAAACTCAAGATTAGGCTTCTGGTCTTCTCTCTCACTGGTGGTGGGACAAAGAGGAAGGAACTCATTTATAGTATCTGAATTTTCTAGTTATACCTTTTGGGTTGTGGTTTGCTATCTCCTTTGCATCCTCTCTTGCTAATGATTACAATAACCTTTCTGCTCTGATAGGAGGGCATTTCAAAAAATTGTTTTATTCTCTGATCTTATTTATTTATTTTTCCTTTATTTTTGCTCACTGCTGGGCTCACAAGTAAATCTGGCCTAACCAGCAAACAAGAACCTGAAGGTAACCTGTGTGCAAGGAAGAAAATAATTTGGCTTACTTATTTCCTTCTCCTGATTCAAGCTAGAGCAGGTCTGCAGCTCTTTGTAGCACTGCTTCTCAGTACATCTGTTCACATAGAAAACCTGTCAGCTGAAAGCAGGAGGCCATCTAACATTTATCTAATGTTTTCACTTCCAGATTTTCTCTGCTTCCAAATATCAATTACAAGGTTTGTGTAAAATACAAGCGTGATGAACACAGAGTAGCTACAGCAAGTCTAAAATGTCTGTACAGGGATAATAAGGAGATTGTGAAAATCTGCTCTAGGAAGTCCTGGAGACATTTTCAGGTAATTAATGCAATGTGTGGAAACCTGAAATCAGCACTGGTTTTTTGTTTGTTTGTTTTATAAACCAGTAATTTAGGAGTACATTATAGGAGCACATTAAATTAACCATTATTAGATGAGGAAATGTTAAGATTATTAAGATAATAAAAACCAATTAGTGTAGGGTTTTTTGTGTATAATATGGGTCTCTTATAGAAAACCTATTATGCAGGAGGGACTATAAATATTTGGGGGAATATTTCAGGCAGGAGGTGGGGTTTCAGGTTCTTGAGCCTTTTTTTTTTCAGAAAAAAAGTGTTTTATGAACAATGTTCTCTTTGAAACACAGTGATGTGACATTAGGATTGAAAAAAGTGGTTCTCTCAAGAGGATTTTAAGGTAGTGTGTAAGGAGTTTGTCCATCAGTCTTTTGGGAGTAAGTTGTGGCAGCTGGAAGAAGAAAATAAAATTGGTTATTTGTTCATGTAAGACTGGAAACAACTCGCTTGTTTGCCCATGCTGGAAATGTTTAGAGATCATTCCTGGAAAGTTAAAGCATCAGATTTTCTTCTGATTAAGCAGTGAATTAGAACTGTTTCCACTGACATTAAAATGTTGACATCACTATAAGGACATTGAAATAAGGTAAGACTCACTCTAGTTTGTGTCTTGATAAAGAAAAGCATGATTCTGTAAAATATTTACAGAGGGAGGTAGAAGATGTCTTTAATAGCAAGGCAATGCACTTTCATAGTGACACAAATCTTCTCAAACAGTTTGTTTTATCACGTTGTTTTAATTTTGCTCCTGTAGCTGTGACAAATGATAAGAATTTTATGGCCCAGGCAGAAACTATACAAGGTCAATAATTTCTCCATTATAATTTTATGACATCAGATGCCCTCATAATCCTGCATCACATTAATTTAGCTGTTTCCTGGGCTGTTATCTGAGTCTCTGCTATTGATTCTTGTTGGTCAGGTTGCTGCTGTGTCCAAACCCATTTTTTCAGATTAGCCTCAAGCTGGAGCCAATTAAGGGGACCTTCATGACAAGTGTGTTTCCCATCTGGTAGTTTATTCAAATGATCTCTCTTCATTTACTAATCCCAAATGCCAGGTCTTCATGTGACTAATTCTTGTCCTTCAGAATCACTTTCATCCCACAAAGCATAGCTGCCAACCTAAATGTCATTTGATTTTTCTGTGTGATAGATCTCTTGGAGATGCTACGTCCAGCCAGCGTGGGATGGCCTTCACACACCTCCCACTTTGGGCAGAAGTAGTGTTTGCTTTGATATGGGCTGAAAATAAAACTCCAGCTTTGCAGAGAAATGTGTAATTGCACATCCTTTGGGTGTATCAGGTTGTCTGCCTGTTGCTGAGTCAGAGGCATTGTGCTGGCATGTCTCACCTGACTCTTGCTGGAAATCAGAACCCTTTGTTCAAATGGAATAGTAAATTCCTGGTCCCCACACAACGTCTGCTTGCTGGTTTATATCTTCCCTGGACTAGATGTTGGAATTTTGGAATACCTCCTTTGGAACGACTACGGCTGATATCTGTCACACTGGGTTTTTTTGTTTGTTTGTGTGGAGTTTTTTTT
>VZDJ01000028.1:943005-1042472 GCA_008694505.1 Cyanoderma ruficeps | reverse complement strand
GGGCTGGGCTGGGCTGGGCTGGGCTTGGCTTGGCTTGGGGTGGGAAATCTGAGCAGCAGCAGCAGCAGCTCCTCTGGGGAGCAATCCCCCCTGGGCTGGGACTGTGAGCCCAGGCCTGGCTTTGAATTCTGTTCCTGGCTGTATGGGCAGGGATGTGGGTGCAGGTCCTGTGTGAGGCTGGCTGGTGTGAAAAACAAGGTTCACTTTCTACATAAATTTTAAGAAATAGGTTTAATAGAAAATAAGACAATTAGGAGATAGAAAAAAAGCAAAGTACGGGATGACTTGCCATTCAGCCAAGTCCACACCCTGCTAGATCAGAGACAGTCTTTAAATACTCTTTCTATTGTATCAATCTGTTGAATATTCATATTCTACCATAAACTAGTTTCCATATTACAGGAACTCTTTAACATCGCCCCTCCTTGGGTCTGCCATTTTAGAGCATGCGTGTTTCTTGGCTGTGTCTTCATTGTCACCTCCAGCTTGGGCCTTGGTCCACACTTTCTCCAGATGGTAGATGCTGATAGTTGGTCTATCAATAGCAGGGTCTTCTTTACATGTTCACTGGATGTGATCCCGACCAAACAGACAGTTTAAGCATACTGTATCAACTACTACCACCATGCCTAATTTTCTTTACTAATAGCAGAAATAACTCTTATATCCTTACCACAACGTTATTAATCATAGAGCACACATCTTGGGAAAAGCCAACTTTATAATGTGCATTTATAACACTGGGGAAGGTGGGGTCTAGGGGTGTGCTCAGGGTTCTGGCTGTAGTAGCTGAAATGTGTGTTTGTGTGAGATTCTGTGGGGGCCAATGTGCTGAAAGGGCACCTCTGACAGCTTAAAGGTAATCCAGACAGGGATGTTTCTGAGTTTCAGCTTTTTGTTGTCTTGGTTTGTCCTCTATTTTTGAGCAGATTGTTTCCAAAAATGAATGTGACAGCTCAGAAAAAATAAATAAATCTGGGTTTCACCTGGTTTTATCTGTGAGAAAATGGTTTGCTGCAAAGCTATTATTAAACCTTCATTTTATTTAAAAATTGGAACAAATTCTCTTGACATACTAATCTTATGTCCACCTTTGAGCAAAGCAGGTCTGTGCTTCATGCTTGTAACAAAATCTGAAATGAGGCCAAGGCTCTGAGTATTTGTTTTCCCCCATTCCATATCTGTGTATGGAATATCTATAGTAGTCATTAACGTGGGCTCATTACAGCCTGCCATCTGTAGTGGTGACAAAATGAGTTACATTATTGCACCAAAATGCTGTGATCTTGAAATGGTTTTGCCCTGTATCTTCCTCCAAACGTGCTGAGCAGTCAGGGAAATTAACACTACAAGGAAATTCTCTTTCTTTGCATTTTCTGTTCCGTTCCTCTCCTTCAGTTCAAAACTTGCTGTACTTTTTAAAATCCCCTCCAGGTGACTATAAGATGCTGATCCCCTCCAGGTGCTGATCCCTGTCTCTTTGTAATTTTATTTTATTTGGAGTTTGTCTTCTTTTTGCTTTTTTTGGTTTTTTTTTTGGCCGTGGGTGACAGATTTTATTGCCATCCTTTCCTAAGTGATGCTAAACGTTGCTCAAACTTTGAGTGAAGTGTGTACGACGTGCCTTTGGGTCAGGACCACTCAAAAGAGAAAATACCTTGTAAGCCCCTGCTCAGACACAAAACAATGGGTTTGTTCAGAAAGGGAGGGAACATGAAAGAAAGCAAGGATAACGAGAGAGACAGTTTCTGGGCATAAACAGGTAACCTGATCTTGCAAGATTATGGAAGATTAGTGTTCTATCAAGGAGCAGAGAATTCCTTTTGGGAGAATAAAACCCATGGATTAAGCACAGAGGTACCTGTCTCTGTAGCGCATGGCAACAGCATTAAGGGTTCTGCTTAGCAGGGGAATTAAGGAAGTGTAAGCTGTCCCTTTGTGTAAGTCTTCTCTGTTGGCAGCATTGCAAGCCCCAGCAAAACCCCCATTACCTCAGAGAAGTTTACATCCCCATTGGTCGGGGGGAAAGCTTCACTCTTTGTCAGAGTCTGACAAAAGAAAAGTTTTAAAAGCAAATTTTTTTCCAAAATGGTGCTCAGAAATTATGAGAGAAGAAAACCCCAGAAAACTTTGCCAGACCTATTAGTGTCCCATCTTTGTTCCACCTTTCTCTATGTCTGTGGAGATAAAAAAGAAAAAAAAAAGTTTTTTCTTTCATCACTTCCAACATTTTTTTTGTTTCTATTTATTTTTTCTTTTGTTTTCAAGGAATCATATGCTCATTTTTCTTCTCTTCCCTCTACTATACTGTCCTCTGCCTTTTCTCCAAGAAGATGCCTCTCAGCCCTGCTGCATTACCTGAAAACTGCTCTGTGCTTTGCTGTCTCACTTCAATTTCTGCCTCAGAAAACCTTAGTGAGGTGGATGTGACTGGAAGATGTGTGGGCAAAAGGAGCAAAGTAAATGTGTAGAAAGGTTGGAAGGCACCCACTTTGGATTACCATCAGATCATACCCTACTTAAACAGCCTGGCTGCAAGATCTGGATGGAGTGGATGCATCATTAACACAATGGCCTTGATTTGATAAGGCTGACTTTTATTCATTATTATTTGCATGAAAGATAACTGAGGTTTTGGAGATGTTGTAGTAGTTAGTGCTGAAGATAGCTTACCTTCCTTGGAGTTTTGGACCTCTCAGTTCATCACAAGCAATTTTTTTCAGATGAAAGAAATTAAAAGAGACATAAAAAATAACTCAGGACTAATTTTGAATCCTTTAAGCAAAGCTTAAAGAGGGATTTTCTTTAAAACAATCTTGCCCCTCCCCTTTCCCACCAGCAGGATTCTAATGACAACTGGAATGTGTTTGTCAGTACAGTGAGTTGGGGGTGGCAGAGTGTGCTTGTGGGAAAGAACTGCGGTCTCCAAGATGCAGTGGGACATGAGGCAATTTTTTAAGCTTCAAAACGAGCTAAAGGTGGAGCTTCCCCATGACACAGCTCTTTGTGCTTTTAAGAGAAGTGAGTGGCCCCCCCCAGGCAAAGCAGCAACCAGATCCTCTGACCTTTACTGTAATCTGGGCAATCATTTTTGATTGACCATCTGCTTTTAAAATCTGTGTCTTTTGACAGTGTTGGAATGTCATTGGACCTGTCTGGCTGTCTTGGCTTTAGAGACAGCTAATGGCTGGATGCTTCCTGGGGGCTGGGATGTGCTTTCAAATCAAACTCTTGCAGCCCTGCTGTCAATCTGTCCCTCTTTCACTTCTCTGTAGCTTTGGACCTTAATGGACATTTTTGGGCAAATCTGATTGAGGAATATTGGTTTCAGAGGTGTTTAGCAGTGCTCAGAAGAGGCTGCTGCCTGTCCCCCCCTCCCTTGAAGCAGAATGATCACAACGTTGCATCTGAGCCATCTCAGAAAGCAGCAGGCAGCTGGGCACTCATCACACATGGAACTTGAGTTTGACAGCAGCAGCTACAAATCTCTCTGCTTGAAAATTTCTCTGGGAACCAAGAGAGAAGGCAGGAGTGGTATGGAACAGATGTGGAGGAGAGGAGGAACTGCTAAAGATAGGGGACACAAATGGATAGGAAACTCGCTTTACCTAGCTGTGGTACCCACAGGACAGTTTTCTTAGGTTTTTTACTTTAATTTCTTAAAACAATGTGAAAAATTGCTGTGGAATTGTTACAGTCTAGAAAGGGTCTGGTGTGATGCAAGGAGAAAACTACACTGCAAATGTCGCTGCTGGAAAGTAATATCTTTTATAGGAAAGGTAGAGTTTGAATAGAATAAATTACAGTAAAACCTGAATGGAAGGATTAAATAGAGGATTACTGAAAATAATTGAGATGAAACCAACACTTCCACCTAAATTGGATAGTACAAGTGTGAAAACTGCTTATGGGGCCATTGATGGGAGTGCTTAGCCTGCTACAAATGCAAGTCTGTAACAGAACATTTTTCAGTACAATGATGAATGGTCTCAGTTGGGACAGGACATTTACTTTCTTTAAGGTAAGTTGCCATAACTACAGGATGCCTGGAAACTCATACATTTCCTTATAAGTCTGTATTGAGGCTGGCAAATTTTATACAAAGTGAGATTCTTGCATGCTTCCTCTGCAATTTGTGAAATGATAAATGGAAGGCAAAGAAGATGTATCTAAAGAGGCTGGAATGGTATTTATCTGTATTCCCAGGTTTTCCATGGCTGGGGAGCTTTTAGCTGGACTGAGGGACACAAGTTATAGAAATTACTGTATTCATAGACCTGCTGGACTGGTAGTAACATCTTCCTTTAGTGACACAGAACCATTTATTTCTTCTGCCCACAAAATAAAGGCTTTCAAGAAAAGTGCTCAATACGTGACCCTCCTATCTATCAAAATTGGAAAAGCAGGAGGCTGATGGGGAGGGAGGAAGCAAGTTCCCCTGCTGCTGTGCTACCTGGTTTTGGAAGAGATAAAAGCCCTGTCTTGCAAAGGGAGCGCTGAAATCACACCTCTGCCGCAGATCTCGTGAATGTTTAAAAGAAGTTATCCATCTCTTTGTGCCTCCTGTTAGTGCAGTAGAGGTTGTGCCTCTGCTTTCCCTCAGGAATGTGGTGAGGGTTAACTGGAATTAAGGATTGCTGGGTGCTCAGCTTTTCTGAAGGTCAAAGCCCATAAGCAG
Organism: Cyanoderma ruficeps; assembly: GCA_008694505.1. Lineage (NCBI taxonomy): Eukaryota > Metazoa > Chordata > Aves > Passeriformes > Timaliidae > Cyanoderma > Cyanoderma ruficeps. The sequence continues at coordinate 1,037,794 of VZDJ01000028.1, read as the reverse complement.
CTCGGAGAGGCAGAACCTCTCACTGCCCTGGGGGAAAGTGAGGGGTGAAAGTTAGAAAGCAGCTCTTGGGATTTTATGGCCTCATGGGAGGATTTCTTTCTAGGACAGCGTGGATAATGTCCTCTGTAACAAAGGGTTAAGGAGCTGGATTGCTCTCCCAGTTTAGAGACTGGATTGAGTATCCATTTAGTGATGATCACTGGTACTGCAACTCAAGCCCTGGGCCTGGATAAAGCTATACAGAGAAATAGAAAAAAAAAATCAATGTTGTTCTTCAACTGAAACAACAGAAAATTGGTGCAAAGATAAAGTATATAAAAGAGAAAGAGAAAAGAAAACTAGAAACATCTTTACTTAAACAGGGATACTGCTGTCATGGTTAAGAGAAATATATGAAGTATTTTTTGGTTTGCTGGACCTAGCCTTGTGGATATATAAAAGAGGGTGATGGATGAAGAGACCACTTGTTGCAAGCCTCCAAGCTGACAAGAAGGGAGGAGGGAATATAGTTCAGACAAAGACTGTACATGCCAGTTCTGTCATCTCTGTTATTAATGTGCTGTGTTTGGTCCCTGCAGAGAGCTTAAACTGAGTCAGGGGCAGGATGTGCATGCAGTGAACATTTCCTATGATACTGGATTCATAAAATTGGTTTTTTGTAACTGTCTTGAAAGTTAACTCCCTCTGCTCTTTATCTGTCTTTCCTTCCAGAGATGTCCTAAATGTTTGATTTGCCTTGAATTGGTTCCAGCATCAGTCACCAAATGTTTCACTTGTACTGAAAGAAAAAAGAGAGAAGCCAGGCTCACAAGGAAAAGGCAAATATGCACTATCAGAACTGTTGCTGGCTAAGACTTGTCAATAGTTTTCGAGTTTATTTTGAAGAAAATAAAAGGAAAATGGAGGCTTAATGGGAAGGAACTCAGGAGTGAGTCTTTTTAAGTTCTCTGCTTGGCTTTTTTATTTTGCAATCTTGTTTCCAAATTTGTGATCCACTTTCAGTATTCAACATTCTTTTGCTAGGTTAAGCTTTAAACATTTCTACCCTTGAACTGATGTTTAAATGAACTTAATGCTGACAAACCCAGGGTGCTGCCTTGTTTGGAGTGATAACACCGTGCATGTTGTGAGCTTTTTGAATATTTGAGTGCATGTGAGACACTGGCCCCTTGACAAGCTGGAAGTGCAACTCTAAATTGCAATGAATCTTGGTGGTGGATGCCAAGGTTTAGAGAGGCAGGAAAGTATCAGTACCACTTCAGCCAGGAAAAGCAGCAGAGTGACAGCTCTTTTCCTCTCTGTTTTGTTGCACCCTGCTAACACTGGTACCTCTCAAACCCTCTCAGGGGCTCTGTCTCTCCTAAGATTGTGCAGCCATAGAATACAGGAAACTGAATAAGGTTTGGATTTGGATGTACAAGTCACTTTTTGAAAGTGTGCACAGACTTTAGAGACAGGGGATTAACTACTTGCACTGCATCCTTATTGTGTACTGAGTGTTACATGGATTTTTTTTCTTGGAATCACTTCCCTCGTTATTAATAGCATTGATTTGATTTGGCAACAGAGGAAATCTTCAGTTTGAGCAACAGAATTTGCTGGGAGTTTCTGAGAGGCCTGTTTGATATAAGTCAGATCTTTTCAAATAGTACCTTGATCTTACACACCCACGTTTCATTATTTCTGTGCCCTTATGTGTGGCTGGGTCATCTCAGGATAAATACAATCACACAAACTCTCCTTTATGGCTGTGTGATGCCAGAGCATCCTGCTTTACCTGTTTTTGGCTAAAGACCAGCATTGCTGGAGACACAGATCCTTCCTGGGCTGCAGATAGGCTGAAAGAACAGACCAGCCTCCAGGTATTCTTTGTCGCCCTGAAGAATACACTGTCCTCTGGTATGCAGCAGCTTGTGACATTCTCCCTAACCTGGCTGCAGTCAGTGTGGGACAGATTAGTGTTAGCAAAGACCTGTTATTAAGCTGTTGGTGCTAATCAGATTTTCTTTGGCTGAAAGGAGCCCTGAGCCAAGCAGCTTGGCTGGGAGGCCTGAGGGAGCAGCAGGCAGAGGGTGGAGGGAGCTGTGATGGGACACGGGCTGGTGGCACAGCTCTGCTGCTGACACAGCTGATGCTGGAAAAGGGCTCGTAGCCACCGCCTGGAGTCAAAGAAGTTCAAAGTCTGATGAGAGCTGCAAACACCGCCTGTGGTTTAGGGCAGTGAACTCTTCCCTGCCTGGAGAGGTGCAATGTTTTATTTTGAATTTGGTCTTCCCAGCTTTGGCCCGTTTCTTATGTTTACTCAGCAATTTTAATTGGGAAGGAGCTCAGCTGGGTGGGATGGGGTCTCCCCAGAGCTGACCCTGGGGAGGGAGGGCTCCTTCTGCAACCATCCTAGACAGGAGCATGGCAGTCACTCTTTATCAGCAGGCCTAAGGAATGTTTTATTACTGGGGAAATAAGTAATTTATTAAAATCAAATGAAAGAATGGAGAAAAATTGGGAATGTTTAGAGTAGAGAGGATGTATTTATCCAAGCTGGAAAAGAGCCAGGATACTTAGATTAATTTCTGCATTCTTTCAGAATATTCCTTGGGATCAGTAATGAGAACAAGTGGCCATTTGTGTGTAGAGGGTTGTCTCTTTCAGCCTCTGTAGGAGGTGAAAAAAGAATCCATATTGCACACAGGCTCCAGAGTTTTACTGTATTTGGAACATTTCAGCTCAGCTCCCAAAACAAAGAACTGGCTATTTAAAAGTGTTTGCAGCTCTGATAAAACTATTACTACTAACTGGTAAAAGTTAGTAATGGAGCAGCTCATTAGTCAACACTACCTCTTTCTGTATATTAAATGAAGAATGTTTTTCAAGTAGCAGGAAGCACCTAACAGTATCTAATTATAGAGAGTAGTTGGTAACTATGTCACTTTTATTTTAATGGCACAATCAATTTTATAGATGAAAGTTTGAATTCAAACTTAAGGAAACTGTAGTTTTAGGCAGACAGCCAAAGCTTGAATTACTGTACTTAGTAACTTGAGGGGGGAAAAAATTATTTATAGAAGGTTACACATGTCTGTATTTTTTATAAAGAACTCTTGATTGCTTTTGTTTTATGTTTCTTCGGAACTGTTGACTAGAAATCTTATATATAAAAAAAATAAACTAGACAGCTCAAACGTAAGTGGCCAAAAACAGGAACATATGTGTATGGTCTCAAAATAAATATTAATCAGGACTGTGGCTGGATTTTGGAGTGAAGCTATCATGGTTTGACATGATGGAAACTATTCAGAATTGCCTCTTAACGAGAATGATGTTTATGTTTTTTGTCTTATTTAATCTGAAGTTGTTTACATTTTCCTCTTATTTATTCCAAGGATATACTTTTCCCTAGCTGAAGGGTTATTTAGACTGGATAGGTTTAGAAAGTTGAGTGATGTCTGAAATTTTAGATTAAAAAACCCTCTTAACTAATGCTGAGGTGTGGAACTGGAATCTCTCTGAACTTCAGATTTTGTACATGGTTAAAGAAATAGGCCCTTCACTGGCCCTTTTTGTGGGGAGTGGTTCAGGTATAGCTGAGGGGTTTTATGTCAAATAGGGCACGAGCTCATGAACCAAAATGTCAGAACATTTTTGCATATGCTATTATGTATTTATTCTCCAAAAGTCTCATAATTCAGACTGACTTTTCCAGTCGGCCTAAACTTTTTTTCTTTTGGTTATGTGTTTGGGTTTTTTTGGGGAATTTTTTCTTAAAACAAGTGAAATGTTAGGGTATTCTTAAAAATATTGTTCTAGGGTAATGGTAAACTCTCTAATTTGTATTTAAAACTAAAGCTGTGGAGGATTAACTCTTATAATGGGAAGAGTAAGAGATAATCTGAATTAGTTTTCTAGAAAACAGATAATTAATGGAGTGCATGGAGAAATGTGTGAAGGTGATTGTTTCCTCTTCTGTGCACTGGCTTTTCTAGCTAATACCTAAATAAAGGAACAAGGCTATCTCTCCCAGGTTCCACAAAATTATTTCCAATTGATCCAAACAAAAATCAGAGATTTCTGGTTTTGTCCAGTGCCCAAAACGGAAATGCAATACTGAGCTGGCAGCACTTGAATTAAACTGTGCTTAAATGCACCACAGAGACTCAAATCTGCATGTATACTCTATAATATACATGTGCTATAATTTTAGTGAATAAAGGGTTAATATACATTAAAATATTTGCTATTCCATACCTGCCAGTTTAATGATATTTTAGGATTATGAGTAGTGGTTTTTAAATACGTTCAAAGCTTGCAAGCTGTGCATTCCAGGCTTTCTGGTAACAGCTGGAAATCCCTAATTATAGTTCACAGGTTACACATTCATCTGGCAAAATCTGTAAATAAACCCTGAAAGGCAAGAATTCCACTTCCATAGTTAAATTCTGAATGCTGCAGACTCCATCACCAGGGAATGGGCAAATAACTCTCCAATAATATTGCCTTTCAGCACACCAAAAGATTAAAACACCCACCCCTTGCCAGATTAAGAAGGGATTATGATGTTAGTATTTATGAAATACACAGGTTGCTTGTGAAGTGAAAATATTTGAAATACTTGGATAAACTTGCCAGTTTCTTGCTGATTTCACAACGGGGATAAAAGATAAATGGAACCACATCCAGCTTCCATCTAACGGCAAATCTCCCTCTAAATCTGTCTGTCTTTTTTGCGCTTCTTTTTGTGGGGGCTGAAATCTTACACATCCCAGAGACAAGGTGGTGGATGCAGAGTGATTGTGGACTGAAGTTATCTGTAGTCTCTGCCTCCCACAGTGCAGTGGATGTCACATACTTCACTTCAGCTCCCAGACCACCTCCAAGATCAACAGCTGCCTGATTTCTCTCTCAGGCTTGCTGCAGGACTGGTATCACTCAGATTCTTCATAATCCAAGGGTTTATGGCAGAAAATGTGATTAGAGACTCACCTTTTAGTGAGAGGCAATAATACAGCATGCCAGTTGTTGAGTCCTTCACCTGGACTAGAGGCAAAGCAACAGCTGACTAACCACTCTCTCAGGACGTCCACTCTCCCAAACCACAGTTAATTAAAGTAATGAAAACGGTTAAAATTTAAGGGTTAGGAATAATTTCCTAAAGCAATTATATTTGTTATTATAGTTTCCAATTTATTTAGTTAAGGGAGGTTTGCTCAGATTTCTCAGTAGTTCTTAAAGGTAGAGGTAAAAATATATGAATATAAAGAGCCACGTGACATAATTGTATCACTCAGTGACAATTAAAATGCAAGCTTCCATGGAGATACACCTACCAGTTAGAGAAATCCATTGCTGTCAGTCTTTTTCATTTTTTTAGGACAACTTCTCTATTCGCTTGGATAGAAAACATTTAAGCTGTTTATTTATGCACATAACGCAATTAAAACAAAATAAACCAGCCTGAAAAAAAAAAAAAGTAATTTGCCTATGACTGTCACACATCAGCCTTACCAGCATCAGTCAGCCTGAGTGTCCTGAGGCACTAGCAGATGTAATGTCTGACAGAAAACTGTTTTACTGATTTCCTGTTCCAGCAAATGTAGGTATTACTGTGTAACACTCATCATTTGGTTGGCAGTAAAGATAATGTGAGGATGTTTGCATTTATAAATGTGTGATCGAAACTGCACCCATTGCTTCCCTTTTCTGTTGCATTTTTGGAAAGGGCTGTTTTTCCTTGCGTTCAGAATTTGTTCTCACTTAATGAGACTTAGAAAATGTGTTCTGTCTGCATTTCTGATGTCTCCTATGCCACTGTAACCCCACTGATTACAAGGGTCACACAGGGTGTGGGGGTGTTTCGTGCTTAGAACTTCTGAAACTGGAACAGTTTGTCCCTCTGAAATACTGCAACAATTAAAACACTGCAAATGAAAACTGCTTATGCAAATGCATTTATCATCTCCTGGCAAACTCTGTGCAGAGGACTTGGACAGTCTGTGCACTGCTGATGTCTTTCACATGCTTGCTCGAGTGTGAACGCATCACTCCACCTATTTCAAAAAACGAGATCTGTATTTACAACATGTCCTTTTATCTCCAGTGTTTAAGGGGATTGTGTCTGCAGAGGTTCTGCTTTTCCTTTGTGCAAAGGTTGCACGTGCCCTTAGCAAGGCAGTGGCAACATCAGACACCCCTGGTGGGCTTCTGGGCTCAGCTGGGCTCAGCAGCAGCACAAACCTGCCCCTGTTCCCAGCTCCTGCTGTGAAGGTGACTGTGGGGCCAAGGGGGTTCAGCTGCCTGCAGCCCCTGCAGAAATGTACACAGTCACCCTATAAACTGGACAGGCTGCCCAAAGATTAATTTCCTCTCTATGGCTTTGAGGTTTTTTTTGTTTTGTTTTGTTTGTTTGTTTTGGGGTTTTTATTTTTATTATTATTATTTTTATTTTTAATTTGGCACTCTGATGTTGCACATGTTCAGCAGAGCACCAAAACCAGACATGGTGAAGAACCAGAGCTCAGGTGAACATGGGAGAAGAACAGTATATTCACAATCCAAACCCTGTTAGGACCTCATTTAGGGGTTGGCTGATCTCTGTACACTCTTCACTGTTAAAAGGGATGTGATTCAGAGTAGGTAACACAAATAACCACGACTGCACCATGTGTTCGTCTCTGTATCTACAGCCTTATTCTTTGGGATCTATCTTCTTGTGTAGGGTCCATATGTGTCCAGCTGGCCCAACCTCTGCTCAATCTTCTTACAACAACCAAAACCTGCACACCTCTGCATATCAAAAATACTCCAAGGAACCGCCTTGAAGGACATGTGCAGGGGTATTCCCAGCACGGATGTCCTGGGGACAGCTCTGCTGTGATGGTTCCCCCCGTACCCCACAGACCAGAGTGCAGTCATCACTTTCCCAGTTAAACCCACAGGACCATCAAAACAGATCATTCTGAATCCTGAATAATACTTTTCTAAAAGGCAGATGGAAGTTTACTGCTACCTTGAGCTGTGCTTAAGAGAAATGTTACAACAGAGAGCAGGGAGTTCTTGTTTTAGAAAATAAAGTGTTCATTCTGCCAATCATTTCTATGCATTTGCCATTTACTCTTGCTGGAATTCATCCTGCTGTATGGGCTTTATGCAGGAGCCAACAGCCTCAACTGATGGATATTTCCATCATTTGTTGTTCTTAATGCTGTGCCTCAGTCACAAACCAATTTATATAACCATTCCAAAGAGTGAACAACATTCTGAACTTTCAGTGCTTCAAATGTGTGTGTTTTAAACTGTTTTTATTGCAGCTCATGGATCATTCTCATTGCACAGTTAGGAAAAGCTTATACTTTTTTTTGTCACAGATATGATGTTTCACACTTTTGCATATGCAAATTCATGCTGAAAGGAAAGATCTTAATTTGTTGTGGTCAGATATTGTTCAGATATTGAAGTGTGCCTCACAATGTGCCATCCATTTGCTGCAATTTGGCTCGGTGCTATAAGGGATTTACTGATTAGTCAGGAGGAATGAGAGAAATGTGGCATTTAATTATTGTGTGACGAAGGAATGCTTTATCACAGGACAAAGGTGCACATAATGAGAACAGGTGGATCATGTGAAAGCACATGGGAAAGTTCTGCAAATGAGAAGGAGGAAAAATTATTTGGTGAATGGAATTTATTATCATCTGTGTAAAAAGCCTTTAAAGCCCTTTAATTTACAGCTGTAAAATGAATTTACAAGTGGAGGCACCCAATACTTACAGTTTTAGTGTATGCCACTTTATGTTTGCGTGTTTGAGACAAACATTTCCACACAGAGAGAAAATCAAAGCAGTCTGGTTTGCAGCTCCTGCTCCGGTGTGCTGTAAGCTGTGGAGGCCTTTCTAGCTGGCACCTGATAAGAGGGAGTTGTTCCTGTGAAACAGGCATATTCTCTCCATTATTTATACAGTTACAGGAAGGACCAATGGGTTGGGGAATGGTTGTTTTAGGAAAACAACCCACCTGTATCTCCTGGGTAATAACCCTGATGCTGAATTTATGTTGCTCATGCATATGATGGCTGAAAAATATTAAACAGAGTTGCATAAAACCCCAAACAACAACAAAAAAGAGAAATTCTGTTAGAGAATTGTCCTTAAAGCAAATTGGCTTTTGCTGTTTTCTGCACCCTGTACTCAAGATTCAACAACCTCTGATGACTTTAGGGAAGCAAATTGCAATGATGCCTGGGAAGCACAATCTCTGAGCAAATACTTGTGAAAATTACCTTCAATACCGGGGCTAATGGAACAAGATCTACTCTTTGTTATACTGGTAAAAAAACCCCAGCCCATACTGATTTTGATGCAATGTTCATCTTTGTGCAGGGCTCTAAACAATGTTATTCTTCTGGGGGGAGGTAATGTGTTAAAAAGCTTGAGCATTAAGACCCTTGGACATTGCTAGACATACTCTGTAATGTCTTAAGTAATTCATTTCAATACTTGATTCCCACATGGCTGTGCCCAACTGAACACGTGCAGAGTTGCTGTGCTATAGAGATAGCAGCTTCTCCTCTAGTGAGGGGTGCAAAAATGCTGAAAGAAGCAGAGAGAGAATGGGGGGCATAGGTATATTTAATATTTTTGTTCCTGTCCCACTGAGAAATCCCATCTCAAGCTAAAGTGCTTTAATCTAAATGTAGCTTAAAGTGGGAGAAAGGGTACTACAGTGTAAGCTCACACACTTATGGTTTTATAATTTATTTTCTGAACCAGAGGTGCACACAAATCCAGTCTCTGCCATGCACAGATTCCCTCTGCTGCTGTGGGATGTTCTTATTGTCCTTCAACTGCAAAATTGCCCTCTCTGAAGAGGTGTAAAGGTATGTTGCCTGCTAATAGTGCTCTAGAGGGAAAGAAGAATGATTATATCAATTTCTACCTTCAGCATTACTGAAAAAAAATGGATTTACATGTGCACTCAGACACAGACACGTGTGTAGCTGCAGCATTACAAATGGAAGGTGCCTGCTGTTGAAAGGGAATTCCTCAAAGTGTCATGCAAGTAAAAACATTCACCTGAGCAGGAAAGGAGAAGAAATGAGAATTTCACTGCTTCAGCTTAGGTCCTGCAAATAAATGAAGGTAGTTTTTTGTGCATGGAGGTGATTTATTCTTGTCTGCTTTCCCTTGGTTTCCCAGTCACCCTTGGTTGCGAACAAGAAACTGCCCTGACTCTTTGATACAATGATGTCCTTTTAAGCCTTAAAACAGAGACCCAGAAGGGTTTTGGTTTTGTGTTTTGTCTGCTTGGCTTTTCCCTGAAAACAAAACAAAGCCTAATAATTGTTAGCCTGTACGTTGAGCTTGTGTGCTGTAAACAATAAGTCATTAACAAAACCCCTTGGATTACCTGCTATTCTGCGGTGAGCTAGGGTGAGTGACTAATGAAGCAGCTTCTCCCTGATGTCTTTGCATACCTGTGGTTGTTCAGCTCCCCATCTAGCATGCTTCTGGAGGTGCTGGCTGTGTGGAAAACATCAGTAGACCCTGATCAATTTTGGCATAATTATGTTTTATTTACAACACCGAATGACCAGCTTTGAATAGAATGGAATGTTCACAAGGAAATCAGTGAGCTTCAAAAAAATGTATTCGCCTGATGGTGTTAGTAAGTGTTCCTGGATTTTTTTGCAGTTTGATCTTTTGCTATGTGGCAGCTTTCGAATCAAAGAATGTCACACTAATGGGGTCACCAGAGGCAGTGCAACAGTTTGGGTCAATGACTCTCCATAGCTTTGAAATTTTAAGTTCATTTTGCTTCATGGGGAGAAATATCTGTAAAATATTAAGGCCTGAATTCTTTAAATAATTTTATTATATTATTTTTGTCTTTTTTTTTTTTTTTTAAATGTGGAAAATTTGAGGTTAGGGGATTTGTTTGTAAAGCAGGTGAGCTGAGGGTCTGTCCATTTATTGTATATGCTCACTCCCAGGATGCTTCATAGAGAGATGTGGCAACTTCCAGGAGGATTCAGCCTACTGGAATCTGACTCTTCTTCCATGAGTGTCTCCTGAAAGTTATGTGAAGATAAATAGACTTCTAAATTAAGTTTCAGTTGGTTTTTAATTCTCTCTGCTTTAGGCACGTATGAGTCTTGTACAGCACCCAGTGCCACGGGGTTTTGCTCTCATTTACACAGCCTTTTAAGTTCTCTCATAAGACAATAAACTCACACTTGTAACTCTGAGACACTGAGCAGAGTTTCTCCTGGTCTGCTCTGCAGCGCTCGAGTTCAAAGTCAGACACCTGGAATTTGGGCTAAGACTGCTGACAATCCACCAATTGTGCTAGCAGCTTTGGCTGTGTAAACACCTGCGTTTCTAAGGCACAAATAGGAAATTTGTTCATTTTATATAGGCTACCAGGCAGCCTTCAAACAGGAGTGGTTTTTTAGGCAGCCTGGTCTTGCCAGGTTCGATATGGCTTCGTGCCATGTGCTCGATTTAAACTGGTAACTTAAGTAGCCATATCTCATTCCTGAACACCTGAGCTATGCAGAAAGCTGGTTTTACTTTAAACTTAAATGGTCCTACAAAGCTCTGCAGCAGAGTATCCACACATCACAAATGATGTAACCTGACAGACATAAAGTGGAGTTAAAGTGAAATACATGTACTGGTTAAAACAAAATCATCTCTGTCATGAATGAGAAAAACAAAACAGATGGAACTATGTACTTGGTCATGCATCAGAAGATTCTCAGACTCCTGTAATATAGTGTAATTTAATAAAGGGGAAAGCCCTTCAATATCCAAAATGCAATGAAGTGAAAAATGTGATTTTGTAATCATGCTGGAATTTAGTATCAATAAGTGCAAAATAAAGAGAGCCATTGATGACATGACATTAGAGCTTAAGAAGAATATACACATTGATTTATGAATGACTGAGTTGATATACACTGCAATTGTAGCCTCACCAGCATGCTGACAAAGTGGCTTTATATTAGCACACCCCACACTAAAAAGAAGATTATATTGTTAGTGAGTAGAGTTGTGGTTAAAAGAAAGGGCAATGTCCCAAGGACTTGGAACAGGCAGCTGTCCCCATCTGCAGAAGTGCTCAGTGCTCACAAGGGGCTCCAAGCAGGCAGCTCTTCACACACACTTTATCCCCAGCACTGTGCCAGGTGAAGCAGTCTGGTGTCATGGTTTTACTGGGTAGGAGCCACAGGGAAGTCAGCACTCTCCATAGATGTGAGAGGTTTGGTGTCTGGGAAAGCCTCCTCCTTCCAGGGGCAGGGAGCAGTGCCCACTGGACTGCTGGTTGGCAGCTGGATGGGGAGGATGTGCCTGAGGAGTTATCCACTGTGAGGCACAGATGAAGTGAGATAAGGCTACAGGTTTTACACTTCAGTGTAACAAATGCTGTTTCAGGTGGTTTGCACAGAGGTGATTGCATGCAGGCACTCCTTCCTAGGGATGATTACAGTATCTGCCTAATTTCTGTGCTCTCTATCATCTGCCTTATTCCACTGCTTTGCTGGGCAGGCAAAGCCTTTACTGCATGCACTATACCAAACCTTTCTCAGATCAGAGTTACAATGCAGAATGTAGGGAGGGTAAATGCCTTTGAGCTTACATTAAAGCTCACAGAATCACTTCAGCTACACCGGTGACAATTTTATCCAGCTCTTAATATACAAATATTTTCTGTTCTCATTTCCTCTTGCAATAAAAAATACACAAAACAAAAGTTCTTTCTGTATTAGGCAGCTGAATCACAGCAATGTGGTCGGGATCCAGGAAGAGGAGGTCTTAGGTACCAGAAGTCCTTGGGGATTTTTATTACTGGAAATGGGATCTTTGCCAGAATCTGCAAACTATCTCTCTAGAGAAGACAAGATAAAATGGCCTCTTAGTACAGCATTGTGCCAGACTTTTCATTTTCAGGAATCTGTTTGGTTTTTTTTTCCTACTTACAAGACAGCCAACTTAATTTCTAAATCAGTTGAAAAAGAATTTTTAAAAAGGAAGGGCAGGGGTAAAAAACAGTGACATTTTAAACTGTAGAAGCCTCTGTGGAAAACAAATTTCTCTTGGCAATCAAGATAGCTTAACAACCATACACACATTGTCAAAGGGAAAAATTACATTTTTCCTCAACACAGATCATATACAGATGACTGATTTCTCTTTCAAGTTCAGGCACAAAGGGGCTGTTTATTTATATTCAGAATCTGACCTAGCTCTTGAAGAGATGAGGAATGGTGGCTAACAGGCTCTCAAAATGCTTCTTGGCAAGGAGTGCAGGATAACAATCAGTGTAAGTATAAATAGCTCAGAATGGTGATAACAGGAGCGAAGTTGTTGCTCCAGATAATTTGCAATGCTTGCCCACTTAGATGCAATCAGAAAGGTTTTATTTACAGCATATATCAGTTTTGAAGCTGCTTTGGATACCTGCTGCTTTTCCTCTGCTGGGGACGTGCTGGGAGCCTGTGTCTACAGGAACAGAAAACATCACCTTCTTCTCCCTTTAGTTAGTATAGGTAAAACTAAAGGGTCTCTTGCAGCATGCTCAGTTTTGGTGGTCTGCTGCTCAACTGTGGCAGCTTGGTGTGTACTCTCAATACCCACCAGTTCCAGGTGGTTTGTATCCTCTCCTGCATTCACATAGGATTGTTTAACTTATGAAATCATGCAAAATCTGGATGTGTTCAGCAGAGTACAATTTATACTAAGAGGAAGGTAATGATGTGTAAAGAACCACATAAGAATATTCTTATAATGTTTTTTTCTCCCAAGGCTTTGTACTTCCAGTGGTGCTGCCCTGACAGGGTGTTTGCCCAGCTTCGACTTGCCTTTGGAATCTCCTTTTAGCTGTGTCCTTTGCTCAACTTGTGTAATTTGCTATGTTAGATGGACTTTCCTGTTTAATTTTGAGATGAGTAGAGAAGAAACATTGTCCTTGGTTGGCCCCACTGCTGCTTGTTCTGCAGGATTGTGGATTTTTTTGGAGATTCATACGTAGTACCCCCCTAAAGGCAGAGGAAATGGTGGTTGTGTGAATTTGGCTTGTGTCTCCCACAGAAGAGTGTAACTGGGGGGACCTTCAGCTCCAAAACCAGTATCAGCCTGTCTCTCTAACTTTATACAGCCCTACTGATTTGATAGGGATTGGGGCAGGATGGATGTGAAAATGCTAATATTACTCAACTGCATTCAAACAAATTTATAGTTGACAAATCCCTTTTGTTTTTAATATTGAGAAACCTGAGTTCTGTCTCCTGATATTACCTTTCTAGATACAGATTTTAAAGTGGCACCTCTCAGCCATCTAGTCTTGCTGGTCACTGCATGCTTTATTCCTCTTCCAAGGCTAACAAAGAAGGTGATAGACCTAAACTTTGGAAAGCCTAGCATGACCTGGAAATTTGCTGTATTATCAAGTGAGATGAAAAGACATTCACCACTCAAGGAAATTGCAAGACTGTAAAGAGCAGGAACCTTATTTCAAAAGGAATTCCCACTAAGCTGTTTTTTGTGTGTGTGTTTAATGTTATGTGATCTAGGACCCTATGTTTTACTTGCTTGACACCAAGACTTTTAAAACAAGCTTGTGATTTGCTGGTGCCTTGATCAGTCTGGGTGACTCTGTGTGTGTCTGTCAGCTACACTGCAGGAACGTGTGTGCTCTTTGCAAAAAGCACCACAAAGTTTTAGTATATCTAACTGGAGATGTCTTGAAAACTAGAGCTTTGTAGAACGTTTGTAGAGGGTTCTCTGAAGGTTGTTCAAGCTGAATACTTGAAAATGCAGGTTTCCTTCCCAGAACAGTGGAAAGACACATGGCATTGGGAGCTTATTGATGTCCTCTTGGAAAATATTTCTTGGTAAGGGTTGGACAATGTAATGGATGTATTTCTAAAGAAAGACTGAAACAGGAAGGCTTCTGAGTACCACAAAATTAATCTTCAGGCACTTCTGAAGATTTGCATTTTCAGTACAACTCTGCTGATCAAATAGAGACTATAGAAAAAATAAACAATTTTGAAGCCTAAGGCACATACAACTGGGCTGCCTTTTCCAGGCTGCTTCCTGACTTACATTTTCTGTTAAAACTACTTACACCTTGTTTTTATCATGCTACATCAGAAGAACTTTCTCTCCTGAAGAACTTAAATTAAATACTGGTTTTACTGTCAGCTTAATACCATGTCTATTAGCAGTTTAAGAATGGAGACAGAAGATTGAGCAACACTTCAAACTGAAAAAGTTTGTCACAGCTTATCAAGACACTGAGGAAAATAAGGTTTTTCGCTTAAGAAAACCTGAGAACACATTAAAATGCTTGATCTGTTTTTTTCTGTCAGTGCAGGATTTCTTCATTTACAATTTCATCAGTGTAGTGCTGGATGAATCAGCCACAGATTTCCAGTGAACAAAAAGTAAAGGAATGCTCTTTATTGTTAAGACAGAATTAAACCCACCAGCAATAGAAGCTGAGAGAACTTAAAAGCAAGTGTGAGTTAAATGAATATGTAGTGTAGTCTTGCTGATGAGACATAAAACGAAGGGTCTGATTGCTTATGGTTATTAACAATCCAATGGCTCTTTGTGTAGGGCAGGGCATAGTAGAGCCCCAGTGTCCTGGCCCATTTCCAAATATGTGTTCATTCTCCTTCAAATCTCCCTGAAGTATCAATTTGATATGGTATTCTCTCCTCTCTTTCCTCTCACAAACCAGTGTACTGGGGCTACTGTTTCCCAGTCCAGGAGCAGAACTTGGGGATTCTCCAAAACAAATAAATGAATGTTAAAGTTATTTTTGTTGTTATAGTGCAAGTACTTCCTGACATACCTTTCCTTGCACCTGTGCAAGGAAGTGTAGTCATTTCAGTGCTCACCCCTCTGTGGCATCCCAGTATGTTGGAGAAAGCTGATTTGTTCTGAATCACATACTTCTGTTGGTTCATGCTCCCCTTTTCTGGCAGTTTGGCATATGATCTTGCTGTGACCAACCTTTAATTCAGTACAAAATACCCTGTTAGTGTGTAGCGATATTCCTCCCTCCTTTCTTGCTGTATGGATATTTATTACTGATGAAAACCCCAGGATCTCTCTCTTAAACCCGGAGATTGGTATGTACAATTTTAGGGTTTGTCTTGAGTGCTGAGATCCAAGGACAGTGTCTGCCTTGGTGTTAGTCTCTTCCCTGAGATGCAAGGAAGATTTTCTCTTTGTACCAGCCCAGTCACTTTTCCATCAGCCATCAGCAAGGCTGTGAGAGCTGAGCAAGGATGTTCAGGGGTGCTGGGTGGGCACGAGGCATTGGCTCTGGTGAGGGTCTCTGCTGCTGAATTTGCTCACAGGGGCAAGGGGAACACGGTGCCCTCCTGACCAGAAATGATGGAGGGGCCTCTTCAGCTTGGTGGTGAGAGGAGGGGAGTTGGTGGTGGGGCATAAACACAACTGCAGTGAGCAGGGAGCCTGATTCAGAATCTTTAAATTTCTGTGTGCTGCTTGCAAAAGCTGAAGTGCTGTGGTTTTCTGCCAAAGTGGTGACATTTCTAATTGTGCCTCAGTGAGTCTTTCTGTACTGTGTGGCCAATAAGTAAACACAAGCTAATGCCTTATGAACAATTGAGAAAATGCTGTATGACGATTCTATTTAGAGACTTGTTGCAGCAAGTACTGCTAAAATTTTATTTTAATATTAAGATTAAATGTGCTGCAAGTATTATTGTCAACTTCTATTTTTTAAAAATATGATTCCAGCTTTTTAGCACTGTGGCAATTTCAGATGTCATTGTTCAGAATAGCAAGCCTTAATTGACTTTGGAAGACTCTTGCACCACTCTTCCTAACCTGACCTTCCTTCCTGTGCATGGATCTCTGCATCCCCCATGGAACCCCATGGGCTGTGGGTGGATCTCTGCATCCCCTGTGGATCCCCATGGGCTGCAGGTGGATCTCTGCATCCCCCGTGGAATCCCATGGGCTGCAGGGGCACAGCTGATTCACCACGGTCCTCCCCACAGCTTGTAGAGGAACCTCGGCTCCAACAACTGGAGCCCCTTCTCCCCCTCCTCCACTGACCTTGGTGTCCATGTTGTTTCCCTCACATGTTCTCATTTCCTCCTCCTCTCTAACTAGGAGCAAAACCTGCAGCTTTGTTTTGACTTTCTTCTTATATATGTCATCACAGGGGCATTACCAACCTCTCTAACTGGCCCAGTTTTGGCCAGCAGTGTGTCCATGCTCAGAGCCATCAGGGACTGGCTCTGCTGGACATGGTAGAAGCTTCCAGGAGCTTCTCACAGGGGCCACCTCTGTGTCCCTCTGCTACCAAAAACCAGGCTGTGCAAAACCAGCACAACATTAGGGGATGTTATCTTTGGTGCACTTGACAGCATAGCTGAAGTGAAAGGATGAGCCCTTTTAAATGTGCATGTATATTAAAAATACTTAAATGTGTATTGAGATATATAATTTATGAGTATCTTTTGTTAGGAGTGTTGTCAGATCTGTTAGGCTGGGGCTGTCAGCAGACGAGCAACAGGATCTGTGAAAGCCAGCATCAGCCTGGGATGCCCAATGGAGACATCCTAGGCTCAGTTCAGTGATCTAAAAGTGGTGATATCTGAGGTGTCCCAGTGATCCAAGGATTCCCCATTGGGCTGCAGATACACCAGACCTACAGGAAACTCAAGCATTCCCAGCTGAAGCTGGGTGGAGACCCCCAGGGCATCTCACATGGCACTGCCAGCTCTGTTTGGGCAATGGATTGAGCCTTTCACTCATGTCAGAGGCAAAATTTTTACTGACTTCCCTGGGACTCTGTTTTTCCCTTATAATAAGAATTAAATAGTACCAAATTAAATCTCACCATTTTCTTGCAGCAGCTTCTGAAGGCTGCTCATCCTGGGATTATTCCTGCAGGCTGCTGACTAGAGCTGTATTAGAAGAGGTGTGTTTGAAATCCCCCGAACCTTTCATTGCTTTCACAATTTGTTTCATGAGTTGTTTCTTTTAATGCAATAACCTACCTTCAAATTTTATCAAAAAATAAGTAAAGAAAATCTCTGGGAAAACAATGTGGAAAATGATATAACGCTGTCATGTTCTTGTTTTTAATAGCTGTGAAAATATATTGTTGGGCTTTCTGAATTGCTACTCAGTAAGCAGCAAACACAATTAAAGCCAGAATATACTGCATCACAACATGTACTAAATTAATTTATCTTGACAAATTTCATGTAGTTTAAATAATTCATACTGTACTTTTATTAAAATCGGAAAGGAAAAGTAATGAATTCTTGGTTGCATGGTGTCTTACTGTAAACCTCTTACATTATTAAAATTATAAATGTAATCACTTGAAACTGTTGGTTTTTTTTTTTTCTTTTTCAAATAAAGCTGTTTGAAGTGACTTTTTGTAGAGAATGGTGATATGGGAAAAGTTGGAGGTAAAAGGAAGTGCTTTAATGTGATATTGCACAGATCCCAGTGCAAGGCCAGGGCAGTCATTATTGTCCACACTCTACACAAACCAGGGACTAGAGAAGTGGAGAGGGGTTAAAGAACTTGCAACCAACCATCCACAAAAACAGTGGCACAAGTGGAAAAAAGACTTTAACAAGGCTGTTCTTTTTCAAATTCTTTTTCTTCCCTGCACCAGCACCCATACATTCCTGTGCAATGTTTTTTTGTCAGTATACCATATTTCTTTCCATTATGATTTCTCTGTGGTTTTGTCTCCAGTGACTTTGTTGACTACCATTGTACATGTTTGTGATGAATGTCTTCATCCTGCTTTTTAATCTAGTACTAGTTTATGGTTCTTGGAAAATAACTAGGTATTTCCTGTGTGAAGAGATTTAAACTCTCCTGCTGCATGAAAACTTTGCCCTCTCCTCTATACAGTCTCCCAAGCATAAGGATGGGAACAGAAGATCATAACCTCAGGTGTAATAGAAAGCAGCTGGAGAAGATGATCCTTAACAAAGAAAAGTTTGGGTTTGTGCAAATTCTAGCAGGCTGATATAATATTAGCTGAAAACATGTTTTATAGCAACAAAACTGCTTCTGAAGAGTATGTTTGACAGCCATCATTAGCTTAGATTTGATGAGAAAGTCTTTCTTCTTAGAAGTTCTCTTTTCCTATTTGAAGAGTGTGATTGTGAAATGGCTGAACCATAATCATCATCATAACTATAATGTAAACCATTTCTTCTCCCTAACCTTTTCTGAGAGCTGTTTTTTTGGAAAGCATGCTCTGAATGGGAGGGCAGATTGTGTTCCCTCTGAATTCCTGAAGCTGTAGTTCTGCTCCTTCCCAAGGCCCTTCTCAGTAGTTTGGCATGGGGGGTTTTTGCTGTTCACTGTGACAGCACAGTCTTCTGACCTTCTAAATGACATTGTCCTCACTGTTTCCTTTCACCATGTCCCAGTTCCTTTGTCTTCTCCCCATTTAGTTTAGAGGTGTTGATTTTAGCCTCATTACAAACCCATTACAGGATCCAGTGTCACTGGCAGGAATTCAAGAAAGGCTCCATAATGCAATAGTTGGCCATTTGCAGAGGAGTGTCATAAAGAGATGCTTCCCCAAAGCCCAGTGGGTTCCAGCCTCGTTAATGCTCTGTTCATTTTAATGGAGGCCAAATTCACATGCAGTGTTTAAACTATAATAATAGCATACATATAAAACACGACTAAAAGGTGTGTACACTGTAAAATGTTGTAGACTCTACCTTCAACCACATGAGCAAGCTGTGCTGTAGCTGCTCACTTAAATACAGGAAATCTTTTAAGTGTTTTATCCTGGTATTGAAGAATTTATGGAGGATTTTTGTGTCCTACAAATATGTGTGAGATGTTTCCTTCTCTCATGTCCCTCCCTGGGAGGCTGACATTCATAGGACCCCTAAAAATCAGCTGGAATGTCTGACTGACAGTATTCAGGCATGGTGGTAAAACAAAACCTTGCTAAGGAGGTCACATCTGCAAGAGCTGACAAGCTATTACAGACCCTGCAGATTGCAGGTAAAGTGGGAAAGCTCTTCAGATTTTGTTCTTATTAAGAAAACCAACTAAAAATAGCCCTTTGTCTATCCTTAGGGTCTTGGTTGTATACACACATACAGAAACATGAACTCATTTGTGCAGATGCTCCTCTTGCTGTTGTTTTTGCTCAAAACTGTAGTGCTGGGGATATAGCTGGTCAGAAAATAGGTAATAATGCCATTGGGAAAACAAAATATTGAAATCCAGAAGAATAGGATAGTTTTATTTTTCCTACTTTTTTAACCGACATCTTTCAGATTCACCATATTCAGATTTGTTTGGCTCCAATGAATTTTATTATCTTTACTTTATGCCACCCAAAGTGAACTGATTGACCTCTGATCTTCCAAATATGTCACCAATGACACAGACAAGCCCAGGAGAGACAACCTGAGGTTGTTTTGGGTTTCTACAGATACAGTGCTGTAGCAGCTGACAGGCTGGACAATTTCTTCTTGAGGTCAGGAGTTGATGAAATTGTCTCCAGTCTGTGAACTTCCATTAGATTTGTGTGATGGTGCCTCATCTCTGACTGTTAATCAGAATCTCATTAACTTGTTGCTGTGTTACTCTGCATGTTTGCATGTTTGGATATGCTACTCTTCCTTCAATTATGAGAGTTTTTTTCTTCTTTCTTTTTTTTTTTTCATTTAAATTCTCTGTTAATTTTTTTACTTACAGTTTTAGAAAAGTTCAAATCATACCCTGAATGTGTTTTTGAATGAGTTATAGCTTCTTCTTGAGAGACTTCTACTGTTTTAAGTCACAGGAAGCCCATCTGGCTTTAAAAATGCCCACAGAGTTTGCAACATGTGAACTAGATGATGATTTTCCTCTGGGAACGTAGACACCATCATTCATTGGCAAGATTTTAAAACTTGTAATATTCCCTTTTTTAACTGTGCTGAGAAGAGAGAATGAAGAATCCATTTATTCACTGTGGACAGAAACCTGTAGTTAAATCTGTTTTCATATGGTTTTCTTGGTTTGACCAAAAACTACCTAAATCCCAACTGTATCAGTCTGCGGTTGTATCACTTTAGGCTCTTCACACAAGAAGAATTGCTGAATCTGTGAAATGCTTGAATGCACCATGAATCAGTGTTTTAAATGAAGGCAAAATTTTCCCTGTAAGGCAGGCATGGCTTGGGCAAGTGAATCAGAATTAAATTACACCCAACCTGGTTGGTTTGCAATCCCAAATGCTAAAGATCTGAACAAAGCAGCACACTGGGGATAAACCATCTAAAACAGTCTTGTTTGAGCTTGGTTGAACCCTTGTGGTTCATTGTTCCTCATAGCATCCTCTTCCTAAATGAGGTTTTGCTTGTGCTAGCTTTTAGACACGTTAATTATTACATATTTATTTATGTAATCCCTTTTTATTTTATCTCTAGTGGATTTTCTGTAGTGTATCACCAGTCCATAAGGATTTGATCCTCCCTTACAAATAGAATTCCTTCTCATCTGCAAACAGGAACACCTAGCAACCATATCAGCCCCAGAAGTGCCAATATTTTAGGGTGTTTCAAAACATTAATAGAAAACTTAGTTAAATGTGGAAATAAGTGAAGATGTTTTACTCTACCTTATACAATAGATATATTTTCCTACTGTAATGTTACCTGGAACTGTTTCAGAATAAAATAGCTTGTTCAAATATTTGTTCATCTAGAGGTTCTTCATGGCTGTGAATCACACAATACATCCTGCTGATAAAGTCAGGAGAGTTAGTCAGCAGTTCTCTCAAAAAATCCTCGGGCTTTTATTCAACAGTTCTGTGAAGAGTTTCTTCCATTCAGACCTTCCTGGTTCTAATTTGCTTCTTCCCACTTATTCTCCACCAACATTTTGTTAAAAATTGAATGATTTGTTTTGATAGGCTGTTGCATGATTTTGAAGTACCTGTCTCTGACAAAAAGGCTATAAACTAATGCACCCATTTTCTGTTTCAGTAGCAGATTAAATATATTTTGTAGCATAGATTGTTTCTGGAAAAACAATCTGGGGAGAGATCTACCATATTACCCAATGTAACTGTTAAAGTCCATTACTTTTTAAAAAGCAACTATGGCCTCTTGATATGTGTGTGTTAGGAAAGTTAAACTTAATCCATTGGAATTAAATATAGATGGCATAAACATTGGTTCCTTCTCCCAAACCTCATTCAAGGTTAAAGGGGCTTTAATTTAGGTTAAAAACGGAAGTAAATTCAAATGCATCTGGTTTACTTTGTATTAATTCTGAAGGAGAACTTCCATGTAGCAGTTTAACATTACTAGCTTTGAAAATTCTGTCAAAAAAATGAAAACATGAAAAAATGCAGAGAATTTGAGTTATGCTACTTCATGATTTGATGTAGCACGTGTGTACTTGTAGTTTTCTGCTACAAAAATAAAACAAGCAAGATTGAAACATGTTCAAGCTTCACTTAGCTCAAAAACCTGGCTTTCATTCAAAAAGCATCTGATTTCTGCTGCTGATGATCTAAACAGAAGATAAATTTGACAGTCATCTTTGCAGATAAAACGGGGAAGGTGAAGCCATGAAAAAGAATTATGGCAGCATCTGCTGCTGCAAAAATTTCAAATGAGCTGAGAGCCAATCACGTCCTGAACTCCCAATTGCCACAGCAAATGTGGCACCAATGCAGGAGTGTGGAGAGCTGCTGTGGAGGAGGGAAACAACCTGCAGGATGACGTGCAATACGGGTATATTGCATTGGTGCATGTCATTCGTGCACTTTGTTATCAATATATCTCCTTGATATCACAGAAACCCTTCTGTGAATGGAGTGAATCCCCCCCTGTGACAGTGGTTGCACGGTGCCTGCATCACACAGTGCTGCTCATTCACATGCAAGGGCTGGCAGCAGCACAGCCCCATCCATCCCTGGCATCCTGTCAGCGTGTGTCCTGCAGCTCAATATCCCAGTAATGAGGAGCTGCAGGGGACAGGCAGTTGTGCTCTCGTGGCCAGAGTGTATATTCAGCCTCTTTTATAGTTAAATTGAGGCAGAAACTATAAACAAATATTTTTAATAAGCTATGATTATCCAAGTGTTGTCTGATCTGAAAAGAACAGACTGTACAGTTGCAAATTGGCATGCATTTGCATTATAATAGAGACACAAAAAAGCAGCTAGGAAAGCCAGTGCAGAAACTTTTGCTAGATTTTGTCAAAAGTCTTATCTGAAGAATATGATGTGGGAACTTTTTTTTCATTCTCACTAGAGCTAGTGAGGAGGAAAAAGATCCTTGCCACATGAGGTTAGCCAAAATCCAGCTGGGCCAATGATGTCTTCCACCAGTGGTACCCTCTAAGAGAAGCTTTGGGGTTATTCTTGGCAGGAGTTGGTGAGCAAGCTAAATAAAGAATGGGATGATACTTCTCCTTATTTACTCTTCCAAACTCCTGTATTCTGTGGTTTTGGCAGTTCCAGAGATGCAGATTTGCTTTATTTATATAGTAGGCCTTGGTGAAAATCTGTTGTCTAAATTATGTGGGGTTTTTTTAGTTTTTTGTTGTGTTGGGGTTTTTTTGGTGTTTTTGTTTTTTTTTAACTGGCCTATGACTTTGGCACACACAACATCCTGTGGCAAGGAATTCAACAACTAAATTATTCATTGTGTGAAAAAGTACTTCCGTTTGTTTGTTTTAAACCTGTTGCCTGATAATTTAATTTGGCGCCTGCTGATGTTTTTGTGCTTAAAGAATTAGTAATAATGTTGAAACATCACAGAAATCTAGCATAAAACAAGACATTAAAAAGCATTGATATGACCTATGCATAGCTAGCATTCAAATTCACTGTCAGTGACTAGGCTTGCAATAAAAAGTATATTTCATGGCATTTTTATAGGAGTCTGTTGTGCTTGATTCTGTCCATTGTAATAAAGTAATATCTGTCTTCAGGATTATTGATGTGGAGCCTTTTTATGTCTTTCTTTTTTTTTAATTTAGGAAACATCGCCTCGCACATCTTAAGCACAGGTCTATATTTTTTCAGGATGATTATAAAGCATGTATAGTATCAGCTTTCTAGCTTTAGAAGAATACAAATGGCAAATTTAAACACAATTTATTTGAACATTCTAAGGTTGAGGAAGTTTATTTGCATTTCTAGTGGTTATCAAATTTCAGGAACCCAACTTGTGTAGTTAGGTTTTAAACTAGTCTGGAATTTTCTGTCCTACTTTGCTTACTACTACATATATACAGGCAGAGGAATGTTTATGGATATATTTGAGTGGAGCAGGAGATTAATTTTGAGTCCTGTACTGATCTTTGCTCTGCAAATATTATTGACTGCAATTACACCAAGCTGGTGCCCAAGTGCAGCATGCTCCTGTGTCATGGACAATTTGGCATAGAGGAGCAAAACTCTGAATTTACTGCTTTTCTTTAAAAAACATCTTGTCCTCAAGATGCACATCCAGCCAGTACATTGCAAGTTGTCTCCGTAATATTTTGTTTGTTTGTTTTCTTAACAAATACCTTCTTCTGAAGGAAATGCATTTCACCCAAAGCAGTCTCAGGCTTGAGGGCTGAATGCAGACACATTCCCTGTGCAGCCTCTGGAATGAAAACATGCCTGGCTTGGGCACAAAGTGCACTCCAGGCTTCAGCCTTGGACTCTTTGGGCTCCTGGGAGCAGAGGAGTCCTTGTGAGTTGTCCTCTGTGTGTGTGGGTTTAATGAGTGCAGCACTGGATGGAGCTGAGCTCGACTTGAGCAGATTATGACACATCAACCAATGTAATAGTTTGGTTAATTAGTGAAAGCAGCTTAATGAAGGGTAGTTTCTGAACATAAACTGCACAGCCGAAGGTAGCCAGCTGAAGAAAGAGCAGTGCTCAAAAGGCTCACAGTGAGATTTCATTCAGCATTGCATGCAGTGCTAATATGATTTCAATTCCAAGAAGTAGGACATACATACATACAATTTCCTTAACTTTAATTTGTCAGGGCACTCCTGAATTTAGTGTGTAAAATCCAAAATTTAGACACACAAACAAATATGTGCTTGTGGAAGTCAACTAAGCAAGCACAGGCTCTGGTTTAAGAATGCTGTTTTTCATGTTACTTTGTCATAAGTCTACAGCTGTAAAACAGGAATTGCGCACTGGTTGTAGAGATAATAAATAGAGGTTATTATTACTCACTTGGCTAAATATTTGGGTAGAACATAGCAACAAAGGACAAGGTTTGCCAGCAAGCTTCCTGAGATGCACAGCCCTCCCTATGATGGTTGTGCTGTGCGAAAGGCAGCCCTGAAAAAGCAGCTCAGAAGACCTGTGGTTTGTCCTCACGTTGTATTGCTGCCTGCTTATCAGAAACAGAGCTGGGCTTGGCAGGCAGAGCTCCAGGTAGTAACACATAATTGAGCCTGGAATTCGGTGTTCATAAAACGTGAGACGCACATTCCCTGCCATGACGGCTCCCGTGGAGAGCTTGGGTTTTTCTCCTTCTCTGCTTCTGTGAGGAAATGTAAGTGGTGGTGTTGGGGTGGAACTCTTGTCAAGTGCTGAGCTGGAAATCATGTCAGTGGCTCAAGGCTAGCTCAGCAGGCTTGTCTTCAGGGGAGCAGGAGCCGTTTCCTGGCCTGCAGGCAGATGGTGTTGATATGCACACCTCCACCCAAGGGCCCAGAGCTTGTAAAGGGAAGTGCAGGAAGGCCAAGGGGAGGAAGATCAAAGAGGGAAATAATAATGAGCAAAAGGCCTGCTGGTTCCCTATAAGTGGGGTGGAAACAAGAGGAATTGTTGTCTTAGTGGCAGGGATTGCCCTGATAGGAAGTGTTTTGCTGCCACAGTGCTTAACCCAGTGTTGGCTGGAGCTTTCTCACAGAACTCTAATGGAGAGGGTGTTTCATGATCTTGGGGTTGTTGCAGACCACCCTCTAATTTTAGTTGCTTACATAGCACTGGATTTTGCAGGAGATTTGTGTATTCCTAAACATATTTATTTCTTGGCTCAAGATTAGGGAATAAGGCACTTCAGGGTGACTAATGCCAAAAATCATTGATTCAACTTTGTTTCCTCAGTGCTAAATAATTTCTAGACTGCAGCATCCATCAGCTATATCCAGAAAGGTAATGAAGAAATACCCTGTTGTTTCACGCACTGTAAAACAAGTATTTTTAAATTAAAATTAGAGTTGCAAGATTCCCTTTTTAAATATGGAAGTAGTTTTGGGTAAGAATATTTTATATTATTAGAACTGTTTCAACTTCTGGTATAAAAACTACTGATAAAATCGATTCAGGAAAAAAACTCATTACAGGGATAAGCATGTTTAAGTATCAACATATTCAAAGATGTTGCTGGAAGCATGAAAGGAAGCCCTCTTCAGTCTCTCTTTTGCATTGAAATCATTACTTTAAAGTAGTAAGAAAATTACACATATAAACATTAAAAAGACCATATATAACAGAGAATAAAACCTGACAGGTAGCTTTGTAGTTTTTACAGAGGTCAGAAAAATCCTCTTGTGGGAAGTACATCAACACTTGGGAATAGGATCAGATTTGCATTTTCCATGTTGATGGAAGGCCAGACCAGGGCTAACTGACAGCAACCACCTCTCTTCTTCCAGCAGTCCCACAGTGACCTGGGCAGTGCCAGGGCAGGGCTCAGCAGACAGACACTGCATATTTGCAACTGAAGGGAGTTCTTACAAAAGTGGTAATCCTGGAGCATGAACAGCTTTTTGTAATAATTTCTGAGGGCTTTCCAGCATTTCATTCTTCACAGAAAATGCCTGTGGAGCTAAATAGAATATCATAACCAGTCTCTGAGACTTCTGAGTCATCTTGGGGAATTGTGGCCTCAATTCCAATAACAGGAGCTCTGTTATCAACTTTTATGGGCTTGCATGCCTTCTATGGAATAGTTCCTTAAATTTAATAATACTAGAATAGAATGAAATAAAACATTCTCAATTGAATTCTTCTATTTTGGAGGGTAATTTTTATAGATTCCTATTAAATTCTAGGCAACATTTCAATGATGGGGGTTTATCTTGTCTTTCAACGATATTAGACATAAAAGATCTCAGGGGGTGTCTCTGATGAATAATGCTTGCTCTCTCCTAGTTCCAGAAGGAGGAGGAGTGTAGCAGAAAGGCACATAATTACCTTGGTGCAGAGCCACACTGGTGCTGCTCCTGGCAGGAGAGTTAATGGTGTTCTTTGGTGCTGTGCTGATAATCCAGCTCACACAGAACTGGGTGTGGTGTTTTTAAGATGTCATCAGATTATGCAAGATAGAAATGCTCTGAGATCTTACCAGCAGCTCTTTTTGTGGAATCCTACTTGAAAGAGAGAAGGATGCTGTAGTAAGAATGCCAGTGCCCAGGTACTGTTGTTTTAATAGGATTGCTACTGAATCACCAGCCTGTTTAATTAGACCTATAAAAGTTATTTAGCAAGGTGTGGATTGGGGCTTGGGGGAGGAATATCAAGAGCGCAGCATGTCTGGAAAAGTGTCTATAAAAATCCATCTATAAAAGTCTCTTACTATGTGGTCTAATTAAGGTCTGGATACAGCACATGCATTACTCTACAAAACAAACAGGTTGGTTTCTGTTTGACGCACTTTATTTTTATAACCTGATTACAAACTGAAAGAGTTTGTTAATTTAGCCTTAGTTTGGGTATACAGCAGAAAGCAGTGCTTGTCACTGGTTTGGATCAACCCTCCTTAAAGCATTCTTTGGAAATAAACACAACCAAATCAAGCTGTATCAAATAACTGTTTTTTCAAATAGTTAATTTGTTTTTTCTTGTTGGTGTAAGGTTAGATTATAAACATATCAATGGTATCCAGCTTTTGCCTGCTGCCTGAAGAAAGTTAGCATATGCCCATGGCCGGAAGAGGGAAAATAATTTCTAAAATGTGGAAAACTGTAGAAGCTTAATGGTGAAAATTAGGCTTTTATGAAGCTTAATTTTAATTAAGTAATTTTGAGTTGCAAGTGCATTGAAGAGAAGTGTGGGATGGCCCAGCTGAGAAGGGGAGAATGGTGACCCCACATTAGTGCTCTTCACTGAACACTTGAGCATGAATTTGCCACAATTACAGTGTTTGTGCTCTGTGACAGCAGGGTAAACTTAAACTAACCCTGAAGTCATCCCACTGCCACCATTTACAAGCAGAGTCTTTACTATATATCATGAAATTATTCAAAACTTTGACATCGTTTGTTACTCTTCTTTAGGTCCTGTTGTCACTAGGGCATTTCTTAAGGACGGCAGTAAGGAATGTTTGTTTTTTACAATGAGGGTGGTCAAACACTGGGGCAGAGCCTCGACAGGCTGTCCACCCACCATCCTTGGAGCTGCTCTTAACCCACCTGCACCAAGCCCTGTAACAGAGTTACAATCCAACACTGAAGTTAGTGCTGCTTTGAGGAAGGTGTTGGCCTTCAGGGCCTCTTCCAGCCTAAACTATTGCATTATTTTATATAATAGGGACAGCCTGTGAAGAATAACATGGCTGATAAAAAGACATAACACAGAGTAGCACTGATTTCTTTGAGCACAGGTGGTGGCTGCAGTCAGTTCCAAATAGAAGAAGCAGTCCCTGGAGTTATTTTGGTGTTGCAGTCCTTGTTCAGTCACTTTTAAGGGTCATAAGGTGACACTGGCTGCACTGGCTCACCTTGGCTTCCCAAATGAGTAACCAGCTCCGTGCATTAAAGGTTAATACATAACTCTCTGGTTATGTCTCATGTACAAAATGTGAATAGCATCTCAAACACTATGAAATGTCGATATAAGTACCTGATGTTATTGCAGAAATTCATTTGAAGTCAAGCAAGCCTAAATCTAACTCAGCTGATCTGTGTTTTCCAGCACAGGGGAACAGGTTATACTCAGATGTTTTCTTGGCTTGTTTTGGTGTGTTCTCAGCTTTATCTCCTATGTTCATCTCCTTTGCTTCGCTGCTCTTGTCTGCTGAAGAAAAGTCTAAAATAAACATCTCAGTGAGGCACCAGATGTCTCAGTAGCTTCTCAGAGTGAATGAGAAATGCATTTTGCAGGTAGGAAATAGTACTTCTGCTTCATGGAATAGGGAAAAGAAGTTGTAACTTAATCTGTCTGTGACAGGCTTCAGAAAGAGTGGGGATCAGCGGGTGCTGGGTTACTGGGCGAGAGCAAATTTATGGCCCAGGAAAAAATAATCCTGGTAGGATATAGTAGGATTATTGAAAATGACAAGATACAAGGTTGTGCTAGATATTTTTTTCATTATGGTGAATGCTGGCTCTGGTTAAAAAGATTGTCTATCTGGCTCTAGATCAAAACCCTGGCCTTTGCTTGTTGCAAGCTTGTAAAATTCAAAAAGGAAGAAGAAAAATCAAGAAAACATGTTATTTGGGNTTTTTTTGTTGTTGTTGTTGTTCCTATTTGCCTGTCTTTCCTCTTTCTTCCAGCTTCCCACACAAGCATAATGGTTCTGTGGTGCACAAGAGCTGTTCTACACCAATCAAGTTTCTAAATCCGAGAAAGTGAAAGTTCTATCAGTCATTTCCAGCAGTTGCCTTTTCACTTTTTTCCAGCTATTTCTCCAGCAGAAGGAGAAGGTTTCTAAGGGTGAACTAATGCTATTGCCACATGGTTTCCTGAATGCCTGGGAGGGCTGTGCAAGTTAGACTCTGACTGATGTTCATGCTGGCATTTGGGATTGTTAAGGAGGAATTTAATGGAGCTGTGCTGATTTATATATGTGAAGTACAAGGTCTTTCATATGTCTAGTTTCTACTGTTTTATGGTTACTTTTTATTTTATTGCTGACCAGCAGCCAAAGTGATTCCCTTTCATCTTTTTCTGGCCCAAGCCTGAGAGCAGTGTCACAGGACAGGGCCATCCCCTGATGGACAGGGCCCTGAGGCTGTCCCCAGTGGGGTGTGCCCTGGTGCAGTGGGCTCTCAGGGCATTGTCCCCAACCCCTGGGCAGGGCAGGGGGAGCAGCTGTGTGGCACTGATGCTGTGGGGCACTGAGCTCTCACCTCAGGACAGGTTTTGCACTGGAGGCTGTGGGAGATTTCCCAGTCCAGTGATCCTCTTCTCCCTCACCTTGGCTTAAACCTGTCTTAACTCCCTTGGTGCTCACAGAGCCTGCCCCTGCCAAGGAGAGAAGTGGCTAAAGGATTGGGCATTTTCAGTCCTGTTTTCTCTTGTTATTTTTCCAGCCTTCTGTTTAACCCTCCCTGCCAAAAGCACTCTTTGGTGACTGGCAAAGTAATTGGCCGGAGGAGGTGTCATCAAAAATTCATCTCAGATAATTAGACATTGAGCTATCATTATCCTCGAGGTTCAATTCATTTTTGTTTTCATTAGCTCTGTGGTTCCCTGTGGCAGATATTTCTGATAATTTCCAAACACGGAGGGGGTCATGAGTGCTGGCATTCTTTCAGATGTGCTTCTCTTGCACGTCCTTGGTTACTTACCAGGAGCTGGGGGAAGGAGATGTGTTAGTCAGGCTGAACATCCCTGATTTTATCTGCTTTACAGATCATCCTATGTAAGAAGCAGTAGTTTCACCAGGCTTTGATAGAGAGCTGACAAATTCAATGCCACATAGTTTGTGAAGGAGCATTTCCAGCATTTTTTCCAGCATTTTCCCAGCATTTTCAAATAAATGTCGTTTCAAACAGCTGTTGATAGTGTTAAGAAATCCCATTTGCATTTTCTGTCGTTCTAATTACATAGTAATTAATTTCTGATAAAATGGCAAATTAATGTTAGAGTGAGGTCCTTGAAATTTTATTACTTTATGTGAAGCCGCACTCTTTTAGTTATGAGGCCTTACATATGAAAGGAATATAAAAAGATTTCTGCCAGCAGAACCTTAGCACTGTTAAATTTTTTAATGCAATACTGAAATTTGAAGGAAAAAATTACTGGCAATTCCATAGTGGGGAATAATATGCCTTTGTCTCTGGTATAAAAAAAAAATTAATTTTTTTTAAGCTGCTGTTCTATATTTTTGCAATGATAAATAATTCTGAGTATTAGAGCTAGCAAAAGAAGGACCTTGTGTAATTTTTTTTTTTAAATCTTGATATTTGGGAGTTTGTTTTCATTGTTATAAATAATCAGAAGTACAAAAATATTTCCCCAAAATACGCAGGTAAAATTTTTCTTTTATCAGCTGAAATAGTCATGGGAAAGTGATTTTGAAAGGAAAGCTGTAATTACTTGGTATGATTGAAAGAAAATTAATTTAGGATTAATATGATCTTACGGAAAATAAAGAAGCTGATAAAAAAATCAGTATTTGAATTGGAGGAGTTTTCATGGTAAGTATTTCTCATATTTCATTAGGCACTTTATATCCTGGAAGTATAATGTTGTTGGACTGCATTTATGTATTTAAAATGTATAAATATTTGAGTATATCTTAAAAATGTATTCATATTTTCTGAACACCTGCACCCTCAGCCTTTTCCAGAAAATGATATCACCTGTCTTTAGAAACCTAAAGCAAGCAGCCAGCAATAATTATTAGCCCTGATGCCATTGATTAAAATGCTCCATGGCTTTTCTCCCTGGCTGTCGATTACTTCCTGCTAAGAGAGGAGCCGTGGTGCTGCTCATGCCTGAGACATGTGGAAATTGCTGGCAGAGAGCAGCAATTTGCAGCTTCTCTGTACTCTGTATGTGCCTCTCATGAATTCCACGTTGCATTTGGAATGCAGTTGGACACAAGCAGGTTGTGATCAGGTTTCACCCTGTGCTCGTCAAGAGCAGCTCACGGTTTGTGCTCACCAGGAAGGCTGGGAGAGTGCTGCTCACAAAAGTAAACACGAGCCTGCAGTAACTCCAGAGTTCCTGTTTGGTTTTAATCAAATCTGGTTTAGTCTCTGGAGTAGAGATGTAGTTTATTGAAAGATTTTTGGTGAATGCAGAGCTGGTAGGAAAGACAGGTGGGGCCATTAAAAACAAGCTTAGCAGCATGTAACACATCTCGGGTTCATCCTACCTGGAGCTCATCTCTCTCGGGTTTAGAGCTGGATTCCTGCTGGCACACTCCTTGCCTTTAGCTCTGCTGATGGGCAACAGCTGCAAACAAGGCTGAGGAAATGGGAGCTCTCTAAAGCTGTCTTTATTAAAATTACTTATCTTCCTGTTGTCTCTGGCTTTTACTTCTGAGTTATGAACCACACACTTTGTAGGCATGTAGATTTCCCAGAGGCTGTATTTCACATTTTTGGATTTCACATTTTTCAAGGATATGCTTTTTTAAAAAATTTTCTTTCCTTTTTTTTTCTTTTCTTTTTTTCTTTTTTTAAAATAAATCTTCTAGGTTCTCTTCTTCTCTGAGCTGCTTTATCACATTACCCTGGGGGAACACTGTGTTCTTCTGTAGGCTTAAACTGGATGGAGAGAAGAGTGAGGGTCACTCATTCTCCTCTTGACTAGGAAAGGAGAGTGACCCTTTTACTGGTGAGTTGAACCTAGTCAAAATTTCATTCTAGTATGTTAGCTAGTAGATTGATAATTTAAAATGTCAAGTTCTTTCATCAGTATTATCATATATATTTGCAAGCCAACTAATGGTGTAAAAATGTTTTAAGGAATAACAAAGTGAGCTGTGTATTTTCATTCTTATTTTAAAAGCAGGTTGAAGTTAATAAAAATATAAATCACCAAATAAGTAACATCTCTATTTTAAAAATGTGGTATCTTTGTATCTTGAGAGCAAAAGCAGCCTGTAGAGTGAAACAATATTGAAGAATTCATGGGCGTGTTCAGTGTTAAATAACATGGTGAAAGGACATGGAGACCTTCATCTTTCTTTGATAAAGTATTTTTGAAATGAACATCTTATCAGATCAGAAAAGCTGGTAATATTGGCAGATCAGCACAAGTTGGTTATGTCAATCTGACATTTGATCATAAGTAATGTACTTTTGGTAAGAAAGAAAGTCAAAGTGAAGGACATCACAACTTTCATAGGCAGTGTTCCAAACTCACAAAGATGGCATTTTAAAAACATTTTCTCTTTCCATTTCAAGCACCAGTTCTACTCTTGGATCCTCACAAAATGGATTCTGTGCTTGCCTCAATCTCTTTCCTGGATCCAGATATTTTACTCTGTATCTGTTAACTCTGGAGTACATGGCACAAGAGAAGTTTGAGGTTTTTTTCGAAGACATTTCTGTAAAGAATTTTGTACCTAAGCTGTTGAGTTGACTGCAAAACTTCTCCCAATTCATTATTTTAACGACCTGTGATTTAATTCTTTTTAAGAAACTCTTGTCTTTTAGTGTCTTGTCATCACTAGTTAAACTTTCTTGTCTGATATCAAGACATGCTGATTGATAAATGAGAGAGCCTCTTCCCAGATATTAATTCCACCATTGTTTTCTTGCTCTACCATCAAGTTTCCTATGCTGGTACACTCTGCATTTTGCTGGACAGCTGTCCTTGAAGGGTGTTTTGTATCTGCAATATACAGCACATCACTTTTTCTGCCCCTGCTTATGTCCTGTGCCCTGCCTATGTCAGCTTCAGACCAAGTACCTGCATTGTGGAATAGATCAGACAGAAGTTAGTCTATTAGGCAAAGCAGTCAGGCTCTATTAACTCTATCTAATCAGTGGCTAATTTATGGCTTTTGCCTTGCAGCATAGGTGAGGCAAAGCTGGCATGTGTTCACAGCATACATTGTAGACTCACTCCAACCTGCATCATTGCAGGTGAATTCAGTATAAATTCTTGTTTCATAGAGATTTTTACTGGGAAGAAGTAATTTGTCAGGCAGTGAGAATCCATGCCCTTTAATGAGAGGCAGTTTATATATTCTGCATTAATGGGCATTTGTAGTGGGCTCACTTATCAATTTATCTTGGATAGGAAGAATAGGTACAGGAATTTACAAATTATAAATTAAATGTACAGGTATCTCCAGCTAGGACCAGTCTATTAGCTAACATCCTTGCTTCAATGACAGTGACTGGATCAGCTTTTAAAACAGTTTATACCCATAAATCTTGAGGTTTACAATGGCAGTCAGATACAGTCCAGAAGCCTTGTGAAATCAAGTTGCCTCTGAAATTTCTTCTACTACTTGGCAAAATGGACTTTTTCTTGTACTTGCTTCAGGCTGAAAGCAAAAAGAACAGAAGGATAAAGTCATACTTTTCAACTTTAAAAAGATATTGTTCATTTTATTGTGCTTGTTTTTCAGGTGTGCTGTATTGAGGTGAATGCATCGCAATACCAAACCTTTGAAAATGAGAATAACAACAAGCGACAAATGAGTTAGACTTTATAAATTCTGCAGTTACCAATCCCCACCATGAATTTCAAGGGCACCTACAACTTGTGTGCATCTTTAAGAGCTCACCCATTTGCAAAGTGCACGAGGGGTTTTTTTGGGCATTTCTCGGGGCCTTTGCCCCAGGGCCAGGGGAGAGCCGTCCTTGCTTTGCCTTGGTACCCAAAGGAGGCACAGAAGCCCTCAGGGCTGACTCCTAAGGCACATCTTGAGCATTTTGCTGAGCTGGATTAGGACGATCAGAAAGTCAAAGGTTCTTCCCAAGATCCCTAAATAGCTTGTTTTAAATGGACTGTTAAAAAGCAGAAACTGTGGTGAAAAGAAGAAGTACTTGTCGTTCCACCGGAACACATAATAATTGAGATGAAAACACTAGTAGGGGCCTCTGAAATGTTCCTAAACATTCTTGTGTACCACCTCAAGCAGGAAAAGATATGGTGCTTGATTGGATGGAAAAAGAGTTGTTTGATACTTACAAGACACAGGCACCACAAAATCAGGATAAAATGTGAGAAATGTCTTACCAGTTATATTTGTTTCTCTGTCCCAGTTGTGCCAACCGTGATTATATTAAAAATGCAGATAAATGACTACAGGATTAACTTTCTGTGACATTCAGCAATGGCAAGGTTTAGGGTAAGACTGGCTTAAAATATTTTCGTTAGGATACTTTCTGAAGGTTCTTGGGAACCTTTAGTCCAGAATCTGATGCTACTTCTTAATAAGTTGGAAGTACACACACAAAATAACCTAAATCCTGAAATTCAAGGTGTTTTATTTCTTCCTTCAGACAGACTTTTACAGGACACCTAAAATATTTTCCTGGGCCTTGCTGGACAGCCTGGTATGAGGTAGCAGCACACAGAATACCTTTTCAAATATGTATGTTGGAACAAATAGAGTAATTTTTTGAGAATATTTTCTACTGTCATCAGAATTTCCCATATCATCATCAAAAAAAAATTAGTAGAATTCTACTCCTACCTGTTAATCCAGCCAAATAATTTAAGGTGCACCTCATCCTTGCCAAGATTTTTATAACATGTTAATTATTTTATTTTTATATTTACCCAAGATATTGTATTCTTCTAAATAACAATCCTGGGGCCTTCAGCCTGGTTGCCATGTTTTGTTTCCTTGGCTGATATTTGGGGTTTCTGCTGTTACCTCCTCCTTTCTGTGTCTTCTGGACACTGCCTGCTGCTTCTCTGCTGTGAGCAGTTATCACCCTCCTGTCAGCCATATGGTCTGGGCACACAGGAGGGCAGTGCCCTTTACCCTTGACCACGGTGGGAAAGAGGAGTCAACCAACCATGAAAAACTGGAAATATTCCTCCTCCATTCCATTTTCCTTAGTGGTAAGATCTAAACTTTGCCACCAATCTTTCCTCCTTTAAGAGAGATTAAACTGAATTAGCTGGAAGGAAAATTCACAGCCAGTTTGGTTCTGCCAGATGAATATTTGTATTTTCTCAAGCAGCAAAAGAAAGCTCCTGTAAAAAACAGGGGAGTATCAGACTGGATAGAAAAAAGAGCAAGGTGTGAGAGAAGGGAAGCAGCAGATGTGACATAATATTTGGAGTCCAGCTACATTGAAATCTTAGTTTAGGAACATCAGAAGCTCTTGATCTAAAAGCCAGAAGCTAACATTTACTGTGACTGGTAAAATGATGCTTACATCTGCTGCAGATGAAAATTACATTTCTTTTGTGAGTACACTTACTGTATTTGTTAGAATGACCAATATTTACTGCAGAAAAGAGGAAATTATATCCCCCTCTCTGAGAAAAGTGATATCTAATAGTTGCAATCTATCTTTTTTAATTGAAGGGGTGAGGTTCTTATGCATGAAACAAACAATTTTGTGGCCATAATTATAGAACCTGTGACTTAATTTTTTTTGTCACAAATAACTTAGTAAATTTAGTGTCTCTCTACTATTGTTTCTGAGGAGATGTGCTCGGCCTGAGCTGGATCACACTGATCTGCCAGACCTTGATCCATGTCAGCAGGTTTTCAGGGGCCTGTTTGTGTTTCAGCATTCCTGAAATTTGTTTCTGCTGTTTTCCTGTGTCCTGGCATTAGATGATGTCCAAAAGACATAGTGATCCCCTAAAATATTGTTCTCTATGTGTGCATTGTCTCTTTATGTATCTTCCAGTTCTTTTTAAAGTAAACCAAAATGGGATTGGCAAGAAATTCTTTTTTCTCTTTTCTATCTACATTTCTTTGGTTTGGATAGGAAGATCTCTTGAGGAACAGATGGAATGAATTGGTAAATAACATGGAGGACTGGGAAAGGAGATTATTTCTAAAATCAAAAGCAATATATATTTTTTTATGATAATGTCTGGCCTGGATATGAAATGAATCAGAGAACTGAAATAAATGAACAGCAAACTTGAAAATAAAGGTCTCATGCAATTAGAATCATAGAATCAAAGGAATGACTTGGGTTGGAAGAGACTTTAGAGTTATTAGTGGGATTAGTGGAAGCTATTTTTATTTATCATTACATCTCTCAAATGACTACTGGATAATTATTCTGTGAAATTGTATTTGAGAAACAAAAGAATGAGTCTGAGGTAAGTGTCAAATTGTTTTTAAAGACAGAACTCAAGACCTGTTCTGGGAAAAGAAGGTGGCAGTTACATTTCTTTGGTCCAGTCATGATAAATACAAATACTATTCTTAAAGAAGACCAGAGTCATTCCTATTCAGCAGAATAGCTATGTACTCTACTTTGCATCTTCCTTCAGCCTAGAATTTGCTATTTACAAGGCATATTTAAGAGTTGTGGTGTTTCCATTCTTCCCAGAGAACATTTAGCCAGACTATTTTAAAGGACTCCCACAGTAAAAACAGAACTCAGAGGTATCTAGACCACGTGCAGCCCAAAAATCCCACCCTACCAGAGAGCTCCTATCTATTCTGCAGCCCTGTGCTCCAAAATACAGAGCTGGTTCTGCAAGGAGCTCCTGCCGATCCCAGCAGCAAATGAAAGTTCTCAGCAGCAAGGGGGTGCCAGGATCTGTTTTTGGAGTCCCCAGCTCACAGCACATGGAGGTGTAAATGTCCCCAGGGCTTTGCAAGGACTTATTCTATTGTTTGCTGTACAGCAGGA
Source organism: Cyanoderma ruficeps (assembly GCA_008694505.1). Classification (NCBI taxonomy): domain Eukaryota; kingdom Metazoa; phylum Chordata; class Aves; order Passeriformes; family Timaliidae; genus Cyanoderma; species Cyanoderma ruficeps. The sequence continues at coordinate 1,001,324 of VZDJ01000028.1, read as the reverse complement.
CTGTTTCTCTTGGATAGATGCAAGTATTTGACTTGGAAGTCTTAACTCATTGCTCCTTTGGATTTCAGGTTATTATGGGAGAAAACACATCCTGCAGAGCAAGCAAACACAGGAGAGGGAGAGTTTAGTGTAATCCTTTGGCCTAAAAACATCTTAATGCTTTCAGTTGAAATGATCAAATATATTCTATGTACTGAGGATTTTTTTCATCTGATTAAGAGCTAATGAGGAATATGAATACCAAATATGACTTGTCACTTGAATCAGTAACTAATAATCACAGACTGAGCTGTCTTTAAACAGCTAGTTCTAAATAAACTGGGTTGATACGATGTCAGCTTTAAAAATCAGCCAGATTTGAAATGGATATCAAGGGTGCTTTCAAAAAGCCTATTGCAGGAGTAACTGTGTAAGACAGAACTAGGTGGATGCATTAATATTTGAGCTGTCAGATTTGCTATTCAATTTACATGTCAAGTGTCAATCTGATGGGCTATCTTGATAAATCCCTACAAATTATACTCCTTTTTAGTGCAGAAACTTTCTTGTTTGACACTTCAGATTTAGAGACTTCTAGCAAGGCTCTTTTTCCTTTGAAACTAAATACAAGGTAACATCCTAGGACCTAAAAAATCATCTTTACATGTACAGCCAGACTCTGGAAGTGAACAGATGAATGGTGATGTGTGGTAATGCCTCCCCAGCCAGGGATCTGTGCACTGTGTCCTGTGTTATGAACCTCTTGTTCCTCTTAAGGAGATTATTATCACTTCTGCTGCAACGTTGGCTTTAATGGGAGTTTTCTCCATCAGCTGCAAGAATTTCACTGAGCCCTAACAAAGGAGGTGAGTGTAGGCTTTAAGACATTTTACTTTGAAGGGAATATTATTTACCTTTTTAATCATCAACTCTGAGTGTAACTGGGGTATTGTCTCTTTCCACTGAAGATTCTACCCAAATTCTTGTACTGTTTCTAGAGGCACAATTCCATCCTCATAGTGAATAAAATCCTGAGCAGTTGCAAATCTCTCCACTGGCTGAAGCTGCAGGTGTTGGAGCAATATTATCCTATCATAAGGTCACACCACCAGCAGCATGAAGGACAACTCTTTGGCCCAGATCAAAAGACTGTGGCTACACTTTGTACTTTATTGTGTCACTCCGTCAGACTGCGAAATCTCAAATACTTCATCTTGCATTTAAAAACATTTCTCTTTTTAATCTTAGAGTTGACATCCTTGTTGAATTTTCAGCTTCAGTTGGCAGCATCTCTTTCTCTTAAATATTCTGCTGTGATGGGTTAAAGAGGTAACAATAAAAAAGAAAGAAAAGAACATGTTTTTTTAATATTTAGTATAAGTACTATGTCTTTTCTTTTGATTGATATTTTAGAATAGCAAATAAATTACTAGGGAAGGTTTATTATTTTATGCAAGAAATTATGTAATATATTTCTGCTTTACAGGTCAATATGTAGATTTGTACATGACACCATTTTAATCACATTTTTGTGAATTTATGGTACTTTTTTCACTTGAATGCCAGGTAAGCTTTCTAGACTAAAGAGTTTAATTATTACTACTGACCATTATTATTAGCAGAGATTATTATTGAAATAAGATGTAGCTCATGTTCTTCTGTGGAAAGAGAGAGAGGTTTATCTTGATAGTGAGGGCAATTTTAATCCTCTGTTTTGTTTAGATAATTCCTAATAGACTAAACCAGAAAGGAAGTGAAGGGAAATGATGGGGGGGAGGGCGGGGTTGTAGAAATAAGGAAAAGTAGAGAGAGAGTGAAGGAAAGGAAGGAAAAAAGAAAGGCAAAAGGTAGAGAAAATAGGAAAAAAACATTTAGACCCTGAAAGTGGAAATTGACACTTTAATGCTGACTAAACCACAGGTTAGTTTAAGTCCCTCCATTCTCTGTACATGCCTCTAGCCATGAAAATTGTTCAGCTTTGCTGAAAATTCCTCCTATTCCTACAATTCCTGGTTTCATGCATGTCCATGACTGCCTTGCCTTAGCTCTGCTGTGACCTCTTGGTGATGTTCTCATCCTGATGGTGATGGATTATGTGATGGGTGATTGTGTGACTGGGACATGTGTGACAGAAAATTTATACCCACAAACAGAGACGAGTGGGACTGTGGAACTGTTTGAACTTTAGTTCCTCCTCCACCAGGCTGGGCCCAGACTGTTCCTCTCACAGGGGAAAGGACAGCACATCCACCACTATATTAATTTAGTTTCCTTCTGCCAGCTGGCTTTATGAACTACAAGAGATGATGGCATATCCTTAATATTCTTTGACAGTGCAATATTTTCACTTAGACTGTCTATTCCAGAATGATGCTTCTCTGATAGAATGGCCAGTCAATCTCACAGCATGATAGAAAACAGATGTAAGATTAGGATGCAAAGTAGTTTTCCAGATACTTGGTCCCAGCATGCTGTACAACCCAACCCTAGAGTTAACCAGGCAAGTGCTGACACATGTCTTACAGCAAAATATCACTCACAGCCACAGTTCAAAGGCCTTGCTACCCTCCAGGGCAATTAATACAGCATCACATCCAATGGTGCTTGAACCAAATCCACGGAACTCTCAGGGGAGGAATAGGGAAGCAATCTCAGGGCTCAGACATGAGCAGCATGCTGCTGCAGCTGAAGTTTCAGTCCCTCCGAACACAATCCTTCCTTAAGAATGCTTGTGTCACAGTGCATTAGAAAAAGCAGATTCCTCTGCCTTTAACATTTTTGACAACAGTCTCATTAGGGTCACCATATAAAAGTTCGGGCTCTAGATGTGGCTCTCCACTTTTCAAAATGTTTATCAGAAAGGAAGCGCCAAGTGTTTGGAAACTGTCTTTCGAATGAGAAATTTAAAGACAATTTAGAACAAATAAAACCAGATTTGTGCTGTACATATGCATTTTTTAAAATGAAGTGATATGTATATATTCAGTGATGGTGTTAGTAATACTAACAGCCAACCATAATAACTTTTGCTTCAAGTAAGTACCTGATCACTTTTCATTGTAGGAATTATGGGGAAATTTGAATAGTAATGCTTGTATTATGCAGCATTTATCCAACTAATGATGCCATTGAGAGTGCTGAGGCGTCTCCTCGTAAAATTTAGCACTTGGTGTGAATGTGGTTTGATGGCCACCCCATACCTGGGATGCCTGAAATTAACTGTGTCTATGATATAATTGTGTTGTGCAGTAGAGTGCAGGGAATGACAACAAGTGGCTTTTAACTCCTGATTTCTCTTCAGCAGTTGGCACTTCAGTTTCCATTTGTTCATGTCTGGATGACGTGCTCCCCCTGATCCTCCTGCAGTGCGTGTGACAGTTCACAGAGCAAGGGAAGCCACCCCTGGATGTGCTTTGCACTCTGCTGAACACAAACATTGAACTGAGGGGGTTTATTCAGCCACTTCTTGGGAATTCCCAGACTGGTCATATCCAACAGAAACTAATAAGTAGTTCAAGTTCCATTGTAATTAAATGTAGCATATGAAAATAAGCAAACGAAAAAGTAAAACTTAACGCTTTTACTGTTTAAGAAAACTAATATTTTCATGGTGATTCCATGTGCCACATTTTTTTTTCTTTAAGGAGGAGAAGCTCTGCAATTCAACACGGGGCATGTTTACATTCTGTCGTATAGATTAAGTGCTTATGGTGATCAGTTTATTACCAACGTGCATGCCTGTATTTATTTATTTTGAAATTACATTTTTTTAATGGATAAAACATTTGTAGATGAGAAAGGTGACTCTCAGTGAGTCTTTTTTGGTTTGTTTGGGGGGGGGATTTATTTATTTATTTTTTTAAAAGGTGAGTTCCACATCAGAATCTCCATACCTGTTTTTGTCCTTTATTAATTCCTCTCAGGTAAGCGTTAAAATTCTCTTGTAACCAAGCATGTAGTTCTCATGGATGTGAACAAAGGTTTCCGACTGCTAATTACAAGAGAGGTTGCTGGCATTTTGGAAACCATATTCAGAAATACAAGTGATATTATTCAGCTTTAGAAGAAGGAAATGATCGTGATATCAAATATCTTTTAGACCAATATATCAGTCTCTTGATCACATATTGGTACTAGGAAGATTTGTCTTTACATTTCCAGATTATATGATTTAAAGGTAGGAATATTGCATAGAAATTATCGCTTTGAATGCTCTAAATATTTTAAGGTGTCTTATTAGTGAGTATAGCTGAGGTTGATGGATAAAATATTTTCTCCTGTTTTTTCTTTTTTTTTTTAAATTGGAAAATATTTGCTTTCCTCCAGTGGGAAAGTTGGTTACCATCTGCAGAACATCTTTCCTATAAATCATTACTTTGATTATTTTTGCTGTCAGTTAAGCAAATTCATCCCTGCCTGGTCACTCTAAAACAATAGTTTGAGGATCTATTGTCAAATACTTCCTTCTTTATCCTTCACTGTCAGAAGTTCAATGCAGAGCAATGCAAAAAGACTTTTTATAATTACTAGTTTGGAACAAGTAGTAGATGGGTTAGAAATTGCTTAGAACAAGTTTTTGTGCAGTATTAAATCATATTGAGATAAATGTATAACAAGGTCTATAAATGGCAAAAGTATTCTAGGAAAACAAAGTTGTTCTGAAGAAACTAGCCTAAAATTATTTTAAAAAGTCATGATTAAAAATTTAAAATGGAAATTTTTCTTTGTTCATGTATTGTCCTTCATCCCCTGTAACTGATTGTGTTTAATGGGCCTCTGATGCCTCCCTTTTATATGATTTTCCTTTCATAGCTCATATTACTTTTATTGCCTCTCTCCAGATCAAAGGCATAAGAAGAAGAAAAGAAAAATGGTGACTAAGAATGATGTCTGCATTCTTTCACATTTTGGCATTATTTTTCTAAGTATTCTTACCTTGATTTAATGCAGCTTTTGCTGGTTATAATTTTAAGAGATAAGTCTTCACCCACCTGGATATCCCAACCTTTCATACTTTTATAGAAGTTAGTGTTTTGCAAGCCAGAGTGATAAAATTTCAGGCCCAATATATTTAGAGATTCTAAATGCATTTCAGTTGCTTTGTTTTAATTTTATTTGCCATCTGGCTACACAAGCTAGTACGGTTTGTTGGGTTTTTTTATTTTTATTTTGAAACTTTGAAAGCTAGAGGCATGACTCTTTCTCTAAAAGAATGCCAAATTATCACATGGCTACAGGCACTGATGATTTTAGAAGAAAAAACACCCAACATTGTGAGTGAATAGCAAGCCACCTCTGTATTTCACACTTGGGGTTCAGAAGCCCAGTGCTTGGTGTCCCTCAGCCCAGCGTGGAATGCAGCTCCTGGGCACTGTGGGGACGTGAGTTTTGTCAGCACTGAAAACTACTCTCCCAAATTCATCTGCTGTTCTTGTGAGAGGTTTATTGGCCTCAGGTGAAGAGTTGTAAGGGTGGGTAATGTGTGTATGTTTGCAGGAAGTGATCCCTCAGACCGTAACCTTTTCCCAGTGTACTTTGAGCCCACGGGAAAATGATGGAGCTCTTGCCTTCCATATGAATTCCCACAGCCTGCTGGGGGCTGTGGCTGCAGTCCTCACAAGTTTTGTTGTAGGTATTAGCATGAACACTTCTCCACAGTGCTCTGATGTCTTTGCCTTCCCTCTCTTCCCATGCCAAGCCTCATCCATGGGTTTGGCCTCTTTCAGTAGTGATATCTTTACTAATGCAAGGTAAGTAAAACTTGGGATGGTAAAAACTGGTTTTGGTAATGTGTAGATGGGTGTTGGAGTCAGTAATTACTCTTGTGTTTAAAAATAATAAGGGTAAGAGGGTACTGAAAAGTTGAATGGGTCTGGAAATGTAAATTTAAAGTGAAATTGTACATTGTCTAAATTCTGCTTGAAGGTACAGCTCTATTGAACAAAGAGGGGGTAAAAGTCCATGGGAGACATGGTTTAGAATTTATAAAATCCTGAAAACTGTGGCTGCTCTATTTTCCTCTAATTTTCAGCATACATATTGCCATAGGTACTTCTCGCAGCAAAAATAAAAGATAAATTTAAGTACTTCTCCAGCACTGCATCATTTTCCAAGAAATGTGAAAAACTTTTAGAAGTGTTATTTCAACAGAACAGTTCGTTTCTGTAATTGGTCAGACTCCTGAAAAGTCATGGATTTGGTGTCTAGTAACAGCCTGAGCTATCTTCCAACTAAATAAAGCAACCTGTTCCAGGCTTGACCTCATTTTCATATATACATTAGAAAAGTCAGTGATTGTAAACACAGATGGTCCAACACATCATGTCACGCTGCTGCCCTTGTGTTGGAACGCAGCTAAATCTTGCATTGAGAATGAGGATTATTATGTCAAACCAAGCACTTAATTAAGAACAGATTTCAATATTTAATGACTACACAGTAGCTTATTAAAATATTTGCACTAGTGTTTACGATGTTTGGTGGATTAAATGCCAATATATTTGTTAACTGTAGAACAACTTCCATTGCTCTTGCATCACTCTTGCATCGAATCCAACATTACCCCTGTGATGCTACAGAGGCTGCTTAGCCTAGAAAAACAGATTTAATCTTTGTGCATGTGGGATGGTGTCTGGAGAACTCAGCATGCTTTGGGAGGCAGGATGCAGTGAGAGGGTACAGGGGACAGCTGAATGGACAATTTGATAACATTTCTTGTAGGATGGCTGCATTCCTAAAACACAAACAGCTGGGTAAAATCCCTGCTTCCAGCTTAGCTGAACACTTTCTTCACTATTTAGCATTTGGAGGGTTAAGGGGGTCTGTAGGGATTCCCACAGTGACACAAAGACATTCTCATGTTCACAATCTCCTGCAATTTCTTCCCTGAAATCATAGGTTGAAGCTACGGGTGATTTATCTCCCTGAGTTTAACTGTATGAAGCTTATGAACTCTGCTGCATTTCAAACTGGAAGTACACAGTTGCAATTTAAATAGATGACATTTTAACTTAGGCCCTTGCAGAACACACCGAATGTCTGCCTTGTTTAAACTAGGGGCAAGAGACACATTTCCCTCTCCTGCAACCCCTGGATTGTCTTGGTGCATGGTGAAGATCCCTCCCTGTATTCATGCCATTGGCATGTTCCTAAACTTTACTCATTGACATTGGCTTGCTAAGTGATGAAAACAAAGACCACAATGTCTCTCCTTTCCAGGACAAAAAATGTTTCAGCATTCTTTTCAAGAAGCCAATTTAAAAAATATAAACAAACATCTCGTCACTCTTTTCCTTTGGGCCCTTTCCCTCCAGATGAAAGAAAAAAATTCCACCATTCAGGTCCCTGAACGATGCTTCTCCTGAGGAAGTCTCTGTGCCTTCAAACTCTTACATATGGTATTGTGCACACATACTTAATGCTGCGGTCCTTGGAGAGATGTCAGCAATTTATATCTCCATCTGCAACAAGTTATGAGCACCTGCATCAGCTCAGGCATCCAATGTGTGCAAGCCCTGCTCCATCCCTGCTGCCTCCCCAGGCTGACATTTATGGAGGCAGAGCCATGCCCCTGGAGATTGACGTCAGGTGTTGTCCATGAGGAATGTGCTCAGCCAAGGGCACCATCCACCCCAGCAGAACGGAGGGTCACCCTGTGGAGGAAAAATGTCATCTGTTGGTGATTAATCTGGGGAAAAAAAAAAAAGCATAAATATTCATGGTCTGAATGACTCCTTACAGGCCATTCAGAGAGCTCTGCACAGCATCATGGTTCCTCCACTGCAGATTTTTGCATGCTATGATGGTAGAGCTGCTAGGTGGGGCCTCTGTCAACAAACATAGCAATCACTTCTCATGCATATTTCTGTTTAAATCTCAGTTAAATTCTCATTTTAAACAATTCAAAATGAGATTGTAGCTTGTTGTCACCAAATGTTATCATAAAATAAATATTTAAATTTCTACAGCAAAGGTTAAAAGCTTGATGGAATGATAGTTTTGGACAGCAGGAAAATTTGAATGTTTACGAAATCCAGCAATACTCCTTATAGGATTACACTCTGACCAGTTATTTTGTCAATTTATCTGCAATTAAATGTGACCCTGCATATTTGATTCTTCTCTCTGTCCCATTGTCAAAGCAGTAAAAGATACTATTGCTGCTCAGTGCAAAATCTTAATTTTTGCATTTCCATTATATCTTTCATACAGAAGTCTCAAAGACTGCTGATATTAGTGATGCAGCTTTGTAGCACCCTTGGAGATCAGCAGCATCATGATCAGTGTCTGAACAATAACACAAATCAGGCAAAGAGAATTTGAACAACTAAGCAGACAAAAAAGCTTGTGGCATAGCCAGAAAGAGAATACAGGGCTGTTTTATTTAGAGGGGAACTGTTAATTTTTAATTTAATTTCTTCCCAGAAAATAATTCCCAAAGAAATACAACTTCAATCATTCTGAAATGATTTCTGCGTTTGACTAGAATTTATGAAGCAGTTTGAGATAAAAGTTGAAAAAAAGATGGGTTTGATTCCCAAGTGCTGAAATGAAAAGTTTTTGCCTTGGAAAAGGTGAGGTGTCTCCCTCCAGGTCTCATAAGCAGGAGGGAAGGAGGGCTGTGGAACCCACGATGCCCCCCCATGCTGCAGGGTGGGAGAGGGGCTCAAAAATTACAGGAATTTTATTAAATTAATGCAATTTTTAGTTTGTTACAGAAACTGGTTACACAGTTTGGTTCCTAAACTTTACTCACATGTACTTTCCTTTCCAGCCTCCCCTGGGTGCCTTATCCCTAGGAGCCTCTGTGGGTTGCAGTGAGCTGGTTTGGTTACTACTGCTGAAGAAAACAGCAATAACATTTTTGAATGTTTATGTCACCTGATTGGACCAGGTTATTCTGCAAATGTGTAAGCCACTGTTGTTTCTGGTACGTCTGTAGGGATGAGCAGGTGTTGCACCTCACGTGCAGCTGGACTGATACTTCTTCACCTTCTTGGAGACTTGAGCAATTTCTCAAAAATCAGAGTTGTGGATGATGCTTTGTGGATGACACAAGCCAAGACATTTGGGAAATTAATTTGAGTTTAACCCTGTTAAAAGGAATGAGAGAAGGGCAGGTTTGTGCTATAGATATGCGGTGCATTATATAAGTTATTGTACAACTGGAAGTAAACTCATGAAGTTTCACTGTTGATTTATCCCTAACAGCATAGCCAATTATTATAGTAATTAAATATTTCCTCTACTTATACCAGTCCTGTCATGAGAACTCAGCTTGATTTCCAGACCTTGCATATTAGTACAAAGTTACTGAGGTATGTAAGAATTACTTTGGAAATCTAATTATTTTTCCTGCTTAAATGGTAGAACATACCTCAGTGCTGAAACTTGGGAGCAGAGCAATTCACAGCAGATAATTTAAGAGATTTTTACCCCTTTCTTTGTGCAAATATTTTAAGCATCTTTTGCTGCTATTTGCTTGCCTAGCTTTTCTTGTTGTGTAGTTTTTTCTGCGTGAACAAGTTCAGGCCGATTGATTTTTAACAATCTGCTCCATGTAGATGACATTCACATTGGTTTTTTTACCAAGACTGTCTGCAATCTGCTCTTTTCTAATTCTAATGCAGCGTTGTAAATGGTTTAGTACAGGGGCTTTGTTCTCTCAGGCTGAGGGAGAAAGAAAAAGTGGAAGATGAGTTAATCTTGGAAGTTTGATGTTAGTATTTCTTCCTGGCCCTGTCCTAAGAAAAAACATAGGACATATGGACCTGGTGTTTAAATTATCCTGGATCTTTATCTGGAGGAAGATATGATTTAAGCATAGTAGCTTTCTGGAAACTTGATATTCCTTTCTCTGCTATCACAGTTATGCCATCTGATTGCAAGTGCATTCATTCACATGACCCTGTTTGAAAGATCTGTCAGATCTTTCACTGCTTCACTGAATTCCCCTGGGTGCCTGAGCTTTGAAGGTGGGTATAATTTTCTTAATCTCTGTAACCCCAGATCAGGAGCACAAGCTATTACATGTAAGTGCCTTTCTAAATGCTGCTTTTTTTGAGAAAAACGACATATTTTTAAGTGTCTTTTTCATCTCAGACTGAATAAAACAGCTTTCTTGGGCCTACCAGCAACCTGAAATGGACTCACTGGCCTTCTTTTTGTAGGCTATGTCGTTGTGTTTGCGTTTGTCACAGTAGTTCCTCCTTCAGTGCTTAAAGGAGCATTTGCACTCTCCGTTTTGTTTTTGTGGAGACAGTGCTGAACAGAAGTTAAAAATGACTATCAAGGGAGATAGTAGCAATAAAATCACAAGGTTCAGAGTAGCAGTATTATTTTGGCTAAGGAATTTGGAAAGAATTTAAGCTGTAAATCATGCCTGAGGGCTACATTTTATGTCAGGTGAAATCTTGGAGCGGTAAAGGAAACAGATAGTCCAAACTGAAGAGAAAACATGGGAGGAAGCTGTGAAGGATCTCAGAGGGAGCTTAGATGTTAGGTGAAATGGCTTTGGACAGTAAAGAGGCAGATTTGACAGGCAGCAAAAGGTGGGGACTGCATTTGTTGAGCAGCAGTTCAGGAGGTACGTATCAGCTGCGTTAGAATCTGGTTGAGGTTCCACCTGACAAGTAGGCACAGGGGAAAACACAAAAGCCACATTTTCCAAGCTGGTTCTGAAGTCTTTTGTGGTGCAGAGGTTCACAGATTTGGAAATAACTTAGAGAAAGTTTTCTTGATAGTTTTACTTGGAATCTCTTTTGGTGCAGGCAGAATCCCAGGGTGAATCACAGAGTTTATTTGACTAGCCCACAGAGACCAGATTAGTAGTTGGAGACAAAAAGGGATGAGTACTATGTTTCTATCATTTTGATAACAACAGTGTTTGTCTTGCCTCATGTGGCTTACAATTTAAATACACTATCCAGAGAAGTTTTGTTTCATTTTTTTGGAACAAAAATAGATATTTGGGGATTTGCATTTGAAGTTCTTGCAGAAAAGTGTTGGCACAGCTGGGAACTAAACTTTGAGCTCCTCATTCCTAGACTAAAGACTACTCTTCCTGTGTTTACAGATCCTCCACTGATGCAGATAAATGTTATGGTATGAAATACAATTCAGCTCATTTACATCAATAGTGAGCTGACCTTTTATAAAAAGATAAAACTTCAGAGTCTCATTATCCATTTGAAATCTATTTTGATTTCTAAATACAAGGACTGTAATCCAGCAGGGAGAATGTCTTTTGCATATTAAAATTCATCTTGTTTCATTCTATATCAGTTCTATCTCATAATAAGGTTATACAGAGAAAAGGTTGCATTTTTTTTTTGTCATACATCAGCCTGTTGGGTATTTGGATTCCACCCTTGTGTCATCCCAGTGTCTGTTGGCCCTGTTAAGTTGGCTTCTTACAGAAAGATGGACTGTATGTGATTCTGGGCTGGGCAAAGAAAATTAACTAAAACATCCTAAAATTAATTGCAGAACTATGCTCACTGAAGAGAACTGATAATGAAAAACACGACATGGAAAAAGAAAAAAGTGAAGAGAGGGATGATAGCAGAATGACATTTAAGAAGAGGTGAGATTTGGATTTGATCTTTATGGTTAAGGGTCAGTTGCTGTTACTTTAATGATTCAGTAATATTGAGGTTCAGCTGTATGGGAGGTTCCTCAGTTGTCTGAGAAGAATCTTTGAGAAGACTGTAAATAAACCTGAAATAGAGCAACTGACATATGTATTTTGGAATCTTTTGTAGTATATATAATTTATCATTTTAGAGTGGTAGCCAGGAAAGGATCTGACTGAATTGTGGGGTGGGAGAAGATTCTTTTTTCTCTTTCTTTGATTATTAATAATGATTGCCAGCCATATGCGATTTCTGGTGAACTTTTGATTCTTTCTCTTCTGGGAGCAATATATTTTGTGGCATTTTGACATGTTTAGCTGATTCTTCACCCAACATTTCATTAGCTCATTGGTCTTGATTTTTTTTTTTCTTGCAGGGATGAAAATTGAAAGCAGCATGTTGGTGTGCAGCTAGTGTGAGTGAGACCATGTTTAAATTCAGTGACAGAATCCTGCCTCCCACCAACCTACTGTTCCAAACATGCTAATGTGTCTTCTGGGATTCTGACACTGCAGTTAGAGTTTGGCTAATAATACAGCCCATACACTCTTAACCCTTGTGTTCATGCCTGCTATTCTAGCACAAGCTCTTGCATGAGAAAGTGGTAAACCTGATTGAAGAATTGATTTGGCTTCAAAGGATCTGGCAGACACCCCTACTTTGTTTTTCAGCTAAATAATTTTTAGTTTTGGCTTGTTGGATTGCTGCTAAATCATTATAATACTCTGGAAAAAAGGGCAAAGATTGGCAACAAGGAAGTGAAATTGTCCTTATTTCACCCCAGAATTGCTGTGAAAACTTTGTGAAAAGGGACCAGGCACCTTGAGATATTTTGCCTGTATTACTACTACTCAGTGCCAGACCAAGCCTGTGATTCTTCTTTAAACTAAGTGGAAAATTCTTCCCTGGTCTGAGAGGCTCAGAAATCTTCCTCCTTTCCGTTTTTAATTTTTTAAAAAAAGAATATTTTTCTAGTGATGAGCACTTTTATAATTTTATTGTAAGAGTATTTTTTCTCTGAATCTCTGTTTTCTCCTTCACTGAGATTTTGCAGATGTCTTTTAACACATGATACACTCAGGGCACATGAAGAGACTCCTTGCTGCAGAGGAAAACAATGCATCTGGCAGTAATGTTATAGATATGTGTGTATATATATATATGTATATGTTATATACATATAATGTTATATACATATCATGGACTATCTGAAAAAGTCCATCCTGTCTGGGGTGCAGAGAGCAAATTCAGTTTCTGATGAAGGGAAAGAAGCATACTGTGTCCTTAGTGCTAAATAAGGTGGAAAATAGTAAAGATGTTTTGCTGTCCTTGATAGATATTTACAGGTAATGCAATTAAATCTTTATGTAAGGTTTCTAGAGGCCTCCACCTGTGTGTTCCTCTTTTTCTGCAGTGTCAGGCTAGTTGAACTGCTGATTGATAAAACCATATTAAACTGCACTAGACCTAACCTAAAACTGGAATACTGGAGGAGCACTCTGTGACTCTTTAAAATTATTTTAGTTTTTTTATTAATTAGAGATTCTTTTTCACTGTGTGCTGCTGACCAGAGCCAGGATCAACTGTATCTACCTCCAACCTGAGCTGTGGGTGATGTTCAGTTCTATATTCAGTCTGTATTCCAAAGGGCCAAGTTCCCATTTGGAACTCTGTTAGCAATATTCTAATTTTTGATAGTCATAATGATTCCCACGTATATATATATACACACATACATATATATGTGTACATATATAAATATATACATATATATATATATATAACCTTCCCATTAAGACTAGTGGGTGTGACTTTGACTCTGGCATTGTCTTAAAAGGGACATTACACAGTTAGAAAGGGGGTATTGATTTTTGGCAGTGCCACAGAGTTGAAGGCACTCAAACACAACTGAATGTTACCAAGGTTTCTGCCTCCATTCAGAATAAGGCAGAAGTTTGGCTTTTCCTTTAGTGTGTTGCCTGTTCTCCTTCCCTGGGCCTGTAGATGCCCCAGGGAGGGAGGAAGGAAATGAACTTGAAATGAAGGAAGGAAGGAAGTTAGGAGAGAGGTTCAGGAAATAACAGCTTCCTCCTTGTTACACAACTCTGAAGTTCTGGTCAATATTTTCATTGAAGTTTCAGGTGATGCAATAGAGAAATTGATAGACTTATGAAGGGATTTGAACTTTTTTTTTTAGATTTAAATTAGAAATCAGAACTATTTGGAAAACTGAGGATGTGACTTGGAAAATTCTGGATATTGTCCAGAAAGGAGGAGTGGAAGTCCAACATTTAGGCAGATCTAATCAACTGCAATAGTATTTTGCGTAGGAATCTGGGACAGTACCAGTTCTGAAGGAAACCATCTAGCCTAGATTTATAACTGAGTTGGGTTAAGACAAGGAGTTGTTCAGGCTGAATAAAAGATTGATATTCATTGAAAAATGCAGATCAAGATTCTGCAAAGAGGGAGGGAATAATCTTCTGTCCGTGTCTGGCAGCTGGGGCAAGAAATTATGGAGTTTTACCATAGCAAAACATATTTAGACATAGAGTTGAGATAAACCTTCCTGAGGAGGACAGTGGCATATCAGAATGGATTATTAGCAGGGGTTGTTCAGACTCCATAACTCTGCAGAGGAAACCTTGAGGAATGTAAACTATAGACCTGTCAGGAACGTTATAGATATCATGGTTCTTCCTTGGGGAAGGGATGTGGACTAGAAGATTTCTCCTGTCCACTACAGACAGAAATTTAATTTTTTTTTTAACTGAAGTAACTCTGGTGGACTTTTTTTTTCCCCCTCTCAGCTGGGATATAGAGATTAAGAAGATGGAGTTAGTAACATGCCAAGATAAACCACGTGGGAAGGGGCCTCAGGGAGTCTGTTGGCCAATGTTTCAAGCAGGGTGAGCTGTGAGATCATACATGGTTTCCCTGGGCTTCAACCACTTGGGTCTTGAAAACCTCCAAAGATGAAGACACACAAGTGGCTGCTGGTGCCTGCCTCTCCCAGCTGATTCCCTCCTGATAAATGTTCATTCTCTTCCTTGCCTAAGTGCAATTGGACCCCCTGCAAAGGAGTTCAGGAGAGTTCAGCCCAATAAGGCACTTCCTTCCTTTACAAAATTATACACACCAATGAATACAAGATTTTTCGGACATAATTTTTGATTTTAATGTTCCTGTGGATGTGATGGGGGCACTGGAATGAAAATAATATTTGTGTTACTTGAAAGAATTAAGGGAACAATTCCATGGAGAAAACCAAAGCAGAGTAACACAAGGTAAACAGGTACCTTGGGAACCACTGATCAGTTGAATGAGTTGGAAGAAATGGATGTAAAATAGGACATCGTGGTTATTTTTGTATCAAAGGGAGAATGATGCATATTTAAACCCAGGGTTTTTTATTATTTCTTAGCCACAGTGCTTATTCTTCAGTTTGTTATAATTATTCTAATTGTTCTATAATAGGATTGCTATGAGCAGGTACTCTTGCTCATAAATGGATTAATCTGGTTTCCCCTGAAGACAAGGAGACATTTCTATTGATTTCAGTTGGAAATGAATTGAGTCCATTTTCTTTAAATTTGGCACCAGTTGTCATCACTTAGAGCTATTGTTCAGGGGGCGGTAAGAGGTAAAAAAGATGGGAATTAGTGTCTGACTGTGTTGCCCTAAATATGCTCTGGACTTGATCCAAATTAGTTTCATATTTGTACAAACTGTCCAACATATTGAATTGTCCTTGTCCAGCGGTTTCTTTCCTTTGCTTGCTGCCATTCTGAATCATTTTATTTGCTTTGGCTTCCCGTTGGGCCCTCAAGCTCTGGACCCTCATTTTGTTTGTGGCCTGGACAGTTTGTGGCCCTCAAACTGGGGATGGAGTTCTCATTGTGGATGGGTTTAATAAATACCATATGTCCTCACGATGTTTCCCTGTCCAGGCCAATCCTGCCCTTTTGTTGTTTGGCTGATCTAGCTTCCCTCTTTAGCAGACTGCTGAGTGGAAAACATCCACGCCAAAGTTCCCATTCCAGTGGGCTCCACTGCTGGAGGCCTATTTTATCTAACAGCTGGCCCCACGTCATTGTGAAATTGTAAATGCTCAAAACTTGTGCTCCCGTTCCCAGGGGTTTCACCATTAAAATTATTTTGCATTCACTACCTGCCAACACGGCCTGTAAGTGAGCCAGAAAAGCAGCAGATTAGGCATAACTATGAATTCTGAGTGGAATAGAGGGGTTGGAGATTGAATTTTTAGGTGAAAAAAATGGGCCTTTCATGAGAAACAAAACTGAGTACAAAGTGCTCTGTGGGGCCTTTATATTGAACTGTAGTTCACAATTAACACCTCTGCTGTTTTCTCACCATGGGAATAAAAATCCCCCCAAAAGTGCATTGTGTTAAGGTTTGCCCTTCACATTTTGGAGATCTTCTTCCAGCCAGATTCTCTTATTTCTGTAGGCAGAGTAAGTCATTGTGGCTTTCTATTTAAACAGAAGCTGGGTATTAACTGCACCAATCCAGTCTTTTCCCTAGGCTTGTAATCAATGGATGTAAAGTTTTAATCCTTTCGGTTTTACAGACCTGCAGAAACGAGTAATGAGAAAAAAAAGCCTCTTGCATATTTTCACCTTTAAGTGCCCAACTTTTCAGTGCTGTGAACAGACTGATTGTGTAGTACAACAGATGCTGGGGTCTTTCATCCTTCATAACAAGGAAGGAAAAAAAGTCGATTACACATTTGCAACCTGGAAATGTTGCACTAAGGAGTGAAGCTATCTTTCTATAATGAATATTTACAATATGATTGTTTCAGTTCTTAATTATCACGAGGAGCATCTCCCTTCCATTTTGCTGCTATAACCTGTGCTTGTGGGAATGGCAATTTGATCTTTCTTGTGATGCCATTTGTCATCAAATATGAGTTTGTGTTTCTAGTAACAGGCCATTTCTTTTAAATGATTTATCTGTTTTCCTTTCTCCTGCGATAACTCGGCCTACGTGCTAATGATTGCCTGCTGATGTTGAAATGTAGTGTCACTGTTCATGTTTTGTTAAACTGAAATGATTGTACTTCTCTTTTAGTGTTTATTTTTGTTTGACAGGTGGGGAAAGAGAACACTTGCCATCCTTTATTTACTATTAAAGTTCAGTTAACATTGTACTGTGTTGTCTTTGGAGCTGTACTTATCTCAGGTGCTTGATAGTGGAGAGCTATTAAGAAAGAGATAATTGAATACTACTTCAGTTTTGTGTAGCTGTGGAAGACCTGACACCAGTATATAAATACAGAAAGAATATTTTGGTGGTAGGTATAATGGAAGAATTAAAATAGTTAAAAAACAGGAAGACCAAGGCCACTTGTCAGTTTAACCTTAAGAAATGTTCCTTACAGATGTGTTTAGAGTGGGAATTTGTAGAAGAGAACCTGAAAGGAAAACAACCCAACTAAGCAAAGACAGGGTAACACTCTCACTCTTTGTTTATATTTGGGTTTTTTCCTGCTTTCATTCTTGAAGAGAATCCAGAAAAGAAAGCCCAACTCCTATTCCCTTTCTGATAATCAATGCATAAAACCAGTAGCAAGTGCCGTAAATAACAGCTGCACAACTGTTGAAAGTTCTGGGAACTGAAATATATGGTGATATATGATAGAACATTAAGTGATGGCTTTAAAATATTATTTGGGATATATTTTGTCTTTCTCAACATAACTCAGGAAGAAAATAAGAAGGTGAAATAATTGAAACAGGCTTTAAAAGTGCTTGGCTTTTTCTTAAAGTGGAATTGAAATAGAAGTTTTATATGTGTGCATGTATATATATTTTTCATGGTGTTTGACAATGTAAACTTCTTGTGTTTAACATTCTGCATTGCCTGTAGTTTAAAATTCTTCAATCAAGTGAAAGAAAACATACCAATACAATCATGCTGAAATATTAAACAAAATGGCATATTTCAACCAAATATAGATAGCAAGACATATAAAAACATTTCAGCCTTTTTGGTTGGCATATTTCACTTCTAGTTCTTCCAACTTCACAATGCTTGACTTGGGCTGTATTCTAAATTGTGACAAAGGCCACCATTGAGGTTTGGAGATCTTGAAAAGATCTGGACCATAACACAGAAAGAAGAGAAAGTAAATTTGGTAACATTCCTCTGGGTAATTCTTTCCTCAGAGCCAGTTTGAAAGAGGAGGGGTGTACACCCATAACAGAATACTTGTGAAAAAGCCAAACAATTGGAGCAAGAAAATTTCAGGAAAAATCATTGAATGACTAATTTCAGAAACAGCGAAAGCCAGCTCACAACTGAACTTGTAAAAGACAAGAGAAAGATCCAGCGTTTGTTTTTTACGTGGTTGTTATTGAGAATTTTGCTTGATGAGCGATTCAGAATGATTGACATGTTTTGGCACAAGCAATTGTTCAGTGACTTTTGAACAGTCCCCCTCACACTTTACTTATAGTGCCAGTGGTCACAATTCTTGATCTGTACATGAATTAATTTCTTTTTGATTTTGTTGACTCCTGAAACTTTCTCTTCCCACTCAAGAGGCAGAAAGGATAATTTATCACAGGCAGTATTGCTGCTCCTCCAGGTACATGATCATGTACTTATGTGTTTCATGTTCCCAGGAGGAAGAAATGAAAATTCTGGTAAAAGTGACCTTCCCTGTGTCAACACAGCATTATTGATGACAGACATGTTTCTTTTATTTGCTTGCTTCTACCATTACTGAATAATCTGTTGGTGTCGCAAATCCTTCCCCTGCCCAGTTCATGATATTTCATGTTTTTATTATAAGCCTTATCTGCTCAAAAACCCAGATGACACATAGTTTATTGAACAGGGATAATATAGCATGCTCTGTTATTTCTTGGATTTGGACTAATCATAGAAAAAAAAATTGTAGTGAAATGCAGGTTAAAATGTAACTTATTTTTTTACTAAGTCTTGTAGAATTCATTTTTAAATATAAACCTAGTCTTATGAATCACAAAGTTTTAAATTTTTATTTTCTTTCTCTTCTATATAAATCTTAAAATTGTGTTCATATTTTTATATGAGAAAAAGATAGATGCCCTTTATAAATTGCAGTCAGGGTGGCATTAAATATAAATAAACCTGGCAAGTACAGGTACCAAGATTAGTGTGACCTTTCACAACTTAAAATGCAGTTTTGTCCTTTACTTTGATCTACACTGATGTAGTGTTATTAATAATAATCATGAGATTGTCTTTGCCTTCAAGAGAGGCTTTAAAACAATATGTTTTTATAGCATCTCATTTGGTGGTTTCTGATTTTTTTTGATAGGGTTCAGCTCTCAAGTTTCGCTTAAAAGCAGAGGTAAGAAATTGTTTTGAAATCTGACCTTCAAATACAGTCACAACTGGGATTTTAAAGAAAAAACACCCAAAACAGTGAATATTTTGATAAAATTGTGTGCTGACAATGTTCTGCTGTCTGCTCAGCCCATGCATTTTTTAACAGTTAATGATATGGCAGTATTATGCAGCAGAACTGTTTAGATGCTTGCTGTGATTATCCACTTTGAACAGGATGGAGCCTATCTGGTTATTTCATGGGAGTTTTCAAAGATCAGTCATAATTATAAGCTGCAGCTGGGTTTGAAATACTGACTTGTAGGTGAACTGTGTCACATCTCTTATGAATTTTTATTCCACCCAGAAAACATGGAATACCAGATATGTCCTTTTCTCCAAACCCTTTCACTGACTCAGAGTTACAATTTTCTGCGAAAATTCCCAGATAACATGATTTTTAAAAAAAATAAAATTAATGACCTGGTATCTTCTAAGTTTTTATAACCCAAAAGTGAGTTGTAACCTGTAGAAAACAGGGGTTAATTGATGCATTTTCTTTTTCCTGGCTCTTTTTATAATCACTACAGTTAGCTGCTGCCACATGACACCTGAATTGAAGGTTTCCCCTCAGAAGTCCAAGGTACTCCCCACATATCCATGTGGAGGTCACTCACAGAGCTTACCTGGGAATGAATAATGCAGCTGGGAAAAGAACAACATCCTAAGAGCTGCAAATAAGGTATTTGAGCAGAGTGACATTCCAGTGATCGTCAAGTAGAGCTGAACTCTGAACATATTTATTGCTGGATTGGTCCTTGAGAGGGAAAAAATTGTCAGGGAAGGTGGATAATGTGGTACTGACACAGGGGATGAGTTATGAGCTATCCTTCATAACATTTTATTTCTAAGAGCTCTCTTTTTCCAGTTGTGGCAAGCAGTTGTTTTTGCTTTTGGCTTTTTTCTTCATCCTTTCAAAAACATCAACAGCTCCAAATCCATAACCAGAAATCAAAACTACAACAACAAAACAAAGTCCAAACCGGAAATTCACAGAAGAGCCAATTTTACCTGACTGTTCTCTAAAAGCTCTGCTCTGGCTCTGACTTGCAGCTCCTTCCCAACCAAATTCTCTGTCCCCCCATGCAAATGGGTCCTGCAGGGTGGGCAGACACAAAGTGCAGCCCACAGAGTCACTTGGCTGATGTCATTTGGCTCAGTCACACCAGGGCTGCTCTGGTTCACCTGAGAAGTCCTATATTTTCCAGGAAAAAAAAAAAAAGGAAGGTCTTGATTTCCTTCTTGGATGATCAGTGTAGGCTTCAAGAGATTTTACCCTGTATCGTAGCTGTTCTTAAAGCCCTGAAGCAAACTTTATGTAGTGCAGTAGCAGTTTCATTTACTTGGTTGCCCTGAAAGAGAATCAGATTATACATTTGTCAGGCGAATAAGACATGTCTGAAACACTGAGGTTTTTTTCAAGACTGGAAAATCAAAAAGGTAGATCAACCATGGAACAGTAAGTGATGGCCTTAGAAGCAGTGCTTTTTGAAGTATTGCAGTGGTTTTCACTCTTTTTCTTGTGTATTTCCCATAGATTCCATGTCTTTAGTAAGATTGTGGCCCTTCTTATTTTCTACAACAATAATACTTCAAAATGACTTTTCAAATAGGAATGGCTAAACATTTTACAAATACCTGTTAAATCTCATAACATTTCCTGAAAGATTGAGGCAGACATTTGTGGAGCTTGTACATTAAAAGTATCTCCTTTGTACCTAGCATTACTATAATTATAGTAATAATTATGCTATTTTGTACCTGCTTCTGTCCTTTATTCATGAGTAATTTTTAAGCTGAGAAGAATCTCCTCAGTCTCAGTCTGCTCTTTCTTTCAGAGGCCCAGGAGGAAATCAGATCAATTTTATTTGAGGAATGTCACATTTTGGAAAATGTCTTGGAGAAATTTGTTTCAGGATTTAATTCTGCAGAAATTTTCAGCTTTAAATTTTTGGATGAGTCACACAAACAGTTTTGGTGTAGTTGAAATTTGGTGTCCAGTCAGGTTTAGTTTCTGTCACAGGTTTTCATGGGGGTTTTCTGTATAGTGCTGAGAATCATCAGGATGTACGTGTTTAAAGGGGTTAAGATCCTTCTGATGGCCTTAATTCTGGCATTGCTTGATTATTTTTAAGCATGACCTTATGAAATTTCTCCAGTATTGTTGTTGTGTTGCTCAGGCTGCAGTCCGCACACGTTTGGGGTCACCAAGTGTTGCTTGCCGAGGTTGGGCGTGTCCCACTTTAGGGACAGAAAGAGCAGGCCAGAAGCATCGCAGTGAGGAACAAACTCTTCTACTTTATTTACAATTTAACTACTTTATACATTTGTACAGAGGTCCAGAGATTGGCTACAGAGGTAGCTACCTCTCAACCTGGATGGTGGACAGCACCATCAATCAATTCTTCTCTCAGAGGAGAAGAATGCAAACATTCTAAGAATAAACATTGTTCACATGAAGCTGCGTGAGGAAACTTCTGCACAGAGACAGAAGGCAGAAAACTCAGGGCAACATTGTTGTACTTCTAACTATAGAGATTATATTATATGAACTCCTTGGTTTCTGGAATTTGTACTCCATTCCCACCTCTCCAGAGCTTTCTGTTACCTGCAGAGCTCCCATAAACTTCCCTCTCAGCAGATCACACCAATTCTTAACCTGGAAGGCAAAGGAGAGGCAGCCACTGCAATAATTGTATTTTCAGGGTGGGAGATGGGGAGGGGAGGAGTGGAGCTGCTGGCTGCTGCTGCTGCAGGGGCTGCCTGGGCAGCCTTGCGGGTGACGAGCTCACTGGTGTGAGGCAGAGCAGAACAATTTCTTCCTGGCCAGCTCCAATTGCTGTGACCCTTCTCCCTCACCAGCAGCTCATTTCCAGGGAATGTGAGATGTAGCTGGCTGAACGATATCCCAGCAATCTGAGGAGCTGCAGTAGATGTCAGGGTATCTTGGGTGTTATTTTCAGCAGAACTTTGAAATCTGAGGGTGAGGATCAAATAAGATCTGTCAAGAATCTTCCCGTGGCTCAGAGCATCTCTGTCCCCGCAGAAATCTGCCAGATGACATCCAGAACTGAGAGTCATGTGTGCTCTGTGCATGAGTCACTTTGTGGGTACTTGGAGACAGACTTTTCCTATCATAAAACTGATTCAATCAAAACATTACAAATTCCTAAATAGCCTCTGACAATAATAGCTATATGTAAAGCAGGACAATTATCAGATGGATTTTCAAGACATGCTGACAGTCGTCTCACTGATATTTTTTCCTTTTCAGCCCTGAGGTCATATTTTGTCTGTATGTTTTGCTGAGTGCCTTGTAAGAACTCTATAAATAAAAAGTTATAACCATGTGTTTGCATTTTCCTTGATTAAAATGTGATGTAAATGTATTTAAAATGGGATGCAAATGATATGAAAGCTCCAGGCGTATTTTTTCCAGCAAGACCCTCTGCATTGTAAAGGTTGTTAACAAAGCAAGGAATTTAAAAGCAAAAAAAAAGGAGATAGGAAAAAAAAGAGAAAAAATTAAGTCATTACTGGAAGCAAGAGGGCAATGAAGGAGACATTTCACAATTATAAAATGGGTTTAGAAAGAGGAGGCAAGACATGTTGGTACAGAATTCACTCATTCCTGGTGACTGTCAGGAAGAATTAACTATATCCTTGGGTCTTTTGCTAGGGATTGCTTCAGAAGCCTGTACTATAATGTACACTATATTTTCTACTGGTTAGAGTTTATGTATTAGGATGGAATTAGCTGCAATATCTTTCTGAGAATCAGACTTAGTATTGAAGGAATTTATGGTTTCAATGCTTTCTTGTCTGGAGTTTGACATATCACAATTTGGTGGGACATGAAATCGTGAGAGGAACCTTTATGAGACAATTTGGACTCAGGGTTATAAAATAAGAGAAAAAAACCTGCCTTAAAAATGTGGTACACAATTCACAGGTCTGTTTTCACAAAGGGATGAGTACAAAGTCTGTTAGCACGGGGTTTAGCATTTCCAAGCTCTGCACCTTCTGCTTTATTGATGTCATACTTGGGTTTTTTGAAACTGTGTTTTCTTGTTTTCTGTTCTGTGTGTGTGCATGCACGTATAAGGATGTGTGCATGCATAAGTACCACATGAAATGACTCTTCTTGAATCTCTAAACAATGGAAAACCAGATATTGCTGAATTACAGCCTTCAGACAATTCCTTACTGGATTTATATCTTCATATAAAAACATGGCAGGATGAGATTCTTGGGTTCATTCCTACACCTGCTTGTTTAGTTTAACTGCCTTTAGAGCTGCCTTTGGTCACTGACTTGGCATAAATAAGGCATCAGGATCATATTACTCAGCCAGTTTTGCAATAGTTTGCTGGAGGGAGGAATGGGGGCTGTGAGTGAAATTGTCTAAAGGCACTTCCTTGTTAACAAAGTCAAAACTTGCTTAAGCCTTCCTAGCTGACACAGAAAATTCACAGCCACTCAATACCTGCTTGAAGAAGTGTAAGTCTAAGTCAATTGCAGAGAAGACAGTTGAAGGTCAGAATAAAATACTTCATCAGTTTTATTTAAGCAAGAACAGAACTGTGATCCTGATTTTAACTTTTTGCATATTCATTTATCTCACCACAAATCTAAATATCTGTCATTGCAGCAGCCTGCGATTTGGAGAAAAGAAACACCTTTCCTTGGGCTGGAAGATTTTAAAAGGCAAGATGTGACCTTTGAGATATCTTTTTTTTTTTGTCCACAACAAAAGGCTCAGCAGTTCTGGGATGCAACAGGGTAGGTCAGATGCAATGTGCTGCTGAGCTGATCAAATTCTGTGGCAACTGGATGCACAAGTTAAGAGCTGACTTGGCAGGTACTGTTCCCAAGGCAGTTAATTGTCTCCAGCAGCTTTTCTTCTATTTGCTCTTTTTTAAGAACAGTTTTCCTGGGTGACAGAGAAGCCAATGCAAATACCCATAATGAGTATTGCTTTAGGTTTCATTCAGAACACAGGGCTCCCCTAACAGCATGTGAAAACTCCAGACATTTCCCACAGCTCAGACTGAACTGCAGTAAGAACCGGCTTTAGACAAGAATAAATAAACCCCCATGAGAGAAAGGCAGTTTATGTGGCAGGTACCTTCTTGGCTCAGCCACCACTAAAATGAGAGAGATTAGGAGAAATTCCCTTTATGATTTAGTGGTATTTTATTTTCTCCCTCGAATGCTATCTTGATTAAATTAGCTGGGGAAAACCTGCCAAGGTCTTTAAAGATGTATAAAACAAGGTACGCCAATAATGTCAAAAGGTATCTTAGTAAAGTTCAACGTGTTTGTACTAATAAAACCAGTGATTCAAGAAACTCACACTTCTGCAGCCTTTGAATGAGAGAACTTGTTCACTAGGTGTGAGTGAGTCACATTGCATGCATGTCCAGGCATTTCAGGGTTTTATGTGCATGAGGCTAATGTTGTCAGAGTGCTACTGAGCTCACAAGGAATGTAGAGGGAAAAAAAAAATTTCCTTACCAAGCCCTGTATGTTTTTGAGAGGCAAGGAAATATGTAGAGGACTTCATCAGATATGACCAGTATATTTAAATTGCTTGCAATGATAACAGAAGGAGATATTAATAACAGATAAAGAGGTTCTTAGTTACATACTTAAAAGCTTATTTAAAGAGCCTAGATTAGATCATAGATCAACACAGCCTCACTGGAAAAAGCACTCGTCTTACACATTGGGCTGCACACTGCAGCACTTAACTGAGACTTTGGTGAGATAAAGCTGTTTGGCTTTTAAGTCAACCTTGAGATGACTTTCACTTTAAAAAAAAAAAAAAACAACAAAACCCAAACCACTTTGATTATGTATCTGGTTTGCATGCTAAATAAGCTGCTCAGCTAAAAATATACGCCCGCAAGGAGCTTATGTCATCTCCCCCCAAATGTGTGACAGAGAGTGAAAGACAGGCAAGGCAGAAGAGGCAATATAAGAGCTTAAGTTTTAATTTTTGTCAGGATGAATTGGTAAATTTGTATTAAATTATTTAATACCTGGAAGACAAAGGCTTTGGCTTTTAGATGACAAATCTGTGACAGCTAGAGGCCAGACCCACAGGTAACGTGATCATGTGCAGTTTGGGGAACTTTGTTCATTCTGTGCTGTTTCACACCAGTTCCAATGTTCATGTGTAAACCTCATGACCTTTCTGTCCATTTTAAAAAACACAGAAAAGTTGGGTGTAATACCTGTGGCACCTGAGATTGACTCCTGCACCCCATTCCTACTGTGCACCTCCAAAACCAGGTGCAGACCTGGCTGCAGTGGGCTGTGAGCTGGATCTTCAGAGATCCCTGAGCAGGGGAGCTGGGGCTGCCCCTGTGCCTGCAGCCAGCACACCAGGAGGAGGGACAGGTCCAATCCGTGTGCGCTCCTCCCTGCCCTGCTTGAAAAGGACGTGCCCCCAGATAAATCCAGGCACTGCCAGAGCTCTGACACCTTTCTCGGGAATTCACAGGAGGCAAAGCTCTGAAATGCCAGATTCCTAGTAAATTCTCTCAGCTTTTCATTAGTTCTCTGGTTGTAGATACTTACCCCAGGAGACCCTTAAGGGCCTTTTTATTGTTCTAAGGAGCTTGTTGGAATAATTTAAATAGATATGAATGCTGTGTTCTCTGGATGGGAGGTGAAGGAACCATGATAGGGCTATTATTTTACTCAAAGGTGGAGGCTGAAAAAATAGGGAGTGTTTAATTTTAGAACTCTCTACCACTGAACAGCACTGCCCAAGGGCTGTGGAGAGCAGGGCAGTTTTCAAAGACTTATTTTTTTTATAATTTTTTTTCCTCTTTTGTAATCTCCTCAACTAAACGGGGGTCAGAAATGGAAAAGGAAACCTCAACAATGCAGCCCAGCCCCTGGGGAAGCAAGACTGATTAATGGACAATTTTATGGCTCATTTGTAAAAAGGGAAACTAGCAGAGTGCTCTGTTTACTTTGTCCATACAATTCATATCAGCATTTACGGAAAAAAAAATAGAAGATGTTTGGATATCTTGAATACCTTGGGAAAACAAGCAAATAACTGATGGACATCTGCAGTGAAGAGTACAAACTACTGGAGGATTTATTGCAAACACTGCATGTACTGGAATGGTCAGACTCCTGCAGATTTTCCTTTAGCCTCGTGTTCTTCCTGTCAATTTATTTCTGAAGATTAGTTTGGAGCTTAAGGATGAGTTTTCCTCTAAGAGAGGCAGTGTTTGCAGACCTACAGCCAGCCAGACCTACAGACCCACAACTGGTTTGGGGGGCTTAATGAGACTTCAGAGTCTCTCTGTATCTCTTTGTATGTTTGAGCTACCATGGTTTGATTTACTGCACTGCTCGCCAAGTCTGGAATTAGAGCAGCAGCAACAGGCAATTGCATCTCTAAACCTCAGTAAGTTTGTGTAAAAGGCTCTGGCTTCTTTTTTCAGAAGCTTTGATTCAGAGTTACCTACTTCACACCCCCTGTGTCTCCTCCCCTGCCAAATAATAAGGAAAAAAAAAAAAGAAGAAAACAAATGGGAAGTGCTAGATTAGCCTCTGCCAAGTTGTACACAGAGTGGCTGTCTTTGGCAGTGAACTGACAGCACTGGGACCGTTGGATTATTTTCAGATGTGTTATGGCTATCATGAGATATCAACTGACTGGGAATCACACTCTGGGAAGAGTAAAAGGTGGAAGAGAAAAATCAGAAACAAAGAAGAGGTACTATACAAGGAGACGTGAGCTGGGAGAATACTGATAGAAGTGAAGTATCAAATACCTCCTAGATTTTGCCAAAAATAGCAAGCAAATTATGTAAACCACAGAGGAGAATAGTCTCTTTAAAGTCCACAGAGATCTGCATGTGAATGTACACAAACATCCATTGCATACATGTGGTGAGGCTCAAGACAGTGCGAGTGCACTGGAGCGAAAAGCTGTGTTGAAAACTTTTTGTGTTTAACACCACCATCTCCCACATCATGGACATCAATGTTATTATTTAATGCTACACTTGTCAGCCATGAAATTTGCTTCTCTTCTGGTACATGTATCTGAGTTACATTTACTTTGGTGACAAGTTGCAGTGGCTCAAGGTAAAGGTGAAACCTGCAGTGAATACATTCTCAGGAAATGTACACAGAAGCTCAACCCTTTATGGATCCCTCTATTTTGAGATTCTAGTTGTGGTTGGCATGCTTTCACTGAATAGGTGAGGTTGGAAGAGATATCCAGAGACTCTAGTTCAACTCCTCGGCTCAAAGCAGGATCAGCTGCAGCAGGTTGTCCATCTGTGATCAGGATTGTGGTTATCTCCAAGAATGGAGGCTCCACAATGTCTCTGGGCAGCCTATGGTAGGGTTTGCCCCTCACCCAAAAAAGTGTTCTCTTATGTTTGAATGGAATGCTCTTCTGCTGGATTTGGGGCCCGTTGCCCAATATCCTGCCACCTGTTACTGGATATTACTATGAACCTGGCTCTATCTTAATTCTTCCCACCAGGTATTTATTTTTATTTGCCCTCCTGGCCCCAATCCCCCCACTACATTCCCCCAAACTTTGTCTTCTCCATATTGAACCACCACAATCTTCTCAGGCTCTCCTTATCAGTCAGGGGTTGCAAGGCCTTATCATCCTTGTGGCTTTTGCTGGGTCTGCTCCTGTGTGTCCCTGTCTCCTGTCCTGGGGAGCTCAGCAGTGAGCACAGAGCCCCAGATGTGTGCTGGCACTGCTTATCCTGCTCCAGCCAAGGAGGTTGTTGCCTTCTTTGCTGTAGAGGTGCACTGCCTGTGGTCATCTTGGTGTCCAGTACGAGCCCCGGGGCTTTTTTGAAAAAACTGCTTTTCAGCCACTTTGTGCCCAGGTTGTTCTGGCTCAAGAGATTACTGCTCCCCAGGGGCAGGACTTTTTACTCTCCACTGCTGAGCCTTATGAGACTACTGCTGGCCCTTTTCTCCAGCCTGTCCTTGTGCTTCGCTATGGCAGCACAGCTGCTGTTCACACATCATCTGCACACTGGGGAAGGTGTCCTGTGTGCCAGCACGCAGAAGATGATGATGTCAAACAGGAATGAAGATGATGAAGATGTTAAACAGTGTGGGCCTCAGCCATGCCAAGACCACCAGTCACCAGCCTCCTGATGGACTCTGTGCCACTGGCCACAGCTCTGAGCCAGCAGAGCAGCTCATTTCCAGCCCATCTCTCTGCCCCTTTCTCTGCTCCATGCTTCATGTGTTGTCTGTGTGGATATTGTGGGAGACTGTGTCAAAAGCTTGGTGTAAGTCAAGGTAAACAATACCCACAGCTCTCCCATGGCTCTAGCCATGTGATAGTAGAATGCTGTCAGGTTGGTCAGGAATTATTTCCCTTTCATAAATCCATCTGGTTTCTTTAGGGGCTATAGCTGCATTTGGGAAAGCAAACCAGGGAAACAAAGGAGGTGAGATTAAATCCGGAAGCTTTATATGTATGTTAAATTTTGTCATATTGGATTCTTTACCCTAAGCTCAAGATTGCAGTGTCGTGAATAGAGTCTCCTATGATAATAGAGTCTCCTAAGAGGGTCTAAGGTATGTGTTATCTCTGATTTCATACGCAACAGAGAGAGCTCATACTTGACTGGTGGATTTCCATATTTTTGGGCTTTGTTTCAGAGTGTTGAATGACCACCATCACTGAGATGGCCTAAATGTCTCTCTCTCCATCCCTTCATGATCTATGGTCTCCCTTGACTCTTCAGAGTTGGGGCTGTCTTACCAATGAATACCTGTAGTATTTGCTTTCTTGTGAGGCCATCTTGTCTCACCAGACCTCTTCACTTTTCATTTAGCCCAATTTTATATATGTTTGTACAGTGAATTCCTTAGTCTCTTGGCAGACAATTTAATTGGTTCATTGAGCTTTGTTACTCTTTCATGCAAAAATCACAGTTGCCTTTGAGGGATTGTCCTTGCCTGTTGTACAGTCTTGTACATTGTGGAGATTTTGGCACTGATAAAATGCTTTTGGCCAGACTAGATGTGTGTTATTTACTCCTGTTTCTTCAGAGGCAATTATTCTAAGGTTGACTGTAGCATCAAACAAATATCCAAACCTACAAATGCTTCTGATCAGCTTTTAGCTGTCTGACAATGCTGGGCTTAGTGCATGTGCATGTCATTGGGAACAAGCATTGAATTCTGGAGGGATTCGAAGCCAAAAGTCGGCAGACTAAATGGATTGGCCAGAGAACAGGAACTGAGAATTTCTCCATTCAGCACTGTGTGTTGTGAGTGCCTATGAAAGGCTGGCCCTCCATATTTCCATGGGCATTTTAATGCCCTGGGGTGCCATTTCTCAGAAGAACAGAACAGGAAATCTGTGCCTCTCATCATCTTTCTGTTGCTAGATATTGGAAGTATCTTGAGGACATGATCTCCTGTTGTTTCTTCCTCATAAGGGACTTTTTGAAGGGAACACTATCTTGGAAAAACACGGACCCATGCACCACCTCAGCTATTGAAATAATTCACATTAAGAGGGTTTCTTGTGGGATAACTGTATGCAAGGCTTGTTGAGCAAGATCCCTTCTGGGTGGCCTTTGTCCATCTCCCAGTGTTTTCATGACACATCTTTTGCTGCAAAGGGTAATTAAAGGCTTCACCTCAGAGGTTCATGAGGAGTGGAAAGAGGCATTGCCTGAACGATGATGTGCCCGACACTTTTGTTCGTATCACTCTCCTGATAAGTTCAAGCTGTTAAACTCCAGCTAACCAATCAGCAGAACAATTTACTACCTCTGTGTCATTTTAAGTGGGCTGTCTGGCTGGAGCAGGATGTATTCAAATGAAAGTTAACAAAGTATGTTTTCTTTTGAGGATTTGTCTGCTATAAAGAGCTTGAAGGGAAGTTTTGAGCAGGCATTTTCATCCTGTTACAGCTGAAATATCCATTGTATACCTCCCACAGCTTCAATAACTGCAGTTATTTTCATTTCCAGCACATTTAGAAACAAATGATGTTGAATCTACTTTATTTGATGGGAGAGGTTCATAAAGAAATGGCAAAGGGCATTTTTAAAATATTTGGCCTTCAGATATCCTCTTCTTTCCAGATCCTTTAAGCCATGCTCAGGTGACCCTTACAGGCTGAGCAGCAAAACCCTGCTGGGAGAGAGGGGCCCGGAGCTGCCACAGCCTCCCTTGTGGTCCCTGCCGATCAATGTCTGCTCTTATTCCACAAAGAGCCTGGACTGTCTTGGCAGGGAAAGCTTCATGGGATCAGGTATAATCCCCTGAGGAAAACAATTGTATACAATAAGAACTTGAAAGCATGAAAGGAAAAGATTTTCAACTCCTCTAAGCAGAGCTTTATTGGTAAAAACTGCATCTGCCACTTTTCTGTAGTTAGTTTTCTATTATGTGAAAAACTGTGGAAAGCAAGGCTCATACCATTCATAAATGAGCTTATCCTGTAATTGAAAAATAAAATGAAGTTATTTGGCTGCGAACCAGATATAAGCTTGATGGCTGAGTGTAAGGTATTTGTTTTCTTGTGCTGACTTCTCATATTTTCTCCTCCCCTTACTCCAATCCATCTGTAGAAATGTTTTCTTTTCTTGTTACCTCGAAGCCTGAATGTTGTAGATTCTGGGTGAAAGACTCAATTCAAATCCTTTTCTTCCATTCTTCTGTAGAAATTCAAGACTTATTGGTTCAGAGAAGGTGGGTTCTTCTTGTCTTTCCTCTTTTTTTCCTTTCAGGATGGTCATGTTGTTGAATTTTAAAACTCAGTGTTAGCTAACAGTGACATGATGGTGAAATGCCTATTTACCTTTTGTGAGACTGCAGCAGCTTTTTTCCTCTGATAGGGAACGTGGAAACCAAGCAAAGTACAAGTTTATGGGTTTTTTTCCCTTTGCTGATGAGAGAGCCCTTGAGGATATTGTTAAATGCTGGTTTATAGGATAGTCAAACCCTGCAGGTAAATGTTACCTGTAAAAAAGGAACATTGAACTTGTGCTATATGTACATGAAATGTCTTCCTGTGTGACCGGGATGCCAATAGGAATTTCCCAGACACCACTCGGGGCTGCAGCTGAGAAAAAAAAGGCACTAAACCGATCCTTTGTCTGCCCTGACTGCCTTGGAATTAGCTGTAGAGAATTTAATATCCTTCCATTCAGATCCCGTAGCTGGCTGTGCACAAGAAGGAGAGAGACAGCGGTCTGGGCTGTCCATGATGCAGGTGATGGGCAGAGCCAAACTGTTCTTGCCCCCATTCAGGGTAAGACCTTGTACACTGCTCAGAGTTTTTGGGCAGCATCAAGGCTCAGGGGACCTCGATGTTAGGTCATGTGTCTGCCTGACCTTTATTCAAGCCATGTTTTTTTAACCCCACGTGTAGATTCTCCTGGTTAGATTATTGAACTTTTCAAACCTCCCTAGAAGGAAGACAATGAAGCTGCATTTTGTCTCTCTCTAGCTACCAAAGCTCAAAATTAACGCCTATTCTACATTCTTGTAGTCTCTAAAATCCTACCTGCTTCCAAGGAGCCTAAATGAGTCTGAAGTGCAATTAAGCCATTCTATTTAATCTCAGCTGTGAAGACAGGGTTCAGAAAGAGTGATGTTTTTGACATTTGTCACTTGCACAATCACCTTCCAGCGCCAGCAGAAGAAATCCATTACCCTTTGTGATTAGAGAGTGATTTTAACTAGCAGAGTTATAGGGTGATACCAGCTACAGTGACAGATATATATCCTGGAATGCTTTCCCAATCCTGCTGGGTTTATAAAAGGGATACAATCAAGACAATGTTATTTTTTTTTATAGTCACATTTCTGGGAGGCAAAAAATCCTATTCTTCCCACAAGTAATATTTTGATATGCACATTCAAATGATATTGAAATTACACCTATTAACTGTTAAAAGTAATAGATGCACATTAGTATCACAGAAAGAAAATACTACAACAGGCAAGAACTGAAACAGAGCTGGGGAATTCAACATCATCAATTTATGATTTGTCATGTTGGGGTTTTTTTTTGTTGATGATTATTTGTGATAGAAGGTGTTCCCAGCTTTTAAAAGAAACAACACAGGACAGAATTATATCCTGGCATGTTGATAACACCTCTTCAAAATCAGAGACGAATGAAACCCACATTTAAATTAACTATTTATTTAAATAATATTATTTAATTTAAATAAAGTAATGAGCTAAACTAGTAAATAAACTAGTATTTAATTTAAATAAATTAGTAAGCCCACATTATTTTAAATATGAACCAATTCTGGAAAATGGGGGACTGTAAAAACCCATGAGCTTCAATAAGCCATGGTCAAGTAATTATGACTTTGTGATGAGTCAAACCAAAGCTTCAAATCCAGACATTCCTGAGCACTACATTTTAAATAGGAATCTGGCTACGGATCTGTGGCTTGGTTCTGTGTTTCAAACAAAGGAGAAACCCCTTTCTCCAAAGAAAAAAATGTAGACATTATAGAAAAGAAAAAAGAAAATCAGAGGTCAAAATCAAGAGCTGTTTAAGTGTGAGCATCCTCCAGCATACAGACATTCATTTGGGTGTCAGTGCCTACCTGAGGATCCAATGTCCCTCTCCTGTGCATCTGACACATGCTTGAGGTGGAGGCAGTGATGTCCCCTCACAGGGCTGTTATCTTTGCCTCACACACCTGTACACTCAGACTTTGCTGAATGATGAAGAAAGGTCTTTGGATTGTTGGTAAAGAAAGCAAAAAGGAAGAGCCTGTGGTGTTTGTGAAAATTCCTCACTGTATGTGAGTAGGGTGACCTAGGAAAAGGATGTCTGTCCTAAGGATGCCTTGGAAAATGGACTTCCAGGTGATTTCTGGTCCACGGGTCATTAATCACAGCTATCTATGTTTTTAGCTGAGCATCACCATAAAATCGGATGACTTCTGATCAAAAAATACACCAGGGTTTTTGGTTTTTAACTCCCAAAACAACACCTGATAAGTCTGTTGGAATACAGAGTGATTTATGCTGTTCTGCAGCTGAACCTTTCCTGAAGACTTTCTAGGGCACTCAAATTGCACATGCACAAAGTCAGCTGATCTTTCGTGAAAATACTATGATAATGTTTGATTAGCTTTACATCTTTTGAGTATTATAAGAGTGCATAGTTGCTTGTTTTCCTTGAGTGTCAGCAGCAGTCTTTTTAAGAGGGAAATTCAGTAGGAAATTTAGCTGGAAAGCTTTTCAGCTTAGTGGAGCAAGGAGGCCAAACTCAGCTTTTTATGCTGTTGATACATTTTCTGACTCTTCTCAGCCTAAACAACATCTAAGATCAAATCTTGAGTGGTCTGCAACAAATATAATGAAGCTTAGGACCTTAAAGAGTACAGCGTTGGTCTCAGGAGGAAAGGGCTGTACAGCACAGCTTGTTTGTCCTTGGGTTCTGCTAAAAGCTGGCTAAAATGGGATTTGAGGTGTTCCTTGTTAAATAGTGGAAATGTTTGGTAACTGATGACTTCTCCTGCCCTACCTCTGCTCTGAAATGTGCTGAAACCAATAGGAAGATTCCTGTCACCTCAAATGAGTTTGGGATTGTGCCATATCAGCAAGGTATGGGGAACAAAGGCAGTCTGTGTCTGGTACTCAGGAATGAGGAAGAGACGCCTGTAATGTGGGTTTTGTTCTGGCATAGTTTTCCTATCCTTTTCATACACTCATTCTTTATTTTCATGCAATTCATTGTATATCACTAAAGGCAGCTGCAGTTGTGCAAAGAGCTGCAGGAAAATACGAGGAATTAGTCCTCCCAACCAGTAAATACAGATTAGGGCAGAGCAGAATCAGAGAAGGCTGGGAGCATTGTTTATGCTAAAAGGGCCATTTGCTGGTGCACTTTGTGTTTCCACTGTCAGGTGGCAGGGAGCCCAGGGCCTGGCTGGCTGTGGCCCCAGTGAAGGCAGCACTGCACAGGGGGTGGATGGGCTCCCTGTGGCACTCCGGGCTGGGCTATCTGCTCTCTCCAGCCAGCATGGAAATGGCACAACCCCACAGGGACCACCTCCAAGGGTAACTTCAACAGTCACCAAACCCCTTCTTTCAGACCCAGCTGCCAAGTTCTGAGCCTGTCCTTATGCTCCTTTTAAAGAGGCTGGCTGTGTTCAACAAGGTGAATCTCAGTATTCCCTTCACCCTCCTGGTTTGTACGTGCTCTGTGTTAAACCCACTGCGAGCAGGTTTCCTGTTCGCTTGGTAAAACCTGGGCTGTGAGCGCTGCCTGGCCAATTAATTTTTTGTGGTACCCGGGGAGCAACAAAGCCCGAGAAACCATGTTTTTCTTTCTCCAATTACACTCATTGTGGTAGCAAGGACAAGGTAGGAATCGCTAAAATAATTTGATCCAAAGTTGTTTTGGCAGAATGCTTCTGTGATGAACTGCACTGTGTTTACTACCGATGTGGGATGATATGGGGCTGCAAAGAGCTGCAAATAAATGAGGAGCTGCAGCAAACAGGTGAGTCAGGCTTCCTTTATGTGCCATTAGGATAAAGGGGCAGCTTCACACGGAGCATCCATGGTGGAGAATCAGCCTCCCAGAACTGCTGTCATTAGAAAGCATTGTTGAGTGAAGGATCGTTTAAAACAGCTGGACAAGGCAGGAGGCAGGCTACTCCAGACAGTAAGCAGGTGCAGAGGACAGCAGGAGGGCAACAGGATTTGTTAGAAAGCCTGCCATTAATGATATTTTTTACTAGTAATTTTATTAGAGGAAAGGCTTTTTATTATTATTGTTTTTTCATTAGAAATAATAGTGCTTGTGTGTGAGGCGTATTTATATATTGTACCCCAGGACTAGATTTGCTCGCAGAGTCTAAAAGAACATATTGTGCAGCACCTTATATGTTTGGGGCTTTCAAGTGCATTTTGTTTCCATCTCAGTGAAGTGTTTCTTATTTGGAAAAGATGACTAATCCTTGTCATTTACCTACATACTAAGTGCTTGGACTTTTCCAGATCTAGGATTGGGTTTTAGAAGGGAAAGAAGAGTGTTGTGGGTGGCTTTTTTTTGTTTGTTTGTTTGCTGGTTAGTTTTGGGGGTTTGATTTTTGTTGTTTTGGATTGGTGGGGGTTTTTGTTTGCTTGTTGTATTTTTTTTTTTAAAATTTAAATGCTGCTTCAGGTGTCATTTTGGCAGAATAAAAGCTGCCAAGTTAAGGGGAAAAAAAAAATCTGTGCTGAAGTCCTGTAGAAAATTCCTGCAAGATTAAAACAATTATAAGAATCTCCTTTCTCCCCTCACATTCATGCATTTGGCCTCACAAACACACATTGCCCTCTACCAGCACTGAGCAGTTTTTGAACAAATCCCCTTTGCTGAAGTTTTGCAATTGACTGCTGCACTCTTTGAAATGGCTGTTTCAAATGCAGGTGTCTGCAATGCCCTCACCAGAGGGGTGGTTAAATGCCCTGCCTTTGCTGCAGCCTGCAAACTGTTTTACATTGCACGAGAGAAGTCAAAAAGTCAATTAATATGCTGACCAAGACAAAATAGTTCTTTGCACCTATAGTCAATCCCAGTGTGGACTCTCTTAGGAGAAAATTATTAATAATAAGTATGTTGTGGGCCTCATGTCATCTCTCTAGGAGATACTTAATCCTACAAGTTGGATCAAGAATCTAATTTGCTTTTAATCAGATGGGATATAGCTTTGTGTGTGAGGAAACGCTGCTTAATCTTTTGCATTCTGTTGGGGAGCCTGGGAGTCCAAGAGCCATTGTGATTTGAGGACTCATTCTATGCTGGTAGGAGTGAATAAATTCAGTATTCCAGGGACTTAGCGTGGCTCCTGTGGTTTCCTTTGCCTGTCCTTTTAGGAAGTGTTTCACTTAGCTGCTCAGAAACAATCTGGGGAGGGTGAGCCGTGTGAGAGGGAGCATTAACAGGTCCCAGGGCAGCTGCTGTCCCAAAGGATGCGTTGTTGGTGTTCCACACTGGCAGCTCTGCAGCGCTGCAGGTGCAGCTTCAGGTGTGAAGGGCCCTGCAGGATCTGTGCAGGGCCATCCCAGACACACCTGTGTGCATTCCCAAACCACGTCCCTTGCTGCACTCAGCTGCATCTCAGCTGCCCTTCAGTGCCAGGACTGGCAGTGACCAGCTGCACTCTGAGGAGCCATGAGGACACTGCGGGGATGTGACCCTCAGAGTGACAGAGGGCTCCAGGTACGTGGAACTGCTGCTGGCTAAACCCAGCTCAGGTCCCCTCCATGGTTCAGCGTACATCTTGCCAACTGTGTGCAGTAAAAGGCAAAGAGAAATCAATTTCTCTGTGTGTTCTTGCCTCCAAAGATTAAGATGTGATTTATCACTAAACACTGAAAAGCAAACTGGGATCAGTTCTGAGCTTTGACGTCTCGGTGTAGAGTAAGTTTAGACTAAGCAATATAACTTATTTTTTCTTTTTCTTTCTAAAATCAGTAGGAGAACAGGATTTGGCCCATCAGGCTTCATTTGCAATGTGGGGAGGTTGTGAAAATTCTACTTTAAAAAACTAGCTGCAATCTGTCATTTAATTTGAAGAGTCCCTGCAGCACTGAGATTCAGGTAAGAACCAATTAATGATAATGGTATTAATGAACTTTTCCAAATGCACATTTCATTTAGCTGTGAAACAAGATAGTTATCTCTGATACACTGAATATCAAATCAGCTATCAAGCTGGAAGAGAGATTAATGAGTCCAATAAATAACTAAATATATAATACTTTAGCCTTAATATGAGAGTTTAAAAGTCAAGACTAACTGATCACCCTGGGCAGATAATGTTTAAATGAACACTACCTACAGAATTAGTAGTCCAGAATTTTTTTTATCGGTTGTAATCTAAAATAGTGAAAAAAACACATTTGGTGATTCCTGTGGGGAACATTGTTCCTGTGGGTGTAGACTGGAGGAAAATGCTGCCTTTACTTCCTTTGTTATGAGAAATGCTGAGCATGCTTGTAAGATAGAGATTTTTTTGTCAAGATACATGTGCTGTATCAAAAATGTTCCAGCAATATAACAGAAATTACATTGAATGGATAAAGAATAGGCTGTATGTTTTATTATTTCACTCATAGCCCAATTTGGTGGAAGTGGATCCTCTCTTCCCTGTGAAATTATTTTTAATGAGCCTGATATAATTCCTTCTCTACATACAGTCATTTGTTCATAACCCTGGCCAGTGAATAAGAGAAAATTATGTATTCTTTGAATCATACCAGGCACAGCTATTTTCTGGCTTCTCAAGGGCATATTTATATTAATCCTAACAGCAGCCAGGCAAAAAGCCTGAGTGACAAAGCAGGCTCAAAGTGTCCTTTGTGTTTTAGCACTGCTCACCCATGTAAGCTGGCTCTGCCCATGGCAACGCTCAGGAAAGACTGGACATTATGGCAAAAGTTGTGTAAGCAGTAAGGCAGAATCATTTCCATGGATAACCTTGGAAAAAGGACAGGAGGAGAGATGAACAGAGAAAATAGGGCTCTTTAACCCCCAAGAGGTCAGCCATTACAGTGGAAATGAAAGAAGGGGATGCCATGGAGGGCATGGTGTGTAACTCACACAGCAGTCACGCATCCCTGCCTCTCTCTGCTGAGGTGTCACATATTCAGCTGAGCTCTGGATATGCTACAGACATCAGCAGATATCTCAGCAGTGCCCAGGAAACACATTCCCACACTGCATCCTCTGATGGATCGAGGCCACATCATGTCTGCTGTGTCCGTGGCAGTCAAAGTGGCAGCCCAAGGTGAGGGGCTCACGTCTGCCTTTCCCTCTTCCCATTCCACTCAGCAGCTCAGCCCTCAGAAAACTGTAAACTTCCTCTCCTGCCAAGAGAACTTTACCCCTCCACAAATAGCAGCACTCCTTATGGCTCTCTGCTGCCAGCAGTCATCTATGTCTGGCTTCTCACTGTGTTTCTGCATTTTTGTGACACCTCAAAGTGCTTAGCCCTGCTCCACACCCAATCCCAGCTAAGACCCGCGATACTGCTAGTCAGTCATCATTTAGATTCATAAAAAAAAGCAAAATGAACTTAGAAACCTTCAAATAATCTTGTTCCTTGATGTGAGAAAGCTATCATGCAGCTAGTGAAAGCGTGACAGCTGGTGAGATGATTGGCATAAAGCTGTTAATGGAAATCAGCTGTTCCTTGGCAGGCAGTGCTTTAAGGGAATTCCCACTCTGTTGGTTCCTGAACAATGAGTTTGAGTTGGTATCTAACTGATATCTAACCTGGGCCTTGGTTTTCCATACCTAAAATGGAGACAGTTACTCTTTCCTGCATCAGAGAATTGTTGAAAGAGAACAGTGTGTGGCACTTTGGATTCACAACAAGTAGAATTGCAATAGGTAGTACCCAGATTTACATTTTATTATAAGTGGTGATTGTAGAAGACTTAACAACAGACTTCCTTTCAGAAAAGCAGCAGAACAAGTAGAGATTTAATAGATATGGTTTAACAGAAGAATATTTAATTTGCTCAGTTAATTGTTACAGACAAAGCAAGTACAATTCAGAAAAATTCCAGTGACTTTTGTGAAGAAAAAAAAAATCATTACTGAGAATCTGATTGGTCTTTCAGTATAGATTTTATATAAGTTCTATGGACTACATGGGAGACATGAAACAAATAAATAATTTCCTATTATATTAATTTTGAAATATATAACAGTGTAAAGTTTGTTTATAAATTAATTGAGAAAGGCAATGAGGAATATTCCTATCTAAATACTTTTTACCAAAATGCATCAACAAATCACTGTCTTAAATGTGATGCAGTAGGTGGGTCACTAGCCTTGGGAATGACCTCTTTGAGCAAGCTCTGCAGGAGGTGCAGTCCACAGGGAAAACAGGAAAAGTGTTCCTAGATGTTCAGTTTGTGCCTTATAGGGAAAGCGGTGGGCTTGGTCCAAATTTACAGTCTGACATGGCCCCTTATACCCTGTTTGCACTTTGTGAGGATACACAGGCAAAAAGCACAAAGTGGTCTGGGAAGGTCTACTGTGTGGCTTCTAAGAAATAGTAAAAAATGTGCAGGAACACAGAAGGATCTTGGCTGTCCTAGAGGAGACTTGTGCTGGGAACATCTCAAGAACTGTCACTGGGTGCAGGGATTTTGCATCCAAGGCTGGAGAAGGGCTGGGCTGTGATGTCTCTACTGCAGTGGTCAGCAGAAGCCCAAAGCGCAGAAGAGACAGAATTGTTCAGCTCCAGGAGCAAGGAAGGAAGTAGGAAATGCCTGAAGAGAAATGTCAATTTTTGCAGACTCTTAAATCTTATATTCATTTGTGGTCATTGCATTCACACTGTTTTCAGAAATTCAAAGACTGAGTGTGGGAGGCTCATAGAGTGATCAGGGCTCTGCTTTTCTTTGTTTGCTTTCTCCTGATTAGAAATGACCAAGCAACCTCCATTCTCTTTGAAATTAAAATTATTTCTGTCAAAGCAGACAATAGTTCTGCTTTTTATGCCACAGATGAAATTTTTTCTATGAATATCAACTCAATAGGAATTCATGTTTTAAAACAAGAAACCCCTTGAAAATATACCTGAAATAAATATCAAAATACCATCCCACTGTTTTCAGCTGAAACACCATAATTGTTCTGGTTGCAGCTTAAGAACAGCTTTCCTTGAATCAAGGTAATTAAATTTCACTAATTGTTATGAACACTGCTATGCTTTAATGAGTTTCTGCTCAACAAAATAACTGGGAGCAAGTAAGAGAACACCTGAAGGGGAAGATAGTTAATGGTGGGTTTCAGGTACTGAAAAATGCCTCTCTCACTTGGAAACAAAACCTGAGCAAAATGTCTGGTAAACAGCATCAGCGGAGGTTGGCACGAAGCAAAGCAAAGGGCTGGCTCAGTGGACTGGCTACTGCCAATTAAATGGTTTCATGCACTGTCTACCTCAGGTAATGAGCTCTGGCTAAACCTTTAGGCCCTGGGCACCCGTTAGAAAAGACAAATATAGCTGGTAGGGAAAAAGAAAATTCCATTGGGACATCTTTGATTTAAACAGAATCGAATGGCACGCTGCCATGTCAGTGGTCTTTCATGGAATGCAAATAGGTCTGTCTAATGGAGAGAAAATGCACATCATTCATTTTAGACTATAATTAGCTTTTAATTTAATCAAGTATTGGTACCAAAGCAGGCCTTGGAGAAAGATTCTGATATTAAAGCCTTCAAAGCTTCTTTGGAGGGCTCTAAATGGTTTGTGTGGTAGTAAATCAACTCGCAAAGTGGTACTATACAATGTGCATATCTTAGCTCTATCACAATCTATTATAAAACTTAAAACAGGGAACAAGTGGAATGCAGTCCTTTTATGCAAGAAAACACTGAGTCATACTGAGAGTAAGTCAGGGACAATTTTTTTGAGCATTGGCTTTTAGGAGAGTAGTAAAAAGTACTACCAAAGACAGTGTGCAATTAAAGGTACTTTAATCTGCATTTAGGGGCTAGAGTTTATGTTATATAATTATTAGTAAATAATGTCTAATTGCAAAGCAGGGGAAGAAAATACAAATTTAATAATGGATCTGTCATTTTTCATTATTATGGTCTTATCTATGTGAGGAGATTTACTTAGTCTTACGTTCCACTCTGGCTGGACTTTGGAAAAGGAAGAGACAGTTTTGGGTTATGGAGTATGTTGGATGATCTCCAAAATTATTTTCATCCCTGACAATATCTCATTCTGTAGGTACTCCAGCCCTGTCAGGCAGGGTGTAGCTGAACACAATGCAGCTGGAACTTCACAGTTTCTGTGGAGAACAGTCATCACTTATTGATCTCCTTTCCACTTCTAGAGTGCAGGCTGGGTTTCCTGCCTAGAGTGTCTCCCATCTTTATTAGAAGCTGGTGTGTAAAGAACTCAGTGTTTTCTGATAGCTGCTTGATAGTGAGAGCTGGGGATTTGGTCCTGAGCTCATGAAAATGAGTAAGAAAACATTCTGCACTGGATATTTCAGCAAATATTAAGTGTAGAACATGGAGAACATTAACTATATTAATTTCATACATGATTTTCAATTTAACATCCAAACTATAACTGGTATTATATAATCTGTATTATTTGATTTTGTAGTTGGTATTAAAAATGCACATATTCGGTTATGCATCTTAAATAATTCTCCCTTTCAATACAATTTTTTTAAAATGGTGGACAGAAAAAGCTCTTTTTGCATTGAGTAAATGCTGAGCATGCTTGTAAGATAGAGGTTTTTTGTCAAGATACATGTGCTGTATCAAAAATGTTCCAGCAATATAACAGAAATTACATTGAATGGATAAAGAATAGGCTGTATAGGGCAAGAAAAATCCTACATTCCCTGGAAACTGTGCAGAAAAGTAACATTCTTTGATGACAACGGTGGTGGGTACTGCTTACCTCAACTTACACAAAGTTTTTGGCACAGTCTCCCACAATATCCACTCAGACAACACATGAAGCCTGGAGCAGAGAAAGGGGCAGAGAGATGGGCTGGAAATGAGCTGCTCTGCTGGCTCAGAGCTGTGGCCAGTGGCACAAAGTCCATCAGGAGGCTGGTGACTGGTGGTGTTGGCATGGCTGAGGCCCACACTGTTTAACATCTTCATCATCTTCATCCCTGTTTGACATCATCATCTTCTGCGTGCTGGCACACAGGACACCTTCCCCAGTATGCAGATGCTACACAGCTGGAGTGGCTGATTTTTGTGCTCCCTGTAATCTTTAAATAATTCTGAACTGTGGCAGGGTGTTGCAATACAGAAGAGATGATCTTCAGAAATAATTGCATAAAAACTGCAG
Organism: Cyanoderma ruficeps; assembly: GCA_008694505.1. NCBI lineage: Eukaryota > Metazoa > Chordata > Aves > Passeriformes > Timaliidae > Cyanoderma > Cyanoderma ruficeps. Next base: position 959,467 of record VZDJ01000028.1, on the reverse strand, counting down.
CCAATGAGGACTGCTGTGAAACTTCATCATTGGGTCTGGACCTTAGTTTAGGAACAGATTTTGTTCTTGCAGAGTCCACTGATTTCAAGGGAAGGCTTCAACTGGCTAGGAAGGCAGACTAAAAGAATTTACAGTGGGGTGGATCTATAAATAACACAAAGCAAACTTCATCTATAAAAACAATAAATTTATTTTTCATCACTGACAAAGGCTTATTGACTGAACAGTCTCTGTATGTTTGCAGCTCCTGCTTGGCTAAGTTGTGTCTGAGCAGTTTGCCTGCAAGAGGTGACAATTTAACATCATCTGGGGAAATGTGCTTACTTAAATATCTTCTGAGTAATTAGGAGATTACTCATTAGTTTGCCACTGTCCCTAGCAGAAGTGTTACAGTCTCAGTTTGTTGGACACTGTTAGGAGTTGATTTCCTGCCCTGCATTGTTCTCTGCAAATTGTGGGTTATGAGAGCATGGGCTTTTACCGTAATCACAGCAAAAGTAAACACCTGAAATTAAGACAAACAAAGTTTGGTTGTTAGGAAGAGAACCAGTCAAGCAGGAAATGCCAAGCAAAACAACATTCTTGGGGCACCTGATATAAATATGATTCTCCAAGCAGCCTGTTGGGTTCTGCTGGCTGGGGTTTCCCTACACTTGCTCCAGACACCAAGTGCAGGGTTAGTGATCCTGGCTGAGGTGATTGTCATCTCGCATAGAGCACAAATCTCAAACTTTATGTTTATTTTACATGGGTATTACTCTTAGATTGCACTGAAAGGCAAGGCAGTCCTGAGGCTTGCCCACTGCACTTGGGGCTCTCTGGGAGCTCTCAGCAGCTACAATGTTAAATGGGAGTGTTTCCATTTGAAATATAGGGTGTGCCATTTCAAATGTGGCCTTCCAGTTTGTTCTGAAAAGTTTGTTCTACTAGAGTCCATATTAAGCATGTGGGATACAGGAAGAGTTTTGAACTACTTACTTGCATTCTTACATGATTAGAAATATTACATGATTTCTTTCAAACACATGTTCCCACTGAAATCGATCAATGGAGAGGTGAGGCAGGGAGGCTGCTATTTTTTATGGAAGTATGAATTTGTAGGTATTGAAGCAGTGCTATTGTTTCCATTAATAGTAGACCTATGAGATTGCTGCTGATGAGCAAAACACTTTATTGCAAGAGGCATTAAAACCAGTTGTAATCTAGTTTACTGTACTTGCAAAATTTTAGTCTGATGCCATGTTGATTTCTTTGCTGCTAATGTGATTAAAATGACTTCCCCCTGCTGGTCATCATATTAATGATAGTGATCGCTCCTTAAATTAGAGGGGTAATAAGCAGAATGCCAATACAGAGCCAGTCAACAGAAGCATGATGTGTACAGTAACCCTGGTGCTTCACCCAAAGATCATCACTGAGGCCACCTCAGAGCCTTTATTCTGTAGGCATAACCTTGTGGCTGCCAAAAATGACATCTGAGGGTTCACTTGGAATCTGGCCTCATGAGGTTATGAGATCATCCCACAGTCCAGCTTGGTCAGCCCATCTGTGGCCTGTGCTTACAGAAGGGCAGGAATGAGGTTTAGCATCTTGTGGGAAATGGTTTTTACTTTTACTCATTTTTTGTTTCCATAGGCTCCACTTCGATTATTAGCTACTGTGGGAACTGTCTTCACAACCCCCTGACCTGGGTATAGCCTGGGACACTCCTGTCCTTCCGTTTCCTCCCCCTTGCCTTCTCCTACCACCCTCACTTGACCAAATAGAGATGCATTTAGGGTGGAAGACCTTAAATTTCACATTAAATTCCCAGGGTTTAACTAGACATCTTACCTATTCCCCTTTCGTGTATTTTACATGTATTTTAATTCCTGAAATTTCAGATCAGCATATTTTTTCCTTTAATAAACACTTAAGTTTACAGCCTTTAATCTTTTTTTATTTAAAACCACAATGAAATGTACAACCTTTTATGAATTCAAATTAAAAATGAACTGTGATGGAAATGATTTACAGTCACTATAGCTTAGCAGGGGAAATATACAACTCCTTTGCAGTACATCATATTCTGCTCCTTTCATTTATAAGCAAGCTGTAATGTAACATATTAATCATATGAAGAAAATGTAGTTTCAGTTTGAAATATTTGTTGTAGCAGAGCTCCACGCACCTGCAAATTATTTATTCTTAAAAAAGAAAAGAAAACATGTGCAGCACACACTGTTGCATCCACAAGAGAAATGGATATATTTAGAAAAATCCTGCGGTAAATTATATTTTTTACCTTTTTCCTTCAACCACTTTCATCTTTCCTGAGCTCAGCTTCCCATGCTCTTTCAGTCAGCTGTTCTGTCCCGTGTGGAAGTTAAAGGTGGCTGGACAAAAGAGAGAAGGATGCAACTCCACCTTGTGCCACAGTTCCCTGTTTAGAGTGGAACACGCTCCTGTTACCCTACAGAGGAAAAAACAAGGTCTGAAATATTAAAATATTTTTCAGCGATCAAAGAGTTGTTTGCTACATTCACAAATTGGTTCCTTCAACCAGGAAGAGAGGCAAAAAGCCTGGCAGGGTGCAAAAATGTGCTAAAGAAATAAATCAGCAAATCTACAAAGACTACGGTGAATATGTCTAATACCTGATTGATAGTAGTAGAAAAGAGGGTTTCTTTTTGGTGCAGCAACACTTTGGCAAACACCTACAAACACTTTACCAAAGCAGTCTCTCCATCTTTTAAGGATTTGAATCTTGTAAGTGTAGGAGACTTGCAAGCAAGAAGTATTTGAGGCCTGATTTGCTTAAATTACAGACTTATTCACAGGGAGGGGAGATTCAGGTGGGTTACAGCCAATTTTCAGAGGGTGCTCTGGATCTCTGCTGTTGACTTGGGCTGTGGTTTCTTTCTCTCTGCTTTCTGAATAAACCTGTCTGGCCTGAGACACCAGAGCGTCTTCACATTACGGAGGTGTTCCTCTTGTTAAGAGCAAAATTATTTTGAAATGAGACTGTGGAGGAGGGAGAAATCATGGTATAAGCCTTGCCTTTTGCCTCCTTTCCCAGCCTGAATGGGAGAGGCAGTTGGAAGATGATAAACAAAAAAGAGAGAGATGGGGAACGAGAGGGCAGCGGCAAAACTCCCAGAGGGAATCTTGAGTCTTGTTCTCACAAGTCAAAAGGCCTGCCATAATGAACCACTAGGGATAAGTGGAAAGGAAAAACATAAGTTACAGGAAGACAAATGCAGAGCCTTTGGGCATATAAGTTTGTGTAGAATGTGTGCAGGAACCTCTTTTTAACTCTTTCATTCTGCACCACTGAAAGGGTAAAGTCAATCTCATGTATCGCCTTGTACAGCAGGTGCTTTATTTCCTTTACTGAAATCTTAGAAACGTGGCTGATTCTTTAGTGTGCCAGCTGGAAGGAGGATGGCAGAAACCAGTTGCTATTGAAGATTTCCATCAGGTTTGGGTGTTACCATTTCTGTGGGGACACCTCTGTCCACCAGGCTTTCTGCCGTGCCTAATTCTGGTTGTCTTAAAGGAGAGGGTAGCTGATATCATGTAATTGAGTTGCTAAGAAATAGGTTTGATTCACTTGACTGAACTTAATACAGACCTGCTAGTTGTCCCTATCAAATCTGATCACTCCCTTTTCATATAGGCGATATGCCTGTGAGAGCAGAGGATTTGTGGCTCTGAGCCTTGAGGTTTTACACTGCCAGATGAAGACCCAGGGAGAGGGAATGGCTTCTCCTGTTCCCTGTAGGCTAGGTTTGTTCCCTTAGACCTCAGTGAAAAGTGAACATGCCAGATGGGGTAGAGTACTGAGGAACTGAACCATACAAGCATTGTCTGAGACTCGTAAATAAAGCAAAAGGAGCCCTAGCTTGATTTTGGTGGGAAAGGCATTGGTCCAGTGTGCTTCAGACAAATGGGATGTGTTCACTTTGGCACAGGGTGGTGTTAACACTGCCATGCAGGTGTCTGACCTGGCTTGGTGAGGGGTGGCTCCCTATCCTCACCCACCTGTGTGGGTGGTGACTGTGGAGAGGCTCCCTCCTGCAGCAGCAGCAGCAGCAGCCGTGTGTTGTGCTCTCAGGGGCATCACACAATCTGGCTCTGGTTTGCAGCCTGCAATCCAACCCCACCCTGCTGCAGGACTATGCCTTGAAAGCACGACCTGGGTCTGAAGGAGCAGCTGGCTGGAGCCCAGCAGCTCCTGCCAAGTCTGAGAGGCTGCACTGCCAGGATGGGGAAGCAGGAAGAGCAAATGAAAGAGGACGAGGGGAGGGGAAGAGCATAAAAAGTCTGGGTAGGTTTGCACAAGCCTAACTGAAGTACTCAGAGACCTGAAGCCTGAATGCTTCGCCTAAGAGATGGCATATGTTAAAACAAAACCAAAGCCCAAACCACTGCTGCCAGCAGAAAGCTCACAGTCCCTCGATGCTTTGGAGTGAGTAGTGTCTGGATCTGACACTACTGACAGTGATTTTGCCTCTTCTTCTCTATTGTCTCCTATTGCATTACATCCTCCACTGAACATCAATACTGAAACATTTTGATCCAGAGCAATTTTTTCAATATCTGGAGAAGTTTGCAAATTCACAGTGTTTTTTCCCAAAGAAAACAGAATGAAATTGTGACATCCTCTATAACAGTAACTTCCATCCTCCACAAAAAAGGAGGATAAAAGGCCCAAGATATAAGTGATAACTTTGTTGTAGTGTTGATGCCTTGAGAGGCTACCTAGAACAGAGGCTAGACAGTGTTAAAAGAATAAAGTATTTATTAAAAGTATTGATGAAAAAGGCTTTCAAAGGATACACCTTGGCTGAGGCTACACCCAAGATGGACAACGGGTCATGAGTTTTCACAATTGTGTAAGTTTTGGTCCATTTACATATTGGGGATAATTGTCCAATTACAGCTTCAGGTTATGAAGTCCCATCCTCCCAGACTGCTCTCCTCAATTCAGTGTTGTTTATACTTTTTGGGCCTGAAGCTGCAATGGTGTCCTTGGTTCTGGGGCTGGAAAAGGACTGTTTGGTCTAACTAAACTGTGAGGAGAACTTGCTAACACTTTATATGAAGTTCAGAGTTTTATACTAATTCAGTACAGAATCTGGAAAACATGAAAGCTAAAACTTAAGGCATCAGTGTAAGACACAAAACTCTATTATTAAAATAGTTTATTTATTAGCAAGCTCTTGTAATGAACCAAGCACATCAGATGTGGGTAAAACTCTACTATGCAGATACAAACTGAAATAACAATGAAGCTTGACATTCAAATTACTGGCTAGACCAACTTTTAGTATTGCTTTGGCTCAAACTCTAAATGGAACAAGGCAGGCTTGGACCTTTACTTCACTTTTTCTCAAGGAAAGTTGGAGACACCAATCAGAAATGGCCGATAAAGCTAATTCTGACTAGGTTCAAATTTCTTGTCACTGAAATCACTGTTTTAGCAAAATGTGGCCTTTTAAGTAAAAAGAAAAAAAAACTCCTAGAAAAACTTGATTTTGGAGATTCTCTTCTCTTAGCCCTGCCATAACCTACTCCTTTACAGGTGCAGGTGTAGGCAGCAGGTGCCCACTGACCCCGGTGCCCTTTGTGCTGTCCCTGCTGATCAGTACTTACACCGTGGGTTCACTGCAGATCTGTGCTGTCTGTTGTTGGGCCACAGAGGAGTTTTGTCAGCTCGTTGTGCTGCTCTCTCCTCTACAACACTTGTCTCAATAAAGAATATTGCTTGTTGACTTTGTCTAATTTGTTGGGGAGTGTTGGTGTGCTGTTAATTGGCAAACAAACCACCGCAAGTCAGCATATGTTTGTAGTTTTTTCTACGAGTGCTCTTCCCACAATAGCAATTTAGATCCCTCCTAAAGACCTCCAGAAATGATGACAGAAGAGCTCATAATTTTCTTTGGTGGTTCTAAAAGTTAATCATGTGCAGTTCCGTCTTATTTTTCATTTGCTGTATGATATTTTAGACTTTATTTTAACCTACCAATATGTATCTAAATTTCAAAACAGGCTTGAATATTGGTTGGTTTGTGGGATTTTGTGTTTTCTTTGTTTTCTTTTCTTTTCTTTTTTTCTTTTTACAGGAATGTTTGTGCTTTATGACCATAGAGGCTCTGGAGAAACAGGTATTTCCCTCCTGTCCTTCCTCCACCTGAGTTGTTGAACTTCATATCCTTCTCAGCATTTGAGTTTTGGATGGGTCCTACGCTGCCTTACTAAGCAAATCAAAAGGTTTTTATTGCTGCTCCCTGGCAATACTATGTGTGATAGATACATATTTGAAAAGCAAGGAGTAAAACTACCTCAGAGCACAAACTATGAGTAAGGCCAAATTCTGACTCATTTTCTAATGTTGAAAAGTCTTTACTCCTTGGACTTCAATAGGACTTCTTCCTTGAGTAAGCATTACTCATGGTGATTAAAGGCTCAGTTTTCCTGCCCTGTGTTATGTAATTAAACTATGCAAATAATTCAGCTAGCTAAGATAATGCAGATTGTGAATGGAATAGTCAATTGTACATTTCCCAACTCCGGTGCCTTCAGACTACATAGCTTATTTGCTGAAGAAATAAATGGAACAATTTGAAATAATGAATACATTTAGGACTTTAGGACTCTGACAATTTCTTTGTGAAGAGTCATGGACAATTGGTTATGAATAAATTATTTTCCTATTTCCAGGACGGCCCTTCATCCCTTCTTCAATCTTTGTAGCTTGTGGGCTTTGCATAAAGAGATTATCAGCTATCAACTGCAGAGTCCTTCCCACTCAGTAAATTACAGCTTTGCTCTTCCCTGCTCCCTTTTCATACAGATGATTCCAGCCTCTTTCACTTCCCAGCAGCAGAGATGACTTAAATCCTTGTCCATAGCACCTTGCCATGTTTGAGCACTGTTTACACAATCCTGAGGGATTGCTTTCCTCCAGTCAGTGACAGTCACAGGTGCCTGCTGGGCACTGGGTATCCTCTTCATTACTGGCTGCTCAGAGTTGTGCTGACCAGCCAAGACTAGAAGAGAAATATTAAAATTTACTGAATCAGATCTTGTTTCTTGTAATACTTTCTGCAAACAAATGATTGTGTGATAGCAGCTCAGTAAACTGCATGATACAGATTTTTTGTGGTGTTCTTATGTAGCTACTGGGAGTGGGAGACTGAAAGCATAATGGTACAAATACACTTTTTCTTTAAATACTGCTTTGAGAAAAGTTGTGTGGTCAGTGGAGCTTTGAAATGACTCAGAAAGTGCAGGGAAGTTGATAGAAGGATTCATATTGATTTTGCTGGGATTTGGATCAGATCTGCCAATGTGAATCAAGAATTTACGGGAGCCTGAGCAGCAGTGTGCAGGAATTTAGTGCAGATCCTTTCAGATTTCTGGGTTAATTAACTGGGCAGATCATTGTCTTGAGTAATGCCCAGGGTTGGACAGAAGTAAGTTTCTCCCATGTTTTCCTTGGCTGCCTGGCAGAGTTCCACCCTGCCCTCAATGCCTTTTCTCAGGGGCAGCACCAAATTCCCTGAGGGCCAGGCAGCCCCACAGCCCTGCTGCCAGCTCCCCACCACCCACTCCCAGTGCAACTTAAAAATGTGGAAAGAGATGGTAAGGATTAGGGTGATGATTGTTTATTCCCAGGGATTTAAAGATTTTCTTTGAACCATTAAGATCAGTCATGGAATACCATCCTGGGAAACAAAGACCTGCCTCTGGGAATAGCTGTGGGTTAGGAATAGTCCTGTGAGGAGCAGCTCATGGGAGGTCCAGAAAGACCTGAAGGAGGTTTGTTCTCTGGAGGGCAGCAGGCTGATGCTGCTTTGCTGGCTGCAGTCCCCAGGCAGCTCCTGCGCCCACTCTCCTCCCTCAGGATATTGGGCAGCCATGGCAGGGCTTGTTCTGCTCATCTTTGTTTGCTGTGCAGTTCCTGGGTTGGTCCAAAGTCCAATAACTTCCCTGATCAAAAACTCCCATTGTTTTTCAGAAGTGTATGATCCATGGAGAGCTCCCAAGGACTGTGGAAAATCTGCAACAAACAGAAAAAAGGCAGGATTTTAACCCAAACCAATACTGTCTTCCCTTCAGAGGGGAAGGAGGAGCTCATCTTACAGTGACATTAAGAATTCATTCCCTTAAATGAGATACGTCACCTTGCCATTTTAACTTCATTCATTAAAATAGTGGCTCATTAGTTATTCCCTTGTGCAGTATAGAATTTGCACATTGAAGGCTATGCATTTCATGTGCTTACTACATTTGGGGGTAAACTTCTAGCCATCCTTTTTGCAAGGAAAAAGTGTGAGTTTTGAAAGGAAAAAAGGTAGAAATTCTAGCCATATAATCCCTTTTTCCCCATAAGTATTTTCTAATCTGTTCAGGCCCCTAATATTTCATTTTAGAAACTGAAGTTACTGTGACACAGGACTCACTGATCTCTTTCCAAATGTGTTTGATGTGTATTCTCTTTTGTGCTTTGGAGTGTTGAGATTTTCCCATTGTTTCCTTAGTCTTGCCATGAGAATTATCATCTCTAAGCTGAAAAAATACCTGAAATCCTGGACAGAGAGGAACTCAGCCATGGTCTAAGTGAGACCACACTCCTGGAGAGTGGGGATGTATCATTACCTTGTGTCAGCCTGGTTGGAAAAAGGTATCACCAGCCATATGCAAACATAAACCTCTTTCCTAAATGGACACATATTTCCACTCTCCAGCGGCAGATTTTCAAGTAAAAGCCCTGTGGTGTGAAATTCAGAGTGAACACGGGTGGTTTTTCCATCACCCATGCTGTGGGGAAGCTCCTCAAGCAGAGCAGAGTAGGAATGGAGTGGGAGAAGTTCCTTGGCCAGTGTAGTGAGCCCTCTCTGCTGAAGTGGGGAGGAAAGGACAACACTTTCTGCAGCTCCCTGCAGCCTCCCTGCTCCCACCTGACCACCCCTCTGGGCACACACGGATCCCCAGGACCTTGGGAGGCTCACTGAAGTACTGGAAAGGCCACATCTCCCAAAAGCCTCCGTGTTGAGTAGGTTCTTGAACCTTGTTAGGTAAAATAGAAGAATTCAACATGAGGAGGAGGAAATTTCAACTAGGAATAGCCAAGAAGGAAAAGAATATGAAAATACTAAATTTTCTTGAAGAGCTGAATGGAAGAGACTGGAAAGTTATTTGAGTCTTTTATGTAACATTTAGGCTTGGTCCAGACCCTGGTTGATGAACTGCTTCCATATTCCTGGAATTTGAGGGCAGAGCTGCTCATTTGGCAGTAAATACTAGGGCTGGATGGAAGGAATGTCATTCCTAACTAAAGTCGAAGCCTAATCCTTTGGTTTCACTGGTGACTCAGATTACAATAATTCAATACGGAGAGGGCTCACTCTCCCTCCTCCCTTTTCTTACTGCATTACAAATGGCCAGTAAAAGAAATCTAGCAAAATGCTGACCCTGCTTGAAATGCAATTAAATATATCCACATTCCATCTCCTGTCTTCTCTGTGGTTTTCTTGCATACAAGAGACTCAGCTCTTTTCTCTTGCCTTCTCAGTCTCTCTCCAACAGCATCTTCTGTGCTTTCAAGATGCCTGTACTGTTAGTTTTTCAAATTCCAAACGAGGAGCTCTTTCCCATACAATAAAGTTCCATACAAATACAGCTAAAGTCAATAAAGCTAAAAAGATATGTCAGCAAAGACCCAAACAGCCAATTTATTACAGTTAAACATCCTGCCCAGACATTTTATTTACAATCAAAGCTTGTTATATAAGGCAATCCCTCTCCCCTTGATATCTTTTTTTATCTCATAGTTTACAAATTACTCCCTCTTTGTATCTCATATGAAATACTGAATTCACTTGTGCATGCTCTTTGAATGCAGTCTTTCTGTTTCTTTTTAAAAATATTATTGAATGATCACTTGAAAGTTTGTACAAAAACCCCTGTGTATTTGACCTTTTTAACCAAAAGAAGTTGCATCACAATTAATTTAAACAAATAAAAGATATTACTGAGCACTATCTCTTGTTAACAAAGTCCCCCAAACAACTTAGAAACATGGTTTACAGAAATATATATTTTCCTCACGATCTTAGATTTCACTATACTCTTTTCCCACTGTAAATATACATAGGAGGAAATGTGCATAACTCTTTCTATAGGTTTTCAGAATATGGCTGCTTGGGGACAGAAGAAAACCACGGGCCATTCTGGTAGAAAAAGAAAAAGAAGCCAACTTTGTCATATATTGAGATACAAACCCAGAAACAAATATTTGTTATAAAATGGCCACTTTTGACTTATTATACAAACAAATCAAGCCTCTTTCAGGCTCCCAAAATAGCCTTTGTGTGTCTTCACAACTGTATGCTCCACAGCTTCATAACTGGCCCTCAAGTATTGTTATGGGAACATTAGGAAAGAGACCTTGCATTAAATTACGCTTTCAATCAGTCATCTACATCTGCTTGTGTTTGTCAGGGAAAACCTGGGACAGGGTTGCAGCTTCTATCTGATCGAGTCTGCATCTGTGAGCAGGTTCCAGGACACTTTATCTGGCACAGGAGGACAGTAAAAGCTTCCCTTCTTTACCAGACCTGCTCCAGAGATACTGAATTCCTTCATGATAATGAGGTGCTCCAGAGTAGTAACAAGAGGCCAGGAGTGTGTTTTTGGTTTAGGCGGTGCTGGAGGATCTGCTGGCTGTGGGCAAATACACACCAGTGTACCTGAGTGAACCTGAGCCCAGAGTGAGCAGTGAAACCTTATCAGGTGCCAGATCTCCTGGGCCAGATGGGGCAGGTGTAGGGTTGCTGTGTCTGCCACAGCTGTGACAGGCACTGCAGAGGTCTCTGACAAATAACCAAAGCTATTGCCATCATGGTATTGTAGTTCCTGCTTATAAGGCTTTTACCTAGGCTTTAATGCTGGTGGTGAGAAATAGTTCTGTCTCTGCCACACTTTGCATGCAAAATACTTAAAAAACAACGTTTCTTTGCAGGTGCAGTTAATATGGGTACTGAGGAGTACAAGTAATTACTTGCCTGGCAAAGTGGATGGAGAAATACTTCCATTCAAGTCTTTGAAAGGTGGAGAATGGAGCCATGGATATTTCCTGGACTGTGGCATTTTAAGTTTTGCAGATGTTCTCCCCATGGCATTTTCCTCCCATCTCCGGTTTAGCCACAGCACAAAAACATTTTGACCAACCCTGCAGACTCAGGAAAGGTCATACATGTGCCTTCTTGTGACATGTTTTTCTAACCTCTCTACCTGCTGTGGGTAGTCTGCAACCTCCTGTGCTGACAAGCCTGCCATGGCTGGGGCTGTGATTAATGGGATTTCATTAGGGTTTGCGCAACCCGCCCTGAGAACCCTCAGAGGTGCCCTGGCCTCCTCCTCTCACTGTGAACTTTGTCATGGCAATAAGTACAGGCAGATACCCTGGAGATTCTCTACCCAAAATGTCTCCCCTGGGCGACACGGGTAAGTAGTGATTTGTACTGGAAAAGGTAATGCATAGTAATTATGGCTACAGTGTCCTGACTAGAAGGAAGAGTAAAACATCCTGCTGTTGCCATCACAGACTGGAAGTTGCTTCATGCATGACCATGTTGTAGGGTTAGCTGAGGCTCCTCCTGGCTCTGAGCAAGGATGGGAAGGAAGACAGAGAGAAATACACAGGGAGAGGCCACACAGCAGCTGTTTCTTCCTCAGTGTGAGAAAATGGAGTGGTTTGTCTGCAAAGGAAATGGAAGCATTGAGTGCAGTTTTTAGGACAGATATACAATGCTGGGGATAGACACACATATCTTCAGTGTGCCCTTGTTCTGAGCTGACAGATGGAGTTTGTCCAGAGGTTACCCAGTTGTGTTAGCTGTGCCCAAATGAGTTAACCTCTCCCTGTCCTCCTTCCCTGGATTCATCCTGTGCATATTTGACATTGTGTCACGTGGCAGAGGTCTACTCTTGGGGTTTCCTTGAAATACGTAGGGTCAAACTGCTGTTGCTATATTTTCCTGGTGTCTCTCTAAGTGTAGAATAGCATTTCATTTAAAGAGATTATTGCTGGTAGAATATATTCAACAACTGCAATAGACTGGAGATGCACTGGGGAAGGATTAAGTGATGTCTGCTCTCTCCTTGCTACGTCTCACTGAGTACAGTCCAGTACTGCTCAAACTTTCTTATGCTCCAGTCTGCTTTTATCTTTACATCAGAGCTGCCAGCTTTTCTTTGTTTAAATTACTTTAGTTCAAAATGACAGTTTTTGCTTTAATTTTGCACTGTTGTACTGTGATAACATGACATGTGAATGTACCTAAATTTCCTTGTGCCATGTTGCCTCACAGCGGGAGCTCTGGGAGGGCAAGGTGGAATGAAAGTGGGAGGCATGGAAGTTTGACCAATGTGTTATTTATCTAAAACTGATAGAAATAAAAGGAGAGCTCCAGCAGACTGTCATGGGTTCCAGAGGACGATGTGCACTTCCATTGTTTGGTCATACTCATTCAGATTAAGGACTAAAAGTAGCTAGGGTAAAATAAACTGCCATCACAGCTCTTGTGTGGCATAGCTTTGGGGGGGACAGGAAAAAGGCCTGCCTTATCTCACCTGTAGGGTGAGAAAAATGAAGAGAAGAGTCAAAAATTATTCATGGCTCTGACAACAGCAATAGAACACTCAGATTGTCCACGTTTCAAGGATTCCTGCTGCTTCCCTGAGCAGAGAGTGCAAAATGCCTCCTGAATGCCTTCCCTGGGGGAGAGGAGAAAGGAGCTGGTTCAAAATGCAGATTCCAAATTCCTACATATCCTCGTTAGGGGTAGTAGCAGAAGTCCAAGTACCTGTTGGGTACCACAGTTTGTTTCCAAGATGCAGAGGTGGTGCCAGAGTCCACAGCCAGCAGGTAGGGCAGGCCCTGTGGCAGAGGGAGATACAGGGCATCTCTCACAAAATTATGTTCCCAGATTCTAGAAGTTGTAAAATAAGTTTTTCAAGCCCTTTACACTTTTCTAACCAAAGTTGCCTTGAAATTATCAAATTCTAAAAAGTGAAGTTTGTCACTGTTCAGCTTTTAAACCTATTTTAGTATAATTCTGAACTAAAACTGACAATTCTCTTGAAAAAAAGAAAACATTTTAGGAATCCATCTGAGCTTTCTCTGATCCTTTGCATAACCCATTTGCTTACTTTTAAAATATTTTCTTCTCCAGGATTTCCGATGCCTTTAGAAAAAGGGCTGATTGCCTTCATTGATCTTGAAGCTGTGTTATGAAATCCCACTCACAACATACTGTGGGTATCTTTAGCATCAGGCCCCATTTAAAAACACCAACACATTCACCCAGAGTCATTGTTTCTTTGCTGAGCACACTCTTCTTGGTGCTACTGCTCTATATTTAAAAACATCCTGGCACTGGGGGAAGCATACATTTTATATGACCACAGTCTGTTGCAGGCTATTATTCCTAAGCTGGGGATAAAAATTGAAATCAACAAAAAGGGCAAGACAAATAATTGATTCCTCCAGCTTTCATCAAGGGACTTAAAACATTAACTATAACTTTGAATATTCTTTAGAAAAGCTAATTGTGATGACAAAAGTGAATTCTACCTTAATTTCCTTTTCTGACACAAGCCAATACTGCAATGACGTTCTGCTAAGGCAATAAGGGAGGCAGAAATCACAGGCTCACTGTCCATATCCAAGTGCAGCAGCAGTGACTGCTTCCTTCCCACTCTCTTTGATGATCTCCTCCACCTTTTATAGGATAGGAAAGATCTTGTAAGTAAAAACCTTCAAACTAGAAGACTCAAAGATCTCATTTCTTTGTCTAGTCTTAGCCCACTGCAATAAGTGTTTTTATCCAGAAGCACTGACACTGAGCTTTCAGGCTGGCAGAAAGTAATTCACTGAAAAGGGCTGTAGAGGTGCACTTGTGCGCTCTGGTGCTTCAGAACTAGGGTGAGTTGGACATTTCTCAAGAATAATGAAAACAGCAGAAGTATATGGGGCTGAAGGGTTGGATGGATGTCTTTTTCAATTAGAAAATATATATTTCTTGACCAAAACTTTTGTTCAAATATTTTCATCAAAACTCTGCTTTCTTTTCTCCAGAAATAAATTTTGAGCGTGTTCCTACATTATTCCTCCTTAACCTCTCTAGTAAAACATTTCTCTTGCTTGTCAGGTTCCTATATTCAAATCCTTCTTCTGCCAGACTCAAATCAGTGACTTTACAGTACCTCACACTGAATGGCTTATTTTCTTTTCTGGTTGTACTCTTTCATTATTTGATGAGAGTAAGAGAGAAAATTCACTACCATTTTCAGTCAATCCTGATGTAAAAGGGAAGTCATCATTGCCATTTTATATTTTGTCCCATTCTTATGAGTATTTCAGATGAATTGTTCTAAATTTTTCCCCTGATGGTAAAATCTATGATTTGTTTTTAATCCCAGAAGAGCTAGTATTTTTTAGGCTATGCTGATTTATCTTAGGATGTTTTTACATGACCATATCAAGAAAGTCTGGGTCTCATGCAGAATTATTAGCCAACAGTCTTTACATGTCTGCTTGTTTTTTCAGATGACTCACTGTTTTGCTTAGCAGAGCTCTGTGTTGCTCCTCTACTTCCTGCTGAAGAGCAAATGAAGAGGAATTTTCTCATAGGTAACTGTGTCATACAGGAGGCTGAGGCCTGCCATTAAACTCAGACTCATTTCAGAGGCTTGGTGGCCCTGCCCTGGAGAACTCTCATGTCATGTGGGATCAGCAGACAGGGAACGGAGGCTGTGGTCACTCTGGTCAGTGCCCTGCACTTTGACCTGGGGGCTGGAATCATCACCCAACACACTTGGCACAGACTGAGATGTCCTGCAGGAGGGTAACCCCACGTCCTTGGATGAATCACACAGGATGAAACCAGGAACCAGGAAGAAACTGGAAATGAGGATGAAACTAGGAACGAGGATAAAACTGAATATTTGGAATTTTGTTAAAATGTAATGGCATTTACATTCCTCTGAAGAGTTTATTTCCTCTGTTTTTTAATATATTGCCCCAGTTGTGAGCTTGTTGTACGATGATTTTATACTAAAATTACAGATTGGTCTGATACTCCAAATGCAGGCGTGTGCAATTCAAAACCAGTGAGTTTGGAGCTTGCTAGCTGAAGCCATGCATAATGACTTGTTCATCCTCTGGTTGAAGACTTGAAGGGTTTAAACTGAGGTTCACCTTTCTGTGTGTGTTCATATTAAAAAATAGAAAATAACCCCCAACCTCTCCCCAAAAAAACTGAGGTCAGAATTAAGTAGCCATGAATGCAAGCGGAAATGAATGTGAGAAGTTGTTTTTTTCATATTGACTGACATTCACTGCATCAAATAGCTGAATGTGTGGAATAAAATCTATAGCCAAGATTAATAAATTGCAATGCCAGGATCTTAAGGTCCTCAGTAACTGTAAATCAGTAGAAGTGCAGAAATCAACTGAGCTGTAATAATTTACACAAGCTCCGTGTCTGACCTTTAGTGTTCAGTAGCATCATTAACATTTCTTAAATGTTGGCAACTAAAATTTGAGAACAGCACCAAAAGTAAGGCAAAAAATACCCTCACACCTGCCCTAGGTGAAACACAAAATAATTTGACAGGTAATTAAAATTCTTGTAAAAATTATGACTACATAGTTTGTTCTTTGCAGATAATTAACATAAAATCTTCTGATATCAAATAACAGCTTCCAACATATGCTAAAAGGACTCCCTGTGAGGTGAAAAACCCAGGAATTTTGAACGGTTTCCAAAACTGTGTCATAAAAAGTGTTATGGTATAGCTCTTTTTATTTTCCTCTCCTTTAGACTGCATTCAAACACAAACAATTTGTGAGCCAGAAGAGCTTAATACCTGAGGAATCCTAATCTGCATATTTGCACTTTGAATCAGGTACTGCTTTCTACTTTTTAAAAGAAACTTCAAAGCACTTGATGGTTTCCCTCCAGCCAGAAGCTGGGGGGGGCACATGCCATTTATTTATGTGTCTTCTTAAGCCAAGTCTCCAGGCTTGATATATGAACACAGCCTTCCAAGCAAGCCCATACAGACTTGAATAAATGAACAGCAGGGCGATACTGCTGTGGTTAAACTGGTGTTACTTTATTTTGGGGTTGTCCTGATTCAGGTTTCAGGAAAAGAGGAGGCAATGAAAGCAGCACTCTGTTCAACAAGCTTATATTCTGATGATGTTTAATTGTCAAATTCCAAACCAAACTAGAACACACTCTGAACCAATTGCACTTTCCCTTCAGTTTGCCTGTGTAGAAGAGGGTTTTTAGGAGTGGGCAAATTGCAATGGCAGATTTCTGAGTCACTGTGGAACAGCTGTTCAGTAGCTTGCAAAGTGTTACCTGAACAAATTTTTAATTGACCAACTACTATTATAGGG